>JANRMT010062854.1:115858796-115910702 GCA_026402145.1 Polypterus bichir lapradei | reverse complement strand
TATCTATCTATCTATCTATCTATCTATCTATCTATCTATCTATCTATTGGATATCCATATGTGTATCCCTAAAGGTTGATTGCTCCTTATTTCATTGGCTTACTCAAGTGCTGAAGTTGTCTTTATAGTGTTAGATTGGTTAAATCTTTCCTGTTCTTGTATTTTGTGAGATGCTTGTACTTTTAAATTATCCATTTACTATGTGATTGGAATTTGTTTTCTGAATATTACATGGTTACTTCTTTTAAATTTTTCAAAATTAGTTCTGGATTTCATATTTTGACTTGCTCTGCAGTGCGGAAGTGAACAGAGACCTCATATTTTATGAATGACAGTTACAAAATGACTTAATTTGTTTGAAAATTTAGGATATATTGTAGTTCTCTTCATTTCATTAAAATTTATTTTTCATATCCTTTTTTGGTAGTGTCTGATTATTTTATCTAATGTTAGTGCTGCTCTGTGTTAATCTGTTACATAAATGGTGCTGTATTTATTAAGGACTGCTCCCTCTCTGAACTTTAACTTAAAAATAAATTGAATACTTGTTTGTAGAAATGATGAAAAGTACAGCAATCTTATCTTGACTGCAGTTTCTGGGGTAGCTCAATACTTTCTGATTGACTGACCCATCACTTTCTTTTCTGGTTATAATTTCCAGCTTTGTCTTCAGACATTCTACCTTAGGAAGGAAACAGGATTATACTACCATAGATGTGCTCTTTTAATTGGAATAGTGGTCCCGGTGGTGTACTCACAGATATGCTCATCTGCATCTTTAGCAGTCTTTGTTGAAAATGGTGTGGTGAAATTGATCACAGAATTTTACGTTGTAAAAGTAATCTTTAATTATCTGCTGATGGAGCAGACATTAGGCCATCATTTTAAAAACAATACAACCCACAGTCAATATGTATACAACCTTTGTAAGATTTCATTAAACTCCAATTTAGTTCTGTGCGGTTTCCATGGTTACCTTTTTATAAAGAATATGGTTTTGTCATATTTTTCTTTAAATGTTGAAGATGAACAAAACTATATTGGATTTCCTGATTGCCTTGATTAATGCTTAAGGATGTTGCTGGAATTATAATTGTTATTTTTCTAGTGTATTTCTAAGCAATTCTTTATTAGTATTTCAATATCTTAAAAGTCTGAGTGTCTTTTTCTTTCTTCAAAATAATCATTAAGTGTTACGTCTCCTTTTGGAAACAGTGTTGGGAACATTTCTTTCATCTGGGACATTTAGAAATACTTCACAAGGTGATATGCTGCTTATCAGAATGGCACTTCATGATTTCTTGACCTATATTGACAGATTGCAAGCAAGCATCTGAAATCTTCTCATCGTTTCCAAGGTTATTGGTCAATACGATTCACTTTCCAATAAAATGTTGCTGTAACTTCCAAGAATTGTTTATTTCAGTTAGGTCTTAAATCAATGCTTACATTCCTTTTTAGGTATTTGCTTTCAAACATTACACATTCATTCTCATCAGAAAAGATATTTGTATTAACTTTGGATGTAAAATTCACATTTCAAACTAACATCACTAAATCACATTTTTGTTAACAGCTACTTGATGCTATGAGAACCATTCTAGGCTCAGTTTGGTGATGCCAATATACTGATTACTGTAACACGGCATATTATGCAGTTCCAGAGAATGTCTCACATTTTTGCCTGTTTGCTTGTCCCCGCTTGTGTTTTAGTGGGCTGTCTTCCTGCATCTCCAAAAACATGTCTTTTCGTTAACTAACAATTTCAAATTAGCTCTATGTGAATGCAAGTGTGGATGGGTGTGTGTGTCTCTCTCACGCGTGTCTGTGTGTGTCTCTCTCTCACGCGTCTGTGTGTGTGTGTGTCTCTCTCGCACGCGCCTGTGTGTGTGTGTCTCTCTCATGCGCGCCTATGTGTGTGTGTCTCCCTCGCGCACATCTGTGTGTGTGTGTGTGTCTCTCTCTCTCCTGCGTGCATCTGTGTGTGTGTGTCTCTCTCGCTCACTTCTGTGTGTGTGTGTCTCTCTCTCTTGCTGCACAGGGAATGCACAGGGAGAGACTGAACACGTGAGGGAAACTGGCTTGTTCGTATACCGAGTCTGTGGTCGTGGACAGATGCAAAAGTTTGGCAAACTTTTTGGTCGTAAACTGATTTGTACATGTTCCGAGATGTTCGTGAACCGAGGTTCCACTGTATAGTGTAAAAAACGAAAAAACCTTTCAGTGACTGTAAGTTCCGTGTTGTTACCAAGAGAGGTTAGAGGAGAATTGCCTTTCAAGCTAATGGAAAGGCCACAAATACTCAAATAACAGTTCTTTACAACAGTTTTACACAACAAGGCATTTCTGAACACAGAGAATCCTGAAGCAGATGCGCTAGAGTAGCAAAAGACCACTCCGGATTCTACTTCTGTCAATCAAGAACACGAATATGGGGTATAATGGATATGAATGAACACAGGAAAAATATTGTCCGGTCTCACAAATTTCGGTTTCTGATGTGACTTACAGATGAGAGGATTAAGTATAATTTGAATGCCTTAATATCCATATGCAATGTTGCTGTCCATTTTGAAATGGATAGTTCCAGCAAGATAAAACACCATTTCGTAAAGCATACATCCTAAATTAGTTCTACAAACATGTCAATATCTTCAGTTTACTCCAATGGATGGCACAGTCTTCAAATTTCAATTTAACAGAGGACCTTTGGGATGAGATCAAGTGTGAGGTTTGTAAAGTGAATGTATGGCTTAAAACTCTGCAGGAGTTGTGTGGCTGGTTTTGAGTCAGCGAGGATCAGAATCCCCATTGAGGGAACTCTTGATGCACAGAATTGAGACTGTTTGAGATGCTAAATGGGTTACACCTAATGTTAGACTTGTGTTAATGTTAATGTTAATGGCTATAAATATATTTTAAAGGAAAATTCAGATCAGCAAAGAGGCACAGTGGTTAGTATTGTTTTATTTCAACTCCAGCTTCGTCTGTAGATTCTACACATTCTGAAAATGTTTGCATGGTTTTTAGTCCACACATTCACTTGCTCAGTTAATGGGGTACTGTGTGTGTTTATGAATATCCCATGTGATGAGATGGTGTTATGTGCAGGTTGGATTCCTGCCTTGTACCTGATATAGCTAGAATGAATTTAGGCTCTTGTGACTCTCTAAAAGTGTTAATATGATTGTCAAATGAGTGGATCGATTAAATAAAGGATTGTCAAATTTATTGTTATGGAAATGTATTTTGCTCAGTGTTTCACTTAGTCCGACTTTAATATACTGCCTTCCTACAATACTTTATAACTGAAATCAGCATTTTTTTATGGTCTCCATTGCTTGGGATTACATTTAGGCTCTCTCAATCCCAGCCCCACCACAAATTGGACATGCAAAGATCCTCAATAGCCAAAGGAATATCATCAATGAGTGTGTTTACATGCACACACATAATCAGGTTAAGGCAGAAAAATGGGTTCTTAATAATCAGCATTTACATGTGCAAGTAATCTTCAAGAGTTCTCCTTTGGCAAAACTCTCTAACGTCTTTAAATTGCACAAAAAAAAAGTTCAACGTCATCATCAGCCCCCGTGAAACCGCAAATAAGAATTGTGCTGCTGAACTCAGCAATGTACATTCAGCTCATCAACATAAATGTGACGAGTGTTAATTTCTGAAATATTAAGACAGATTACTTCAATTAGCAGATGCAAAAATACAATTACCCAAGCACTCACCTCAAGAAATTTATCTTTGTTGACCGTTTCCTCTGTGTGCCTGCTGGGTGCATGTGCGAAGCAAAGACTGCTGGGACAGAGTTATTTTAAAAGAGATTACCAAAAATGAATGGAGGGAAAACTTCAGGATGTCAAGAAGTGCGTTTGTAAAATTATGCAGTAAGTTGAGTGATCCAGAGACCGTGCATGCACCTCTGCTCTTCTTTAGAAACACGAGTTCCAATTGCTCTTTATAGGCTCAGTATATGTGAAGAGTACAGACTGATCACTAATCAGTTTTGGTGTACACAAATGTATTATATAAAAATGTACATTTTCTGTAAAGGCAAAGTGTCAAAAAGGAGTGACTTTATCAGAACTTCAGTTCTGTATAACACTCAGGAAATAGCCCAGTGTATTGAGAGGCGGTTTTACATTCCAAAAGTGACAGATGTCTTAGCACCCAGTGATGGCTACTGCGACTTTGTCAACTGAAAAGGATGAACATGATCATCATTAATCATAATGAACAGTACTGGTAAGAATACATATCATACTGTAGCATCTGCATAGTTAACATAGAACATTTTACAAGAAGTTGCTAGGTATATCAGCTTCTTGCTTGCTACCATGTTTTTTGTTTTTATTTTCCAGTTTTTGGAACATCAGCTGTATGATTCCCAGGAATGCATGTGATGCCAATGTCCTGAGACAATCTCAATCCACCTTCTCCCAAAGAGAAGTTTCACTTGTGCACACAGAGTACAGTTAATGTTAAGGATCAGGATTTAGACAGTAGGTCAACATTTTATTGGTCAAAAGCAAAACCTATTTTGTTATGCCAAACTGTTGAAGGCAATTCTCCCCTCCTTTAACTATAATTTGTGTTCTGATACACAAGAAACCAAGAAAATCCAGAGGAGGCAAGCGGTCTGCTTCCTAACTCCTCTATCAGAATGGCTAATGAAGACTCTAACCCCACAGCAAGAGTCATTCAGTGCGTACCTAAGTGCTGCCAGAATTGTGGCTTAAATTGGTTTTGGGAGATTCAAGTTACAAGGGAGAGTTCTCCTCAAGAGCAATGATTTCCACTTTAGCTTCATTCCATATGTGGTTGCTGCTTGCTCTGCACTGCCCAATTTTTGGGAATGAGAAAAAGAACATGCTACCATGGCTTGGTTGGATAAAGCTGTTTCAGTGGAGAGAAACACAGCACAGCCTTTAGCACAGCCATTCACCACTTCAAACAAAGTAGGCGAAACTGTTAGGCAAGCCCATAGAGTACATGGCCATCAACTTCCCACTGCGTGCATATAGCATTGTCAAAGACAATTGTCATTTAGTTCTCTTTCTTTTAGAAACTAGGGGCTTTGCTCGCCAACAATGCCAGCACTACTTGCCAGCCACTTCACGTCTCTTCCGCTCGCGTTGTGAAGAGATGGGCTGAACGCACCTTAAGGACACACGGTCGCTCCTCTGAAACCCCCTCTTAAACGGTGATACAATAGGAAACAAATACAGTTTTTTTTACCTCCTCTTTGCTCGATCAGCTGCTGGCTTGCTGCTGCTGTCATTCCGCGTGATTTGCACACGCTGCTCTTTCTTCTTCGCTTAGTCATTGACGTGTCATCTAGAAAGAATTTATAAGAGCTGAGAGCATAGGATGTGTGTCAGATAAAAGCCTTTACATTACTGAGAGGATAGATGTCCGTGATCTTATTTGAAAATGGTTGTAAGTAGGGCGTGACTTGAAAGAATCTCATGGTAAAAGTCCCTGTGAGACGGTCTGGAGACAACAACAATCTCATCTTTTAATTCTCGTGGATACGCCTCTTCATTGGAAAGAAACACTACTTTTCCCTGATGGCAACACGACTTAAACGATCTACAAGCCTCTGACTTAAAGTTTAAATCCAAACAATATATTCAATCTCTTTTCACCGTTCCGTTATTTCACCGAGTAATAATTTCAGTTTGTTTGCGCTAATGCGATCTCTCGTCTCGCGGGACTTTAAAGTGTCTCTCCGAGAACATCACGTCTTGTCTCTCTTCCCAAGGTAAGAGTCCTTTTTATAATAGAGAGACTAATTAATAATATATTGAACAATTATTATAAAAGTAAAGTTGACTAAATTAGACGCTGCAGCTGCATGAATAAAAGGTAAAGTACCACTTCCAGTTAGCGGAAATAGTTCAAAAGTTGATAGAAATTTTGTACCTAATACTTGTATGGAAAATTTGGTTAACTTAAGTGAAACCCTACTCAAGTTATTGTGTTAACATGCACACACACACACACACACACAGACATACGCACATAATTCCAAAAATGGCATTTGGGACTCAGGGAGGTCTAAAACATCGAGATTCATCAAAATCACTAGGTCAAATTTTTGGACAATTACAATATACTTCATATACAAGAAAGTAAAAAGACCTGCAACAGAACTGACATTTTTGCTTTGTGTACATTTTTAATTAAAAGTCTGAAACCTCAAATTTCCTTTGTTTGAAGCACTTTAATAAACTACCTTAAAACACTTCAATGTCTTGTTGAGACAAGTATAATGCACAATTGCAGCCAAAAGCTATGAATGCAGTGCTGAAACAAAGTACAAATAAAACATTCTGTAATCATTTAGACACTGTACGTAAAAATTTTCAAATAAAGCTTACAAACTGTTGAGTGGTTTGTCCTCCTGCCCACCAGATACATCAAAAGATGAAAGTTCATGATAAGCCAAGTGGTGGTGCTGGTCTGGAGAACGTGAATGGTGAGATTATGAAGTTGGCGTTCAGACATTTGTGCCTGGGTAATATTTCAAAGACTCTCTATCATGGCATAAATTACACGATCTGAGGTGGCAACTACTCAATAAAAAATGGAGAGGAGATTGGCAGCTTTCATCTGGGTAGCTAACCATTCCTGTTGCCTCTGCTGCATCAACTGGTCCAAAAAGTCCTTGTGCCTGGTGGTTGAACCACTGACCGTCTTCCATTTCCTGGTTGTTTTCATACCTATAATGAAGTAGGGAAAAAAACAAAACAGGGTCCAAACACAGTGGCTTTCTATACAGTACTTTGACAATTACTTGTACTGAGCTATTGAACAAAAGACAATTTGGGTGGCCTATACTAATTCTGACTATTAATAATTTAAGGTATGATTTATAGTATTCTATTTTTATTTTAGCTTTTAGAGCTATTTTGCATTGAGTAATAGCTAAAATCCAAATTAAACGAAATAATATTACACTTCATCACAAGGTTATTTATGAAAAAGTCCAAGAAAGGTGAACATTTGTTACAGTTTTCATAATAAATGTACATAACTTTCAAATAAAGAAGTATTGAAATCACAGGGAGCCAGAGTCTATTATGGCAGCACTGAGCTGAGTGCATTGCCGGGTGTCAATCTATTGTAGTGTCTCAGTCCATTCATTGGAAGCCCAAACTGTTTTAATATCACATATACATTTAATAATGATGATAACTAAGGATGTACTTCAGGATGGTCCTGTTTTCACCATTTGTAATTTTTCCTCTTATATAAAAAAAATGTATTGCTTTAGCAAAAGACACATCACTGCAGGCAAATTGTAAGTCATTAAAAATAACCAAGCAGAATCACAAACATGTCTTTTGGGTCATCACATTTGATGAAATCGCGCTGACAAGTTGTGCACTGAGTGTTCCCACTTACGGTAAGATACTGTGTAAGTCACATAAGGAGTTGTCAAGTCAAGCACAACAAGCCCCCAAGGCTGACAGGACTATACGGCATCAAGTAATGTGAGGAATTGTGATTGTCTTGTCATGTTGGCCACCATTTCCAAGTCTTCTGTATTCTGCAGACCTGAGAAAAATCGAACCAGTCAAGAAGGGGCAAGAAAGAAAAGCTGTTCTAAACGGTGTGACATTTGTGAAGCGGCTATAAAAATGTGCTGGTTTCATGTCTGAATAATAATGACTTGTGGTTTAAAGGTATAGACGTTGAAATGAGATCGACTGTGAGGGCTGAACTAAAAGCCACAGAGCAACCTGGGGTGAAGTTCCAATGAAACCCCCAGGCAAGCCAAGAGATGCTGCCTTCACTTAAGATTAATGTAAAAGACAATCAAAAAATGTCACTTGCTCTCCCTCTAGCCCATTTGTTACTAAAACACCTGCAAGGAAGGGATTGACGATGCACCTGCTCCACAAGTAATTGATTCATTAACAGTCCAGGAGGCTTTTCAACTAAGGGGAATGCATCAACTGACCATTTGAAAGAACAAAGCAACATATCAACTGTCACCTCTGTACGGTGATCAGGCAACATATAAAAGACAAAGGAACCTGGGCATCCAGCCAACTGTCATTTTTGTGGGCTCTGCCAGAACCGCCCAAGAGAAAGAACAACCCTGTTTAAAAGAAAGCAGAAAGCAAAAGGCGTGCCAAAGTGTAACATGTGCATTCACATAGCCTTCAGAGGAAGACACAATTCACATTGTTCTTGGATTTTTTTCAAACAGGTAATACAGGCATTATGTTTGATGCCTTGCTGTTTATAGTAGCGATAGGCAGTGGTTAGTTCAAATGCATAGGGGCCATTCGGGATTATTCTTATTAATTTTAATTCTCCTGCCAAGACATTAAGTGCTTCTAGTGAAGGTATCTGCCACATACGTATGTGCATCCAATGAGTCCACTTAATCCAATGCTGGGATGCAGGCCTATTTTATTATCACTGGCACCAAGATTGGATCACAATAATTGAATAATTAGTTTTTGGTTAGTAATAGGTGTCAGATTTTATTTTATAAGTATTTCTTTTGAATTAGAACATTTTCAGCCATTCCTTTGTTATGCATAGCTGTTTCTGTCTGTTTGCTTGTCTGTTTGTCTTGGTATTTGCACTCCCAGTCATTTTCTATCCACCCTTTCTTTTTCTGAACACTTGCATAGCACAGTTAAAGTGCCTATAAAAAGTATTCAACCCTTGCTGGTTTTCACATTTAGCAGATTTAATTTGGCTTTTTGAGCAATGGAAAAAGACTCTTTCATGTCAAAATAAAACCAGATTGCTTCAATGTGGCTTAAATCAATTACAGATATAAAACAAAATAATTGAGTGCATAAGTATTCACCTCCTTCAGGTCAGTATTTAGTAGACGCACCTTTGTCAGCCATGACAGCCTTGAGTCTGTGTACACAGGTCTCTCTCTCTCGCTATCAGCACTGCACATCTAGACACTTCCATTTCCCCCCTTTCTTCTTTCCCTTGTATGGAAATCATGAGTGAACAGCTTTTGTCAAGTCCAGCTACAAATTCTCAGTTTGACTGGGATCTGTACTCTGACTCAGCCACTCCAGGACGATAACATTGTTGTTTTTTAAGCCATTACTTTGGCTTTATGCTTGAGGTTGTTGTCTTTCTGGAAAACAAATCTTATGCCGGGGTGCAGTATTCTTACAGACTGCATCAAGTTTTCCTCCAGGATTTCTCTGTATTTGGCTCCATTCATTTTCCCAACTATCCTCACAAGCCTTCCAGGGCCTGCTACAGAGAAGCATCCTCGTAGTATGATGCTGCCACCACCATGCATCATGGTGAATAATGGCATGCTTTTTGATAAAAGGAAGTGTTTAGATTAGACCAACCATTGCGTTTTGACTAATAGCCAAAAAGCTCAATTTTGGTCTTATCAGGCCTTAGAACCTTCTTCCAGCTCACTTCAGAGTCTCCCAGGTGCCTTCTGGAAAATTCCAGCTAAAATGTCACACGTTTGTTCTCTTTGCCAATCTCCCATAAAGCTGCGACTGGTAAAGCTTCTTGCAACAGTTGTACAAACAGTCTTTCCATTCTTAGCCACTGTAGCTTGTAACTTCTTAGAGGTCTCATAGGTCTTTTGGTGGCCTCCTTCACAAGTCTTCTTCTCACTCGATTACCACTTTTTTTGGATGGCCCACCCTAGGCAGATTTAGAGCTGTGCCATAGTCTTTCCATTTTTTAATGTTTTAATTGACTCCAAGGGATAGTAGGTGACTTGAACATTCTTCTTGTCTCTATCCCCTGACTTGTGCTTCTCAATCCCCTTTTCACAGAGTTGCCTGAAGTGTTTTTTTGTCATTATTCTGTAGGTAAAGCCACAATTTGGACTTTCCAGATCAGGTGCATTTATACTACAAACCAATAAAACAACAGGCAAGTGATCTTCATTAAACTAATTATGTGACTCCTAAAAACAACTGGCTACACCAGTGATGATTTAGGTGCGTTGTATTAAAGAGGGTGAAAGCAACAGAATTCACGGTCTTACTGCACACTATTGATCTTAGTCACATGTCAGTAAGCCTACACGGAAGGGAGGACACACTCTGGATGTACTCATTTCAAATGGATTAAAAGTTGACGGGAGGTAGGTTGTGAATATTTAGGCATTTTTTCATTTTATTTTATGTAGAAATACTGATAACTACAACTAATGACAAACAGAGAGATTGTGTTGATTTGGACATGTGCAGAGGAGAGATGCTGAGTATATTGGGAGAAGGATGCTAAGGATAGAGCTGCCAGGCAAGAGAAAAAGAGGAAGGCCTAAGAGAAGGTTTATGGATGTGGTGAGAGAGGACATGCAGGTGGTGGGTGTAACAGAACAAGATGCAGAAGACAGAAAGATATGGAAGAAGATGATCTGCTGTGGCAACACCTAACGAGAGCAGCCAAAAGAAGAAGAAGAAGACAACTAATGACAAACCTATTGTTAAAAAACATTACTTTACTTCATCTGCAGCCTCAAAGTTTCCTAATATTCTAATATACAATATGTCTGAATGTTTCTCTTGCCTTAATACAGCTAGTGATGTAACCAGTAAAGTGGAATATTTGAATGGTAAGGAAAGACCTGCAGCTAACATAGTGGCCCCTAATAAAAATAATTAAGAAACCGCCCAGCACTAAAACACTTTGGAAGACACAAAGAGTGTCTGATCTTTAGAGAAAATGCTGGAGAGCTGAGCGTAAATGGAGAAAAACTAAACTAACAGTTCACTTTGAAATACCAAAGGCACAAATAACTGAATATAACAATGCAGTCCACCTTGAGGGGCAGTCCTAGTTCGCTAAAATTATAAATGATAATGCTAGTAATCCAAGAGTTTTATTCTCAATTATTGATCGTCTTTTAAATCCAGCTCACTCAATGGAATGCCTCCTATAAAGTACTAATGAAGTTTGTGAGACTTTTTGTCATATTTTTAAACACAAAATAAATGATACAGTACATCCCCTCAAAGTTAATCCTGTTGAACCGCAGCACGCAATTTTAAGCTAGTTACATTTTTTCACTGGAAACTACCCGAAATACGTAGAATAATTTCTCAGCTGAAACACTCCAGGGGGGTCTTCCCTGAATGCCTAAAGACTGCAGTTGTTAAGCCCCTGCTCAAGAAATGTAATCTCAACTCCTCCATCTTTAAAAATTTTAGAACAATTTCTAACTTCCCTTTCTTAAGTAAAATTTTAGAAAAGGCAGTTTTTAAACAGCTAAATGATTAAACATTCTATTCTTGAAAAGTTTCAGTCAGGTTTAAGTATACTGTACCGGTTAAAGCAGTCGATGTCTAGTGAGTTAAGGTGGACAGAGCAGGATTGGACAGAACCGTATTGCAGTCAAATGTCAAATAACAGAGGTGTTTCTGGGAATGATCGAGTCAGGGTATTTCTGTGTGATTATTTCAGTCATCACTTTGTTTTAGTAAATAGTGCTGAGAGAGTTTCTATTGAAAGGCAAAGTAGATTATAGTCCACAGAGAAAATTCACCAAGATAAATAATTTTGAACTATACATCTATAAATGCAGTGGATTAAGAAAGTATTCAGACTCCCACACTTTCTGTACACTTTATTGTGTTGTAAATTTAATTTTAAATGGATAAATTTGCCATTTTTGTCCATCAGTCTTCATTTAGCTCATAATAACAGTGTAAAAATATTTTCAGAAAGGTTTGCAAATTATTAAAAAGTCAAAATCTGAAATCTCTCATTAAAATAAGTATTCAGGCCCATAATTCTGTATTTGACAGGAATTACAGCATTGACTCTTCTTGGGTAAGTCTCTACATGCTTTGCACACCTGGAGTTTATCCTGTTCTTCCTGGCAGATTCTCTCAAGCTCCATCAGATTGGATGGGAAGCTTCTGTAAATTGCTGTTTTCAGATCTCTCCACAGATGTTCAATGTGGTTTAATCCTGGACTCACTCAAGGACAGACAAAGACTTGTCCCAAAGCCACTTCATCGTTGACTTCATTTTATGCTTTAGCTCATTGTTGTACTGAAAGGTAAACCTTTGCCTCAGTCTGTCTCATGCACTCTGGAGCAGGTTTTCTTTAAGGACCTCTCGCTCTGTTGGCTGCATTCATCCTTCCTTCAATTCTGACCAGTCTCCATGTCACTGTTTTGCTCCATAACACAATGCTGCCACCATCATGCTTCACTGTAGGGATGGTATTAGGAAGGTGATTGGTAATGTTTGGTCTTTACTAGACAAAATGCTTGCATTTATGCTCAAAGAATTGAATTTCTGTCTCATCAGACCAGATAATCCTTTTCCTCATGCTCTCAAAGTCCTGTAAATGCCATTTTGCAAATTCCAGACGAACTGTCATATTCCTTTTACTCGAGTGTCTGAAATAGTTTTCCTTCCAATAGGTTCTCCCATTTCACCAAAGGACTTTTGAAGCCATTGAGTAACCATTGGGTTCTTGGTCACCTCCTTCACCAAGGCTCTTCTTGCCCAGTTACTTAGTTTGTCCAGATGGCCAGTTCTAGGAAGAATCCCGGTGGTCTCAAACTTCTTCAGTTTCACAGTTATCAAGGCTTTTATGCTCCTGGGAACACTCAAAACTTTAGAAATCATTTTATAACCTTGCCATAATTGATGCTTCACCACAGTTTGATCCTGAAGGTCTATGGAGAGTTCTTTGGACTGCATGACTTGGTTGTTATCCTGGTCTGCAGTGTGAATCGTGGGATCTTCTATACACTGCAGTGTGCCTTTCTAAATTATGTCCGATCAATTCAATTTGCCACAGGTGGACTCCAATCGAGTTTTAGACACATCTCTAGAATAATTAAAGTAAACAGGATGCACCTGACCACAATCTGGAGTGAAATAGCAAAGCGTCTGAATACTTATAGAAAAGAGAGATTTCAGGTTTTGTTTATTAATACACTGGCAAACCTTTCTGAAAACACATTAACACTTTGCCATTATGAGGTACTGAGTGTAGAATGCTGGGCAAAAATGACAATTGTACAATGTAAAATTAAACGTAAAACACAATAAAGAGGACAGAAAGTGAAGGTTTCTGAATACTTTTAGAAGCCACTGTGTATAAATCTATACGTCCATTTTGGATTCACTGACTGAGTGACAAGGAATACTTGGCTATTTAAAGACAAAATACTGGAAGTAGTATGATCTGGTTTCTTTTTATTATTCCTCTGGCATTTTTCTTCATATTTTGATGCTTTTTTCCCCCAAAGGGTTTTTCAAAGCTCCATTTCTTTGTTTTGAGTTTATGAGACCATATTTAACAGGAATGCAATTAACTCTGTTCTCGTTTCTGCCATTTCACATCCTGGAGTTGCCATGTATGATGTCATGCATTTCTTGGTTATGTGAGTTTGGATTCAAAATAACAATACAAGACATTTGTGGCAGTAGTTAGCAATATTTAGATTTAAAAGGCATTTGATTTCCTTGCATGTTTCTTCAGTTTTGATCTTACTCTTTGTGTATTGGGTTTAGTCTTTTTGATTTTCTGTGAGATTTTGGTAACAATCTGTGAGTGAATTTTGACTCTGAATTTTGTTCACTCCATCTCCATGTTCAGATTTCTTATTTCTGAGAAAATGGTTTTAAATAATGCATCAATCTCATGGTCCTGAGGCACAGAAAAATCGAACCTCACAAAAAATATAAATTAATCATATAAAATTCAGAGAAAGCCATACTGGTTTTACTTATTTAATAGTCAGAATGGCAATCTTACCTTGATCTTTAGCAGTTGCCGAAAAGTGCAGATGCATCTCTGACTACATCATGGTTTGTCCCACTTGTATCCTTTTTTTATGTTGATCTTGTATATGTTTTGTATAAAGAATGAATACAGTAAAATAATTATCAAAACTTCATAAGTAATACCAAAAACCATAAATTCATTTTTATTGCACATAAACACGTAATAACAGTTTTGAGAGGGGGCTTACAAAATGTGAAATCAATTTATTGATCTTAGGTTGACAAATAGTTAAGACTTTCAGGGCTCAGAATGTGAAAATAAAGCCATTACATAAATCATATTTATGTGTGAAGTGCCTCTGACAAGAGTTATGATTGGAGAAAAACTATTCCAAGAACTTAAGATGGTCGATTACTCCACCCTTCTGCCTTGGGGTTTGGAGGCAGGCAATCATGCTTGCTGCCCCAGCAGATGACAGCACAAATGCAGGCTCCTATTGATGGCAGTCTGAACTTCCTCCTCTCACTGACGGTTTCTTTGGTGTACAACATCTATGAGAAGCAGTTTCTGTGAGCCAGATGGTCCTCAGCATGTTCTAGAAATTGAGAGACAGTTACCTCCACTATACTGTGGAGCAAACCTGGCCACGTTTTTACAGCTAACAAGCAGCTCATTGCAATTTCTGTGACTCGTTTCTGTGACTCTGATAAAATAGACTTGTACAACTACAAAAACTAATCAGGAAGTGTGCACCTTTGTTTCACAAAGAGCAAGACACATTCTGTTAACAGCAAAAAATGATGTCTGAAAAATTGGCTGAAACAGGAGCAGTGGCCATTTCAACTCTACAGGGACAAAATTTCCTTTCACATTTTTTTTTAAATACTAGGCTGACCCGCCTTTTAAGGTGACCGACTTTTAAGTTGACCACTTCTTAAGGCAATTCAATATGTAGATCAATTTGATATTTTATACAAACTCATTAATTTGGTTATATTGCATTTGAGCAGTATTACTTTAATACTCGTAGTTTCTGTTATTTTTGTGATGAAATGTAAACTTTTTTTCTATATTGAGGTCGCCCTTTTGAACCCCCCTGATATTTACTACGCGGTGAGGCATTTGTACTCCATCAACATTAATTATTTCCAGAGACATAATTTTGTCTATTTTTCCAGCGCATCACGCACAAAAGCAAGGGAACGATGGGAGCACCAGAACTGTGCTCACATCATGTCGCTTCGTACCGCAAGCTGCAAGTAGTAAGTCTGTGATAAGCGGAATACCGTTACGCTTTCCACTCACGGGACAGAAGGACAATCCCGACTGCTTTTATATAGTAAGAAAGAAGAAGAAGATATCGCACAGTCTGGAGTAGAAAATCATCTTTTACCTGGAAAAACGAAACTACAAATCCCATCGTGCATTGCAAAATGGACGGGGCGTGTGTGAAACTCCATGCTACTCGCACAGTCTGGAGTAGAAAATCATCTTTTACCTGGAAAAACGAAACTACAAATCCCATCATGCATTGCAAAATGGACGGGGCGTGTGTGAAACTCCGCGCCTGCGTAGCACTCACGGGACAGAAGGACAATCCCGACCGCTTTTATATAGAAGGATATACTCAGCTATACACATATTAATAAGTTCAGTATGGTTTTAAACTGTTCATAGCTTTATAAGGGAAAAAGAGAAGAAATCATTAGTAAACCTGTAAACCAAAGAAGAGAGTTCAGGATTAGAGCAATCTGATTATTTCCAGACCGGCACTGAAATATAAACAGGAAACTTTTCTGTTTTCTATTTATTATTTTGATAAGAACATGTCCAGTTGTCTAATAAATAAAAGTACAACAAAGGCTGTTTGTTAGCTTTTTATTGCTTACTCTGATTAATATTTAATGACATGTCATGAAGAAAGGGTCGCTAATCAATATCTCATCTTATCTGTGCACTTCTAATACAATAACATTCAAGCTGACAGCTTACAGGAAATTGGCATTTGCGTTTTCATACATTATGTATTATTTATTTTTCATTGGTGCACAATTATTGATTTTTTTCCTGGTTTCAGTACTATTTTCAATTGATGAAAGAAACATGTCAATTAGAGTAAGCTCAAGAAGGTGGGCAGGCACTTCATTCTCATTTCTGGAATTTTTAATGAATAAACAATGAAATGTTCTTATAATGTTTTGTTGGAATGTTTCATTGTAATACTAGACACTACTTATTACCACTATCACTCCTAATATTGATGATTTTTGACAACAGCTCATGTGATGGTATGTAGCTGTCACAGTAATGTTAGGCTTTATTTTCAAAGGACGATGCAAATTGTGGCCCTGGCATTATAAATCTTCAGTATGTATGGTAGCTTTGTGTTGCTCAAGATGTTGCACCGAACATGGAGATGTGTGGCGTGCTGATTACCACATGTGTAAGAATTTCACTGTACTATATACATGTGATAGTAATGATCCTTAAATCGATAGTAAGAAGTTTATATATGGCACTTATATAAATAAGCATCAGTGAATACTAACTGGAAAACTAACAAAATATTTTATAAAAGTCACCACATTTGTTGACATTTGCTGGCAGATTCAGTTTCTAAAATTCAAGTCTATGTAGCCAAGAGTGACTTAAATATTTTGATTCTCATTATTAAGAGGTGATATTAAACTGTAGAAAGAGTTGAGGTGAAGCCCTCAAGTACTACGGGTGTAATACTCTAATAGGTGCTAAAACTGGGTTGAAAATAAAAGACGATCCAGTCAGCAAGCAGCCAGTCACCCATTAGAGGTTCCTAGAGTCTTCGTATAATACGAAGAGTGAGAAAGGAAACAGGTAAACAGCTAATCTTGACTTTTCTTCGTATCCTCCATTAAGGCTGAATATTTTTTCCAGTTTTCTGAAAAGCACACAAAGCAGTGGATTCACACATAAATCAACATAAAACGTCTATTGCTGCATGCTGCGGCTGCTGTTGGTGCCCGTTCTGGGTTTCTAGCGGTGCGGTGAGCAGCTCAATGACCAGCAGGAATACGTAAAGCCAGTGGTTCTCAACCTGGGGGGGGGGCCCCCTACGGGGGCGCGAAGTAACAAAAAGGGGGGAGCGAAGATGTGAAAAAAAGAAAATAAGAATCAAAAATATGAAAAAAACATCTGTTGAAACCAAAACAAATTAACTTAAACTACATTCTGATACTAGAACAATAAATATAGAGTTAGACAAAAGTTAAGTAGGTATAATAAAATATGCATCTACATTTCAAAAAAAATTAAAACGATTAAAACTGTTATGAAAACTCGGGTCGCAAATACTTAAAGGCTGAGAAACGCAGTCGCAGTGTCATTCAGTCTGGTTTCTACCTGATGTCATTGTACAAGGCGGTCTTCCCAGGGTGAACGCTGGTGTAGGTGCATTAGCTAAACGGACCTGTTCATCACCACGACCAGCTCAGGCTGGTCCCTCACTTTCATTTTTGATCTCCAGGTCACTTACATTACAACTCAGAGTCCGACTCAGCGATATGATATGTAAAACATCATCCACAGAGCGTTATGTTTTGCACATTCACTTTGGCATTTCACCAGACGTTGATGCCATTTGAGGGGTTGTTTGCTCTTCATTTCTCATGCACACACAGGAAATCTCTGTCAAATCCACAAAGCTAACTTTAAAGAGAGTCGAACTAAAATGTAACAGCGAGTTTTGTCACAGTTTACAGCTGATAATCATCCACTACCCCTGAATTTTGACAAAAGTCGACATCCGCCCTGGAAGAGTTTAGAATTGAAACTAAGAGTTGGTACTTTTCATGTCAGGTGACAGTAAAACATTTTATAATCCAGAGAAGAGTGACTAGGCTGATTCCAGGGCTTCAGGGGTTGAATTGTGAGGAAAGACTTAAAGAGATGAACCTTTTCAGTTTAAGCAAAAGAAGATTCAGAGGAGAAATGACTGAAGTGTTTAAAATTATAAAGGGAATTAGTACAGTGGATCGAGACTGTTATTTTAAAATGAGTTCATCAAGAACACGGGGACACAGTTGGAAACTTGTTAAGGGGAAATTTCACACAAACATCAGGAAGTTTTTCTTTACACGGAGAACCACAGACACATGGAATAAGCTACCAAGTAGTGTGGGACTTTCAAAACTCGACTTGATGTTATTTAAGAAGAATTAAGTGGATAGGACTGGCGAGCTTTGTCGGGTTGAATGTCCCATTCTTGTCTAGCATGTTCTAATGTTGTAATCTCCTCTTCCTCCAAATTAGTGTTGACTAGCAGGCTTATAGAAATACTATGAAGGAAACCTGTCATGAGGGACACATAAAAGATTCAGAAAAACATCAACACCAATGTTCCACTGAGTCAGCAGTATCAACCCAACAAACTTATTTTGCTTTGTGCTTCAGAACTCAGACATGTTTGAAATGAGAACATAGCATTCAACCACAAAGAAATCCTTTCATTTTCTATCCACCCAGCTTATGAATTCCTACATTGATTTGAGAATTGAAATTCACAGCTTTCAGGTGTACCTTGTGATAACATGTTCAATGTTTTTAAAGTCATATGGGTGAAGAAATTCTTTACATTTCAGCAAAACTGACCTTCATCTATTTCAATTAAAGAACTGATTTTAATGCAGCAATTGACAACCACCGTTCTTAACCTCATTACAGCTTTAAATATTTCAGCCGTGCCTCTCCTTAGTCTCAGATTATACAATTAAAAGATTCATCTACTTCAGTTTCTCTTTTTAGCTCATAGTTTATTTTCTCTTTTCTGCACTTTTTCCTGAAATGTGTTATCTTATGATAAAGAGATCAAAGATACCCACAATATTATAGAGTTGGCTACCCACAGATTTTATACAAAATAAACATATCCACTCTTAATGTAAGTTCTACACAGTTCATTATATAACTCAGCATCCTATTAGCATAGCAGAGGATTTGTTAACTTCAGCTTGCTCAGCACATTCGGAGGAAGGCACTGCCTAAGCTGGGCTCAATTGGAAATGCATTAACGGAGACAACTGTTCATCTTGCTTTAAATAATATAACTTCCATTCTTCTAAAGTGAAGCTGTTCCCAATGGGGTACTTCAGACTAATTATGCAAAACAGTCTCTTCATGAAATAAATAAGGAGCACAAAATCACAAGGCCACTTGATCTCTGAGGAACACTTCTGTCAATACATCTTTGCACAGCAGCTGGTTAACATCCAAATTATCTATATATGTTATATGGAGAATGCACTTTAGATAATATGTGTCCAGCACAGAACTCAACTGATGACACATACTGAAGTCACTGGTATTGATGCCCACAAGATGATTCTGGTATTATGTCCTCACTAGGGAAGCTTTTCATGTGTGTCATCAAAGTTAAATTGATTAAATGTATTGTTACAAAACTCACTTCCATTTATAAACCCAAAACAAACCCCTTTTCAAATGTGTTCATCCTTTCTATGAATCCTGAATATGAAAGGGAAACATAATCAAAAGAACAGACAAATAAAAAACGGCATGCTTCATCAAACAGCCAAAATGTTGTGTTTTAAATTCATTCAAATGGCATTCATTCAAAAGAATGTTGGAAACACTCCTTAGAGATTGTGGTCCATGTTGACATGATTGCCTCATGCAATTTCTGCTAGTTTCTCAGCTACATATTCGTGTGATAAATTCTCCCTTTTTTCGTCACATCCCAAAGTTGTTCTTTTCAATTCAGATCCAGCGACTAGGAAGTCCACTGAAGGACACTGAACTCATTGTCATGTACATGAAACCAGTTTGAGAGGAATTTCTTTTTGATATGGTACATTATTATCCTGAAAGTAGCCATTAGAAGATGGGGACGCTGTGGCCATGGGGATATGAATATGATCAGCAGCAATACTCAAATAAACCATGGCATTTATGTGGTGACTGATTGACATTAACAGGCCAAAGTAGGCCAAGAAAACATTCCCCACACCATTACACCATTACCACCACCACCAGCAGCCTGGATTCATGGTGTTGTGCGACATTCTGATCCTACTATCTGTGTGTCTTATCATGATTCATCAGACCAGGCCACATTTTTTCCAGTCTTCAACTCTCCAGGTTTGGTGAACCTGTGTGCACAGCAGCCTCAGCTTTCTGTTCTTGGCAGACAGGAGTGTAACCTGTCATGGTCTTCTGCCATCCACCTCAAGGTTTGATGTCACAATATATAAACATAGCAAAAAGATAAGAAGCACAAATTTTAAAGTGTTGCAGTCTGTTGTGGATTCCCTGTTTACTGGCAATGCTGTTGTTGCAATCAAAATAAATGAAAGAAATCATCTCAACTGTATTAGGGCTTCTTCAACTAGGTAGTAAAGCTTCTGAGAGTCAGGATCCATCTCCTTCAATTGCTGGTCGACAAATGAATGTCAGCTCTGGTCCAACCATTTCCTAAATAGTGTGCAGGGAGGAAGGGACAAGACTTCCAAAGACTGAGAGGAAATGAGGTCAGGGTTTAAACAGGGAAAGGAAGTTAACGACTGTGTCACACCACTCTCGTAGAGAAGACAGTAGTCAGAATGAGACATTCTAAAGCCATATTGTTGTTAGTATAAAAAAAAAACCCAGTAGCATTTCTTGACACACTTCTGCTGAATAATTCAATGGCTGAAGGTACTCAGTGTTAGTGTGCCAGAAAGAAGATCTGCAGCATTGTTTGAAATAGCCATCAGTTTTGTTGTCATTCTCTTTGACGCTGCTACCTCCATTGGGTTGATCCTAATCAGTAAAGCACCCTTCTCCCCTTTTGAAGAACTGCTTATCAAAATATCTGTGGTTGGAATATCGTTCACTATTGAATTGTACCATAACAAATTACATTTATTGTTAAAGTTTATGAGAAACAGCTGGCTGTTTACTTTGAGATTCTTCTGCATGTTTTCTATTACTCTGTAATTAACTAGTGAAGTTCTGTTTGACACAGAACTGGATTGGAGGGTGCAGAGGCTGCACACTGTGCTGTCATCTTCCTTGTTTAGTGACTTGGACTGAGAGCTGAGAGTTGCATGTTAATCTTGTTTGAAAGTTAATTACACAGCAACACTGACTCCTAAAACCCTTGTTTTTGTTTGTCGCATAGGGGCTGGGCAATACATTTCATAGCTTTTACAATCCAGATATGTTCCTTTGCTATTGTGTAAGCTGATAAGGAACAAAATTACTGTGTGAATGATGGTGTTCATCTCTGTAAGAAGAGGAAGAAAGTAAATAATTAAACAGAATCTTATCTACTAATAGTAAATAATGAGTGAGTTTACCAATCAGGAAGGAATATGAGGAAATGATGCTAATCAATCAGATACATCAGTGTTGAGTGGATGAGCATTTCCACTTGGAAGAAAGTGAAAGAGAACAGCACATTCAACGTGAAGAATTTAATCAGGTATTGTACAGATAGCTGTGTAGGGCTACAGTATGTGCTGACTTTGTTTATACAGAAGTTAACTGTGATGACATTACAAATAGCAAAGCACAACAATGTAATTTCATTAAACACAGTATTTTAAAGCAGCAACAAGAGGAGACCCTTGTCTAGATTTATTATAATCAGGCCTGAACTCACAAGGTTGAGAAGACATCTAATTACCTGTGATCTAGTGACCATACTAAAATGTATTTCACAATGTTTTAGCAGAGGGCCAGTTCAAGAAGTGTTAAATTGAATTTACTTGGAGCAAATTTTGACCACATGATCCAAAGTCTAAAAAAGTGCTCAGATTGTTGAGGTGTTGCAAAGGATATTTAAGTCTTTAAGTCACACGTGATCATCAGAGGTGACTGTGTGCAGAGGGTTCAGACCTATAAATACCTGGGAGTACAGTTGGATGATAAATTGGACTGGACTGTCAATACTGATGCTCTGTGTAAGAGAGGACAGAGCCGACTATACTTCCTTAGAAGGCTGGCGTCCTTCAACGTCCTGCAATAAGACGCTGCAGATGTTGTCTCAGACGGTTGTGGTGAGCGCTTGCTTCTACGTGGTGGTGCGCTGGGGAGGCAGCATAAAGAAGAGGGACGCCTCACACCTGGACAAACTTGTGAGGAAGGCAGGCTCTATTGTAGGCACGGAGCTGGACAGTTTAACATCTGTGGCAGAGCGACGGGCACTGAACAGGCTTCTGTCAATCATGGAGAATTCACTGCATCCACTGAACAGGATCATCTCCAGACAGAGGACCAGCTTCAGCGACAGACTGCTGTCACTGTCCTGCTCCACTGACAGACTGAGGAGATCATTCCTCCCCCACACTATATGACTCTTCAATTCCACCCAGGGGGGTAAACGTTAACATTATACAAAGTTATTGTCTGTTATACCTGCCTCACATTCTCCACCTTGCATTTTTTAACTTGCACTGCATTTGTATTCAATTAATATTGTTTTTATTAGTATGCTGCTGCTGGAGTATGTGAATTTCCACTTGGAGATTAATAAAGTATCTATCTATCTATCTATCTACACATTTGTTGTTCCTAACACTTTAAGCTCCACAGAAGACTTGCAGTTTTTGAGGGATATACAGAAAAGTTCTCCTCTTTATTGTCGTCTCTCAGTTTTCTATATGAGATCAATTATGTCATCTAATATATTCACCATTTCATGTCTTGCCAAAGCATCAATGATTTCAGGAGTCAAACCCTTTTAATCAAAGAAATCAAAGCAGTTTCCTCCCACCCTACTATAGCGGCAAGCTTCCTAAATGTTACAATATACACCAACAGTCAAAATCTTTAATACAACTCAGTTCTTCCAAGTTATATTCAAATGTAATCAGTTGAAATGCAACTGAATGACCTAAAATGGTGAAAAGGTAAGCAGTAAACTGCCAGAGCTTTAAAACTTAAGTTTATGTTAGCAGAAACCAAGAAAAGGAAATTTCAGAATATTACAAGTTCCCTACTTCAGGGAACAACTAATAGGTAACACTCTACAGATGTTCTGCAGCAAATAAAGTAAATTAAGCCTTGCAAGCTACTACAACATCTAAAGTACTACTTGGACAATATCTGTAGAAAGCTCTACACTCCAATGATAATGGCAGGAAAATGGCAATTAACAAATGAAATGTGACTGAGCATTATTCCTCTTAGAAGTGTAGGCCTTTCATTTTGAGAAATTGCAAAAAAAAAAAAACAAAAAAAAAAACTAAGTGTCAGTGAGTACAGTGATGTCCTACACAATCCAAAGGCAATTGGAAACTGGAAGAAACCCTGATAGGAAGAGATTTGGCAGATCAAAAGTCATAACCTTCCAGAAGACAAGTTTCTGAGGTGTCACCAGCTTGTGTGATAGGCGCCTCATAGCCCAACAGCTTAACGGTGGTGGAACACAGTTTCTACAGTGAAGAAGAGACTTTGTGCTGCAGGTTTGACAGGGTGAGTGGCAGTAAAAAAGCCATTCCTTAAAGAAAAAAATAGGGTCTTAAAAACACCAGCTGTGGACTACTGAAGACTCGAAGAAAGTCTTACAAATCAGAATTTGTATGGTGTCGTGTTGGCCAATACGATGTTGGAGATGACGGACCACTTTCATTTTCCACTCCATATGAAGTGATTAGGTGGGGGTGCAGTTTTTTTTTGGGGGGGGGGGGGGCCAAATTGACTGCACTTATCTGTTATATAGTGCCTTTCACATCTCTCTACCTATTATATAGTGCATTTCACATCTATTTATTATATAGTACGTTTCACATCTATCTATCTGGTCATTCCACATTTTCTCTAGTCCCCATCATAGTGCCAATGCACATCTTGGACTATTCAATACCAGACCTATAGGTCAAATCCAGGCTAAAATGTATTATACCCTTTCCACCATGCTGCCCAATCTGATACCAGCTTTCCCATTTCTACTGTGCTCCAAAACTTCAGTCCGTGACATCAACCATCCTCTTATTCTTCCCATAACTTGTCTTATGGATATGGAACAGAACAGGTGCACCTGCCACCAAACTTTTATGCTATACCTGTTTCTAAATTATCCAATCCTCTGCCAACTTGCCCAGTCCACCTCCGTAATCTTCCAATAATGGTGTCTTCTGATTGTCCTATAAAACATCCATAGCATAAGTCCAATCCATATCTTATTCTGCCTCTGCTAACAGAGTGCCCAGTCCTTGGCCATTTCCACTGTATTCCAAAAATCAACATCAGACAATCACTAGTCTTCTGATTTTTTTCTCAAGTCTTGCCTCACAGTTTATCATTTTCTACACCTACAATGTCATTTCCTCCTTAATTTTCTTCTACATTTACTGCCAGTCTGCCCAGTCCTATGCAAGTTTGACAGGCTTAATTCACTTGGGCTCAAACTCCCACTGTAAGATCCACAGACCCCCACATCTTAAAACGTGACTCGCCCCCCAACCTGTCTTGTACTACACCCATAGGATAAGTCCAATCTAAATCTTATTCTGCCTTTACGATCAAGATTCCTATATTTATTTGAACATAAATTTCGCCCTACTTTTCTTGAGGCCTGAACATTTCTCAATTACTTTCTGATTAAATTAATTCATTTCACTAAGCCTGCCAAAATAGCCTCATACTATTATCTATATGAGGGTTTCCCAACCTCTTTTCTGTAGTGGCACACTTTTTGTAACCAAAGTTGCCCCAAGGCAGGTCACTATCTTACTAACCACAAATGCATATTCAGTTGAACTGGATTGAGAGAAGCCCATGATGGACTGACACTTCATGCAAGGTTGGCTCTTACACCCAAATCTGCTAAGATAATCATTAGTCCTATTGCATCTCTGAACTAAATTAAGCAGGATGAGAAAACTACATACTCTCTGCCGGTCTACTCGGTCCACAGCTCAGAAAAAGGTGGTCATTTAAAATAAACAAATACTGTATTTAATTGGCCAGCTCATGTGGGTGTGAGTGTTCATGCAGCTGCAGGGTGATGGTGGAGTAATTGGGGCGAGATGTTGTCTGTCTCAATTGTTTTATTGGCTTCCTGTGGTGCACGCTTGAGAGCTGTGCCCATGGAGGCATATAAGAAAGAGCCAGCACATGAAAAAAGGAGATTGAAAGAAATGAAAGAAAAAGAAAGGAGGTTAAAAGATGAAGAGAGAGAGGGCAGGAGCGTGTTAGAGGGAATGCATGTGACCAAGAAAGTGAGAAAGCAGACAGCCGGGAGGAGGTCCCTTGTGGGAGTTTGCGACCAATTCTCAAGGACTGATGGTCACTCCAGCTGAGTGACCCGTAAGCTGGACTGACTGATGCACGGTGCTTAGCTGGAACAGCTGCAGGGGAAAGAGAGGCTCAGTGAGCTGTCCTGCGGAGGGGTAACGGACTGCAGGGAAGCGAGCCTGGCAGCTGGACACGGAGGCTTGGTGTGGGGTGTGGTGCACTGCTGGGAGCCAGAAAGAGCTACAACGGGCCCGAGCCTCAGAGCAGTGTGGAAGGGTGAATGAACTGCAGATTAGGTGCCTCCCTGGCTGCAGGGACCCGTTAGGGTGAAGCCAACGAGACGTCAAGTATTAAAGGAGAGCACCAGAACTCCATTTTTAAAGGACAGGTTTCTGTGGTGTTTTAACCTTATTTTAAGGGATTATTTGGATTTTAATCTTCATCATTTTGTTTTATTGGATTATTTATTTATTATGGATTGATTTCACGGCACTCTTGAACACTGTTTTGACTTGTTTTAAATAAAAGCACTGGGGCACTTTTGCACCTACCCCTTACTTTGTGTTATGTCCTCATCTGCCGACTCTTCTGGTTATGCTATCAAGAGGCTCCCAAAACATAAGTGGGAGCATAGAGTTGACTGGCACTGTCACACGTTCTTCTAACAAGGCAAACGGAAAAGTTGTCAAATGCCAATGTGGTTGAATTTAGAGTTGAATTATCACTGTTGTTTAAGTTATTATTACTGTTAGCTTAAAATTATGTATATATGGAAAAGCATTTAACAAGCACCAAATTAATCTGTAGCCTTTTCATGTGACACAGAGTATGAATTCGTTTAATATTACCAAATATATTATGTGCTTTATTGAAGAGGTTTTGATAGTTTCAAAATTGTAAACCACTGGAAGAAAAAGAAAAATTTTAAATTATTTTATTCACTTATAGTTCAATGAGGAGACAGACAGTGTTATTGCCTAATACAATACAATTTATTTTTGTATAGCCCAAAATTACATAAGAAGTGCTGCATGGGCTTTGATAGCCCCCCAGTCTTGACTCTCTAAGAAGACAAGGAGAAACACCCAAAAAAAAACACTTGTAGGGGAAAAAAATGAAAGAAGCCTTGGGAAAGGCAGTTCAAAGAAAGACCCCTTTCCAGGTAGGTGTGCATGCAGCAGGTGTCAGAAAAAGGGGTAAATAAAATACAATGCACAGAACAGAGCACAAGTAATCCTCAATATAATATGATAGTGCAACAGAAATATTACAAGTACAGAGCAGATTCCAGCAGTAGATGATATTACATAATATGATTTGGATTTGTTCACAATGTTCAAGAATTCAGCCATTTAACTTACCAACAAGCCAGCTATTACATAAAAGTTACTTTGCCTCAAAAAAAAAAAAATCTTGGGATGACCCAGCTAACTGATCCACAACTTTTGTCAGTTTCATCTTGGCATCACAGATTTTTTATGCATTAATGGAATGTAAACCCTAACAGATAACAAAAGCAGCTTCATTCACGCTAGGTGCCTTTATTGCAATATGAGTGCTGTTAATTGCCACAATTGCATTAGGTAAAGTGGACACTGCTGTAAATTTATTTTTTATGTTGGCATGTACAACCAAAGCATACGTAAAGGGAATGTAATGCCTTGTCAGTCATTTAAGGCTCCCAGGACTGAAGGCATAATGGAGCTGAAGCTTAGCTGAGATGTTCCTGACCTGTTGGTCAATTCCCTCTCGTAGGTGCCTGTTGCCAAAAACTTGCAAATGAACAAGTGGGCAGTCTGTCTTTCAAATGCCAGAGCCAACTCAGCACATAGTGTAGTGCCAATAGAATGACTCTTGAAAGTCACTCATAAGCCAGTCATAATTATTGGTGAAAAAATCTGACCAGTCCATATGGCCATTTGTATATTTCTCAAACTGCACCAAACAGGCCATGTTGTGTCATACTGTTAGGCTATGAACAGGCCATAGGGCATGTGATTTAGAGCTTTCTGTATGCAGCAAGCGAATCACGTCTATGTTTTTACTGCACTTTCGTTTCCAATCCCTAGACATGAAAACAGATACCCAACATAAATTACTGAAAAAAATGAGAAAACATGCATTACATTAATTATACTAATTCTAAGCTGGACGCATTTGAGTGTGTGCATCTGCCATAGTCCAACTTACAGTGAATTGCATTTACCAGGATTCAGAATGTTATAGTATGCGGAGTGTATTGAGAGAAGGATGCTAAGGATAGAGCTGACAGGTAAGAGGAAAAGAAGAAGGCTTAAGAGAAGGTTAATGGATGTGGTAAGAGATGACATGCAGGTGATGGGTGTAACAGAACAAGATGTAGAGGACAGAAAGATATGGAAGAAGATGATCTGCTGTGGCAGATAGTATGTTGTTAGAAGGTTAAATACTGTATATCATATAAATATCTCATTTCGCTTTTCAGGAAATTCACTCCAAACCCCCTTGTAGTGAAAAACAGTAAAATACAATTAAAATAGCTTTTGGGTGAGAGTTTAAGGGGTTTTATGCTATTTTTGAATCTGGCAAACCTACCAGAGAAATTGTTCATATTTTTTAGACCTTTTTCAAAACCCTACAGCTTATTTACTGACACTCACGTCTCCATATTTAGCACTATGAAACAGTGATTTTTGATTGACACAATTTCAGTGTACATTTTTAACAACTGCAGTGCTGAGCTGTCAACTCTGGGCTAGTGTAACATGTCAACACCTCTTAAAGTGTTATTTTAACACTTATTTGGACAGCCTCATAAACGCATTTCCAAAGTATACATTCTGGCACCCAATGATAATTTATGTCGTAGCTTTCACTTCCTGTTAGTCCAAAAAAAGAGTCTGTAAATTTTTGTGTATTTACTTATTTTTGTGCTGACTAATATTTAGCTTTGTGTTTTCCAGCTTTGTCAATGATTTTGTATTCATACAGTATATTCACGGTCCAGCCAACCATCTCTGGATATGGGAGATGATATCTGTGGTACCACATTCATTTAATTAAAGACAGTTCTCAAATGTTTGGGAGCTGCACAACCTTCAGCCAAAAATGTCATCAATCCAAATGTTACATTCTTCTTGTCTGTTTACTGGCAAGTAACTACTTCCTTCTATCTTGTTTTCTGTTATGTGAGCTACAGGGTTCAACACCTGACATACCATCCACAGGCTTTCCTACAAAACAACTTCAAACACGACTAAGTGGACACGAACACACAGTAACCAAATTGTCTACATGTTTGCCAAAAAGGTCAGGAAAGCCCCCAAGAAGTTGTGGTATCCATATAGTCGGGTTTAAAGTTCTACGACTTCACAATATGAAGAAGCCATCTACAGGTATTATGTTTGAGTCTAATTTCTAGAATTAAAGTGTTTTCATTGCCTTTAGGCTTTTTTGTGAGAATGAACTGCTTTAACCCTATCTGACAATGAGCCACGTGAAATGATAAAGTTGCTTCCAGCAGCATAGTTAATTAATACTTCTGTGCTCACATTGCGTTCTTCTCGTGGACAAAGCCTCTTTCGTTTACAGCATATTATCATAGCAGTTTAAATATCTGGGGATAACAATCACAAGTAAATATAAATATAAAGATCTTTTTCCAATACAGTTTTGGAGGTATTGTGGGAAAAATCTAACAAGCTGATAACAAATGGTCCATCCTCCATCTCACCTTAGCAGGCAAAATCAATACTATCAAGATAAACATCCTCCCTAAGCTTCTAAGCCTATTCCAGTCAAACCTTCCTGCATATGTAAACAAATCATTGTTTAAAAAAATTAGACTCAATTAAGAGTATTCACCTGGAATTCAAAATGGCCAAATTGGGGAATCAACAAAAATCAAACATTCAATTTTATTACCAGGCAGCAAAACTTCACACAAAACAATCTTGGAAATTGGCAGAAATCCATTAATTTACACTGCTGTGGCTTACAATTGAAACCAAATCAATTTCTACATCTTGCTCTGTGCTCCAGTCATTATTAATTACCGTCGATTTACCAGCAATCCAGTTGTCCACCAATTACTTACAATATGGAACCAAAGTAGGACACATTTCAAGGATAGAGAAGCTTATATCTGTTAGCCTATCCCTTTCTTCAACCTTCTCCAACCTACTCACTATTCAATCCAAGACAGTTAGGGAACAATTTATTTGTATTCATACTTCTGTAGCCCTTCTGTTTTCAGGTGCACCAAAACTCTATCAACAGAGCCAGGGATTGCTTGTCCATCACTGAGGCGACTGCAGGTTCACAGCCTTGCCACGTAACTTGCCTGTCAGACAATAGTTGATGCAGGGAACAGTCTAACCCGGCCACTAACCTGGCCCCATTACTGCATGTTAACTGAGTCTGTGGGTATTAAAATGGTAGCTCCCGTTTGAATAAAAACCCTGGCTGTACTTGTTTCGATGAAAATAAAGTTATTTTTCCTGAAGTCTTTGGAATCGGTGTCTCCTCTTGGGTGCAAGACTGTGACTCCTTTCCCAGGCTGTAAACTAATTTAGCAATATGTTGTCCCAGCTGTCCATCCATACAGTAATTGATAGCCTGAGGTATAAGCATGTCTTCCTTTCCCAGACTGTAAACCAATTTAGTTGTAAACAACTGTTATAAAATTGAGTTAGAAGGGCAGAGGATATGCTTTCGATGTTACAATGCCTATACAAGTGTTCTGCATCTGAATTCATCTTGTTGGGATTGAGCAAAATATACTGAAAATATAGAGAAAAATTCACAGATTTTATACACCACAACACTCACGCGTCACATATTGTAGGAACAAAAATGTCTAGCAAAATATATCAGGGTGTGGAGTGGTGGGGCTGCAGCTAAGCAGCAAGGGTTCTTTAGCCAAAAAATAATCTATACTAATAAAAGGCAAAGCCCTCACTGACTGACTGACTGACTGACTGACTGACTGGCTGAATCACTCACTCACTCACTCATTCTCCAACTTCCCGTGTAGGTAGAAGGCTGAAATTTGGCAGGCTTATTCCTTACAGCTCACTTACAAAAGTTAAGCAGGTTTAATTTCGAAATTCTACACGTAACGGTCATAACGGTCGATAACAGTCGACAACGTCCGCCATGTTGAACTTTCTTATTTATGGCACCATCTTCACGAAATTTGGTAGGCGGCTTCCCTGCGCTAATTGAAACCGATGTATGTACTTATTTCGATGGTATGACGCCACTGTCGGCCGCCATATTGAACTTTCCAACGTCACTAATTTTCCAACTTCCCGTGTAGGTAGAAGGCTGACCCCATCTTCACGAAATTTGGTAGGTGGCTTCCCTGCGCTAACCAAAACCGATGTACGTACTTATTTCGGTGGTATGACGCCACTGTCGGCCGCCATATTGAATTTTCCAAACATCACTAATTCTCCAACTTCCCGTGTAGGTAGAAGGCTGAAATTTGGCAGGGTCATTCCTTACAGCTTACTTACAAAAGTTAAGCAGGTTTCATTTTGAAATTCTACGCGTAACGGTCATAATGGTCAACAATGTCCGCCATATTGAACTTTCTTATTCATGGCCCCATCTTCACGAAATTTGGTAGGCGGCTTCCCTGCGCTACCCGAAACCAATGTACATACTTATTCCGGTGGTGTGATGCCACTGTCAGCCGCCATATTGAACTTTCCAACGTCACTAATTCTCCAACTTCCCGTGTAGGTAGAAGGCTGAAATTTGGTACTTATTTCGGTGATATGATGCCACTGTCGGCCGTCATATTGAACTTTTCAACAGTCTTTGATACTTATGGGCCCATCTTCAAGAAATTTGGCACGCGGGTTCGCAATGCTAACTGAATCCTACTTACGTACATATATACGTCCATAGCCTGCAGCTCGGTCACCATGTGAGGCGGCGTTGGGTCCCCCATCCCAACGCCTCCCACGTTGTTGGCTGCCTGCCTATATAAGGCCGTCTGTCGCTCCAGTCTCTACATTCCCTTCCTTGCTTCGCCACGGTATTCACGTCTCCCTGCTGATAACTACAGCCTTTTTATTTAATCCACGGCTTCTCCGCTGTTTTATTGTTCATTTATTACGATTATAGTTATTGTGTAGGTATTTTAGACTTACTTTACATTGTTCAGGTACCCATTTCCTTTATCATTCCAACCGTACCCCCATTAACATGTCTATCGAGGTGATCACCATCGATCAAAGAACTGTCACTTACCAAGTGGTTTCCATGCCCGGAGATGGCACCTGCCTTTTCCATTCTCTGTGTTACATATTGCACGGCCATATCAAGCTCACTCTTGATATCCGGAGGAACATTGTGTCTTATGTATTGAATGACTGGGACAGGTTCAAGGTGTGGACTGATGACGGTACAGGAGATAATTATACTACACAGGAGCACTAGAAGAGTGAAATGCTTAAGTGTACCGAAATGGCCAAATATTTTACACCTTTTAAACATCTTAGATTCACAGGTGACGATTTCAGTAGTGGACACTTTGATGTTTAGAAATGTTTAAACTCTCAAAAGCTGGATGTGAAGTTATCAATGAACTGGTTGTATACTTACAACGCTTGACAGATGCCGAATGTCTCTTCAACACAAGTCCTACAAATACTGTCGTAATTGAAACAAACCATGAAACTCAAACTGATTATGACAGCAGAAATCCAAGCTGTGAGATTTGAAACAAGATTACTGTTCACATGGCCAACTGTACGTTGCATGCTCAAGAGTAAGCTCAGCGCACAGCTACAGCTTGGTCATATTACAACCGGAGGGCTGAAATGACAATGTAGTATAAAAAGAGATCCTTAACAAATAATTATTGGTATATTTTCCCTCAGTTTAAAAAGGTTTAATTTTCTTCTTAATAAAAATTTTAAGGCAGTACTTCGCCGCTGCGAAGCGCGGGTATTTTGCTAGTTAGATAAATAAGTGGCAGGCTCGATCTTCATGGGTGTGCAGGCTCACACAGCTGCATGGAGTTGGTGGAGTGATCGAGACAGGGTACACCGTCATGTGAGGGTGTGGCCTGCTTTGATTGCTACATTGGCTTCATTCGGACTGCGTTAGAGTCGCTGCACCGACGGAATATAAGGGGGGCCAGAAGAAAAGAGTGAAAAGAAAAAAGAACAACAGAAAGGCAAGACAGCAATGAAAGAGGGCGAACATAAGTGAGCCCGTAAGAGCAGGTGAAGGTATTGTTTGATCAGACTGTATGAAGGAGCTGTCCCCCGCAGCTCTGCCCACATAATGGTGAAACAGGACATACTTTAAAAATCAACAAACAAACTGGTAAGGTACGCTGCAAAACATGGCAAGAGATACACCGACTCGTACAGAGGCTGGTGGATCAGTGAGAAGGGCCCTGCCCCGCAGCCTATCTCTAGGATTCATGAAAATAAATCTGTACCACAAGCGAACTATGATATTTAGCACGATGACAGAAGTCACAAAATCAATTGGAATGTTCAATCAAATTAAAGGAAAAAAAAAAACCTATCTAAATCCATTAAGTAGTTCTCTCATGAAAAGCGGACAGACATACAGACAGACAGATGTTGGATCTTATACATATAGAGATGTGTCTTCTGTCCAGCATGCACACAAATAAGAACAAACAAAATAAAAATTAAATATGCAAAAGACATATTTCTTGCTTCAGTTAACTGTATTGCTGCTGAAACCTTGGTAGGGCTCCTTATCATGTGTGTACTAATTTTAATGTCACTTTCATGTAACAGGGTGGCACGGTGGCGCAGTGGTAGTGCTGCTGCCTCGTAGTAAGGAGACCTGGGTATCGCTTCCCGGATCCTCCCTGCGTGGAGTTTGCATGTTCTCTCCATGTCTGCGTGGGTTCCCTCTGGGTACTCCAGTTTCCTCCCACAGTCCAAAGACATGGAGGTTGGGTGCATTGGTGATCCTACATTGTCCCTGATGTGTGTGTGTGCCCTGCGGTGGGCTGGCCCCCTGCCCGGGATTTGTTCCTGCCTTGCACTCTGTGTTGGCTGGGAGTGACTCCAGCAGACCCTGTAGTTAGGATATAGCAGGTTGGATAATGGATTGATGGATGGCAAATCGAAACAGACAACGTTGGATAAACGGCAGGTATGAGTCTTAACAGCTGATTGACACCATACTGATCTGCCCAACTCTCTAAACCAATTGCTTTCAGTAATGTTTTCTGCATTAGCTGTAGAATGTGTGATGGAACTGGGGAACCAGCGAGCCCCAAACCCCAAACACAATCACATGAACACAGTCACAGGTTCAAATAATGGATGGTTTATTTTCTAAAATACCTTCAAAAAGTTCATAAAACACAAGCACAGGTTTTGTCTCTCTTCTGTCCTCTCACCACCGCACTGCCCTCCTCCTCTAACGTTGCCTTCCTTACTCCCAGCACCGACTCACCTAGATGAAGGAGTGCGGTCACTTTTATTGAGGACCCGGGAGTACTTCCGGTGCTAGGGTTACTGTCCGAGGGAAGCACTTCCACATCATACAGAAATCCCACAAACTGGGGAGCACATCTCCCTTCAGCGCCCCCTTGCGGCACCCATGGACCCCAGCAGGGCCGTGCTGCCAAACTGCAACTCCTGGCATTCCATGCTGGGTCCTGAATGGGTGCCAATATGGAGGGCTGCTGCCATCTAATGCCTGATGGAAATAAATACCCCTCAGAGATGGTCCTTCTCTGTTCTCTTCTTTAATCCCAGCCAGGGAAGATCCTCAAAACATATCTTGTCAGGATGCCTTTCCCTGGTACTAAATTTCTGGTCAGGATATCCATCTCTCCTCCTGAGAAATCCTTTGCGGGTCAGATGCCTTTGTCTTCCTTGGCCGGGGTGTCTGTCTGTCTTCCAGGAGTCTCCCTTCTAGGAAAAGGTACCATCTCCTCTCCTGGTTGGGATGCCCGTCCATACCGTATGCCACCTTTTCAATAGATGTAACAGAGCCCTGAGAACTCAACATTGCCAGCTCAAGTTTGTACTAATACAATGAAACAAAAGTGCCTGCCCTCCAATTTGCTTCCCTCTTTCTGACATGCCTGTGCTGCAGGCTGTTACCAATGCCATGGAATTGCTGTTCATTTTATTTCATCTGCAGTGCATCCAACACACTTAAACTGTGCTGCCTCATTGCCACATGTCTACAAAACTTTCAAATCATTAGTGCAGTTTGAGAATTAAATGTAATAAATGAATGTCATAAAATTTTCCTACAAGCAAGCCACAATGAACCTCATCTGCACACTTTTGAATTCTTTCTTGGTTGAAAGTGTGTGTCGAGATGCACTTCTGGCTGTCACACAGTCTCGAGAGGCTTTGTGCTGTTGACTTGCTCAGTTGTTTCATCATAGTGTGAAACGATACAAGAGAAACAGCTTTACACCAAATTATCTCCATCTACTTTAGAACAAAAGTCGTAATATGCTGTCTTGCTTCTCTGTATTGTATCTAAGCCAGGCAAAATCCTGTTGCCATAGAGTTATAAACTTTTTAGTAATATGCTGTAGTTGGGTTTCTCTATCTTCACCTTGTATATATTTTAAAAGTATTTTTATATTTTTCTTTCTATCTTGTAAAGCACTATGAGCTACATCATTTGTATGAATATATATATGCTATATAAATAAATTCTTGTTGTACTGTAACATACACATTATTTACTTGATAGTGTTGGATTTACGATAATTCCAAATCCTGTTACAGTGGTGTTTGGAGTCTTGATACACTCCTTAAATCAATGATAAAACATCATCATCATCATCATCATCATCATCCCAAAGTGCTTTTCTTGTTGAAGATTTCAGTGGCAATAGTAAAACAATAGCTTATATTATCCAAAACTAATTAAAAATCAAGTTTGCTCTACAAGAAGCTGTGCAGAGCATCTTTAGAATTTGTCAAGACTCCATGAATGTGATTTTAGAATACTGTCAGTCTGCCAGGCCCCTGCCAGTATTTCTGCCAAATTCACGTTCTTTTAATCAAAATGATGATGTATAACAGAATGGGTTTTATTACTAATTAGCTCTCTGTTCTAAATAAAGGTGGGGTTTATAGTGTGATGAACCACTAGGTGTGCTACCCATCCAAGTAATCAACACAGACCTCAGTGATAACGTTTGCAGTGCACCATCTATTTTGAAATGCATGTAGTATAAAAATGTATTGCGTTTGTCATTCCAATAGATGGTGCATCACAAACATTGGTAGTAATAAATTATTACAAACGATCATGATGTGCCATCTGTTGGAATGACAAATGCAATGCATGTGTCTCTGTTATGTGCCAATTGGTATGGGATTTGTATAAGTGGTGTTAATGTTTGTGACACGCCATCTACTGGAATGACAACTGCAACACATTTTATAAAAATATGCTGCACCATCTTTTGGAAAAACAGACATAGCAAGTAGACACACACACACGTACACACAGACACTTATTAAAGTGGATATTGGGTGGATTGTAATTCTGTTTGGACTAACCTTTTCTTTTTGTCTATTGAAATTTGCATTGTTTTGCAAATAAATTAAATTTACAATAAAAAAATAATTACAATGTAGTGGTTTAAGAACATCGTGATGGAACGGTAAACATTGTGGAAAAGAAAAACATTACAGAAGGCAAGTGTCTGAGACGCATCCCAGAGGGTCTTCTTTACATGTGCTGATCCGAACTTTCGAGACTGGCTCTACTTGCTGTTATAGAAAGTCTAGTGTTGAATCTGAGAGCGGCAGACAGACTGGTCTTGTTTCGTAGCCTAAGCACTGGTGCTCAGCTGTGGCTCAGCACTACATTCTTAGCTGCAATCTTATAACTAATTGCAGCTTACTCACCAAGGGCCTTGTTTATAAAGCTTATATATACACAAAAATAGACTTGAAATATGCATACACCACTTTCCACGCACATATTGGGATTTATAAAAGACAACTTGACCATGGTAAATTTATATATTTACTGCAATTCTGATCCATGCATACGCAACATTTCAAAGAAACTGGAAAATTTATGATGCCATCGATCAAGGAGGGAAATGCAGCCAAACCAGCTAAATGAGAACTCACACATAATTCATATCACTGAGCTATGATTAGAACGTTCCTCAATGTGACAAAACATATTACACTTCTAAAGCACTGAATATGATTTTCAGACTGTATTTTAGTTTCCTTTTAACAGGGCCAACGTTGTGTATTTGCACTGAAGAACCTTTTTGTTTTCTTGTCACTTTATATCGGCTACCTGTTGTCACTTCTCAGCTATCTGACCCCCAAGACAAGAATATCTCAGTTAAAATTCACTCTGTCATGCCCACTGTGCTGGAAGCCACTCACCAATCAGCAAGGCGCTACGTTCATTATTGGATCATGTGAGTGCATATGACATTACATGTTTTTGCCAGCATAAAAAGACAATCTGAAGCAGTGTCTGTTTCTACTAACGTAATCTTAGCTATTTGCAGCACTCATTTTGAAATAAGGGCACCTAGTGAAAATGAAGCTGCTTTTGTTAGCCATGATTACTGACAACTCACTAACAGACAAGTTATCTGTGATGCTGAGATGTGGTTGACAAACATTGCATCTCAGTGGCTTGGCTCAAGCTGTGATTCATTTATTTTGAGGCAAAGAGCTTTGGCAGACGTGATGCTACTGTATGTAGTGGCTGGCTTGTTGGTAAGTAACCTGTCTGACCCATCAGCGTTTTACATGGCATGTAGTATTCATTGTAATATTACATGCGGCAAGTGAAAGTGGCTATCCACTCGGCCACTGGCACCTTATGCCTCTCCTGGTCCCTCAGAATGCACATGCAATCTCTTGAGGTTTCAGTTGTGGTATGCAGCCAGATACTCTTGAATAACAAGGGCAGTGTCTTGATGTGTCAGGAGGAAGGCTGCTCTACAAACCAATGAAGTTCTGAGGCATCATGATTGCATATGTATGAGGTTGATTAGCATGCTCCATATATAGGTGGTTCAACATTTCATTCGTGGCGTGTTCACTTATGCACATTTACAAGGTTGTAACGGCTGACTCACTCTCCCAAACCGCCAGCTACACCACCAAGATCCGTGGCCTGGAAAGCTGAGGACGTTAGACCTGACTAGCCACACTTCTTCCAAATGAACGTCCCCAAATCGACGAACAAAAATAGGCCAGAAAACAAACAACAGTAAAATAAAGTGAGTATATATTAATAATTAAAAAGATATGAAAAAACTCCAAACAATATATATATCATACCCCAACCAACCCCGACATAACATTCAACCCCAAAAGTGTCTGGTGGAAAGTAATAATAAAAAGAAAAAGTGCAGCACAAAGTTAATATATAATACAAACCCTCCATTGACCCCCACACTGAACACGAACTCAATAAGACACACAGAAAATACAAAAACGCACATAAAAGTCCAGAAGATTTAACAGAAAATGGATAATGTTTGTGAACCTGGTTCAGCAGGAAAAATAGTCCCATGGGAAGTACACAGATGAAAATGACGGCTTGCTTCTCTCACCAAACAACAAGAAACAGTCTCACCGTGTTTATCCTCAGTACATCGCGTGATCCAGAACCTTGGGGTTTTGCAGTACAAAGTTGTTGTTGTCAGGCATTGAAAGTGGCAGGTGGACAAAGGTGTGAATGATTTGAAGCGGTGCTTTCTCCAGTTTCTGTAACGGAATGGCAGTCTAGTAGAACAAGATTTTTTTTTTTTCTGTCCTTCCGTTTAAATAACAAATGATCGGATGCAGGTTATGAAATTGACAGGACCAATTATCATGAGGGACCACGGTTCCACAGTGTTATCCTTCCCCCCGTTGTTTCCAGGGCAGCTTATTTACATACACACAGACCGTGTAAACAGGACGCTACAAAAGACAGGACTCGGCACAAAATATATTTATGATGACATCATGTAGCACCTCTACAAGGTGGTTGTGATTTATAAACTGTACATTGTACAGAAATGTGTGTACATCAGGTTTTAGTGAGGTTTTTTTGTTGGCAATATTTTTTTGACGTGCGCATGTTTTCATGCCTCAGTCTACGCACAGATGTTTAAATGAGGCTCCAAGTGCCTGGTGAAGTCAAAATTTAGGTCAGTTTATGAATTAGCTACTAGGTGGCGTTATTATTGAAGAATGCGTAAAAATAAAATGAGTTTTTATATATGTCCCAAGACAAACAAAAGTCAGTGCTTATAAACTACCATGTAAATAAAAATGCAGTACAAGCATAAGAAAAATAGTTAAAAATATATAAGTAGGTACCAGTAAAGGATAACAAACCAGAATTATACAAGGGATTTAGTAAGGAAGGTTTTAGCTCTTTTTTAGTAGCAAGTCAAGGTCCATACTACCAGAGCAGCAGTTCCCCTCAGAAGCAAGTGCACACTGGGGAAAGCCCCTGCCAAGTTGTTTAAATGAGACTCCAAGTGCCTGGTGAAGTCAAAATTTAGGTCAGTTTATGAATTAGCTACTAGGTGGCGTTAAAAATATGTCTACAGTCAGGTGGTTATACTTCTACTTCTGAAAAACTTTCAATTCAAACAGAACAATCTCAAGTGCCCATTGCCCTAACACTGTCAAAATTGTGCAGAATTGAAATATTAAAGCTGTGCCAGTATAGGAATGCTGCAGAAAGATGTGGAGGTAGGCTGGAGGTGAGTACACTGCAATAGAAGTATGCTGCACTCAAAGACTGGACGGCCACTGGAAAGTAACAAAACTGGAAAGTAACTCTGTGCCGTCATCTTTAAAATCAGGATGAAGATCAATATTGCACTTGCCAGATAGAGGAGGCTGCTGCCATGCTTTAGAAGCTACAAATCACCTTATGGTATCACTTGCATTTGCAGACGTTTTCCTTCTTTTTTATTATTGGAAGAATGCAAAATAACAAATGAGTTTTTATATAATGTCCCAAGACAAACAAAAGTCAGTGCTTATAAACTACCATGTAAATAAACATGCAGTACAAAGCATAAGAAAAATAGTAAAGGATAACAAACCAGAATTATACAAGGGATTTAATAAGCAGGTTTTAGCCCTTTTCTTTACTAGCAAATCAAGGTCCATACTATATGACAGACAGAAGTTTTAAAGCCCCCCACCAGAGCAGCAGTGCCCCCCCCAGAAGCAAGTGCACAATGAGGGAAGCCCCCGCCAAGGTGACTTCCCAGCTTTGTTCTGAAGATAAAAGGAGGGCACTATCTGTGGATCCTGTAGGTGAGTGATGGAGGCTGCTTTGAGCAGTGACCTTAATAAATGTTTCTTACAGGAAACAGTCGTTGGTTTATCTCTTCATCATAAACTGACTTTTTTTGTTGCTGTGGGTTCACAGTACACACACAGTGAATGGAAAAACACTTCAAGGTACGAATTGTTAAAAGCTTGTTCTGTCCCGCAAATACAGGCAATCGATAGTTAAATGTATGATTTAAATCACACACAGGCTATACCAAATGGCAGCGTGCTATTATTTTACCTAATCCCTCACAATCAAGCTGGACATTTCCAAAATGATAAAAGAAACAAAAAAACACCATTTTAGAAATCCATAAATTAACCTTTATTGTATCTCTCCAAATTTCAAATATAAAGTAAACATTTCATGGATGTGACAAACCACATATTGTTATGAATTTTGTCACACAGTTTGGCTAACAGGTTGGTAAGCACACGACAATGAAGTTGTAAACAGCTTAGTAGAACTGACTTCTCAATGGCTGCTCCTCTACCCCACCAAAAAGCCAGCATTTAACAGTATTTAAGACAGACCTTGGGCCTCCGTTTGTGAGCTGCTAGCTTTCATAAACATAATAATTTGAATTATTCTTTATGTGCTTGTTAAAGTTCCTAGGTTACAGCTGTGTGCTTTTTCCATCACTGGAGAAAACAAATTTGAGCAAAGATTTACTATAAAGTGCACGCTACATTAAGTGATCAGTCTGCACTGGCCCTGTGTTCGTGACTGTGCCCAGCTATAGACGGGCACTATATTCATCCAGAACTGGTACGGATGCTGCTGTGATAGGGAAGTGGGGAGCCAGAAGCTATGTTTGAATTATGCAGTAAATCTGAACTGACAATAAATGTGTCCCTGAGGTGCTATTTAGTCATTTTTAAATGGCTTAAAAAGTTCTGAAAATACTGTAGTTTTATGTATTGCTTATATATGCATATGTGTGCTATCTTTGTAAAGAAATGCTTTCCATACTCACCCCAAAAAAAAACCAAAAACCTGTAATATACAGTATTTCAACTGAAATTAAGTGATTGCATCTTCTGTATAATAAAAAAATAACCACTCTTTGTGCACAGGCCACAAAAATAGAAAATTTCCTTTTTTCCAATTAGGCCCATTTTGTGGAGAGTAGCACACAACAATACACAAAATGGTGCACTAATACTACTGGCATATGTAAATTGTTAATTGCACTGCCACTCCTTAGCGCCATGAAAAATGAGAATTTACTAAAACAAAGTGTTGGGGTGGATGTAATAAAATGGCCTCTGGTTACTTTTCATTGTGGAATCACTGTTAAAAAATGTTCTTAGACAAAACTGTCATTGGAAAATAATATAACTCTGATGGAAAAAAGTGCCCAGCTTTCATGTTCCCAACTTTGTACTTATTCAAAGCATTCTTACTTCAATGATAATTATTTCATAATCAGGTTCATCAAGTTAGAATTTCCACCGGCAAGCTGATGCAGCTCAAAAAATCCTCCCCGTTTCATAACTTAAGGACCACATATCATCTTCAGACACATCTCACCTCTCTCATCAGCAAACACAGGATTCTTTGTTGCTGGCCTTAGAAGTATCCCGTGATTTCACCCTGCTCTGAAGCAGAAATGACAAAATGGTCTTCAAGTGTTTGCACAATCAAAAGTTTCAAAACCTTTTAAAACGGCTTTCCCATAATAATAGATGTCATTGTCACTTCCAGAGTTAATTCGCTTGATCAAATTCTTCTCATAGAGTAAAGGGTGATAGGCACCTACAATACAAGCTCGATCCTGAAAGCTCTGGTAATAATGACACAGATCCGTTCTTCTCCTGGAAGGCAGGAATTCATAGACATTCACTTCCTCACAAAGGCTCATCATCAATATGATCCCTGAAAAGCGAAGAGAAACAGGTCAGGTGTACCATGTCGGTATTCCATCGGACAGTACAGCTTTTCTGAGCTGCCACAAGTGAACAGTAAATTCCAATAATTACATTTTTAAAAGTAATTCACAATATTGGAGTGCAGATCCCTTACTTATTAATGGAGGTTACACGTCTTGACAGTGGTCTGATTTCGAAGAGTGAAATTCAGCACATGTCAGAATCCAGCAGCACGGTAAAAGCTCATTTATAAAACACTGCTTTTCCCAACATGAAATTTTGAGTTGTCTTGCTACAAGACTTGAGAGATGACTTGCGTTATGCCAAATATTTGTTAGAAATGTAAATAAACTTGCAAAAATGGAAGATGAAGGAAAAATGACAGCAAAATGAAGAGTTGAACCTTCTAGGCTACCTAGTTACTTGGAGCAATCTACAATGTCGAGCCTCAAAGACACCTTATACACACCGTCAAGGCACAAGGCTCATGCTACAGGCTGGACACTGCTACGCGATTCTCAATGCTTCTGATTCTCAGGATGTCATCTATGTGAAGATGACAAGGACAGATTTTCAAAGCCAAAATATTTTTACAGTAGTACCTAAGAAATATTGCGCCAAATATGTGAACATGATCAATGAAGGATAAACTGATTAATAACAGATACTACACAGCTGAAGCAAAGGGACATGTTTACTTTCACTTTGGAAGCAAAACTACCGTAGATGCATGCCACATAAATAAAAGCCTACATGCTGACATTGCCAAACCAAACATTGCTTCCATTCTACCAAATCTGTTAATGTGCTCTCTTTGCGTCCATGCTGCTGTTCTTATGTGCATTCCAGCCACTGAAGTGTACCTGTGTAGTGTACAGACACTATATGCAAATGAAACTACAAATTGGGAGACAAAAGATCACATTAAAAAAATAAAATTAAATTCTCACTTCTGTAGAGAAAATATAACCTTATGTATATAACATTATTCTTCCAGCGAAAGAGTTTTTAACCAGATTTCTACATTTTCAAGTACTGTACATAACTATTGCTAGAGTGTAATAATGAAATGCTAGTGCCTCTGCACTCAACCGTCACTTTCAGCAACATTAAAAAAAAAAAAAAAGGAAACAAACTCAAAAACAAAGCAACATTAAATATGTATTCCTCCTCAATAGAAAATGTTTAATGATTCAAAACTGAATGCATACATTTACTGTAAATGACAGGGAGTAAATATCCGGTAATTAATAAAGATATTGTATATATGCATTAACCACACAGTGATATACTGTATATGGAAAGAAAAAAAAAAGAAATGAAAAAAAAATGGCAGGAAAAAAATAAGAAGAAACAAAATCCAAAGTGGACAGGAGTAGTGTGCACATAGCCTACATTAATACTAGTAGATCCATTAAAAATAATGAATGAGTATCATCACGTTACCTAAAAGAAAAGTATACAGTAATCCCTCGCTATATCGTGCTTCGACTTTCGCGGCTTCACTCCATCACGGATTTTATATGTAAGCATATCTAAATATATATCACTGATTTTTCGCTGGTTCGCGGATTTCTGCGGACAATGGGTCTTTTACTTTATGGTACATGCTTTCTCAGTTGGTTTACCCAGTTGATTTCATACAAGGGGCGCTATTGGCGGATGGCTGAGAAGCTACCCATTCAGAGCACGTATTACATATTAAATAAAACTACTCAATGATATATGATAAGCTTCCTGCACGGTGCTTCGCATACTTAAAAGCTAACAGCACGTATTGATTTTTGATTGTTTGCTTTTCTCTGTCTCTCTCCCTCTCTGACATTCTGTGCTCCTGATGGAGGGTGTGTGAGCAGAGGGGCTTTTCGCACACTTGCCTAATGGATGCTCCTCTAAAAAATGCTGAAAGACTACCTTCACATTGCTGCCTTCCATGCGGCTGCTTGGTCGTGGTGCTTCGCATACTGGATTTTGATTGTTTGCTTTTCGCTCTGTCTCTCTCTGTCACTCTCTCTCTCTCTGACATTCTCTACTCCTGACGCGCACTCCTTTGAAGAGGAAGATAGGTTTGCATTCTTTTAATTGTGAGACGGAAGTGTCATCTCTGTCTTGTCATGGAGCACAGTTTAAACTTTTGAAAAACTGACAAATGTTTGTTTGCAAGTCCCTGTCTCTACAACCTCCTGTGTTTCTGTGCAAATGTGTGACCCAAGTGTGAAAAAATAAAAATATAAACGTATGGTTTTTACTTCGCAGATTTTCACCTTTCGTGGGGGGTTCTGGAACGCAACCCCCGCGATTGAGGAGGGATTACTGTATACATATAAATTTTTGTTGGAACTGCATGTAGTCTTTAGAAGTTAATGTTTATATTACATTGAAAGAGATTATAGGAACACAGTAAATAATCTGGAGCTGTGATGCAGCAGCAGTAGCCAAATATCGAGCTTGATTCTCAGCCTAGTCATCGTCTGGGTAGAGTTTGCCTGTTCTCCCCATGTATGTGTGGGTTTTCCACTTTTCTTGTTTATGAATAGTGGCTAAGTATTTGTGTACTGTGTGGCCGAATGCACTTTGGATTTTTCTTATGTCTAGTGTTTCAAAGATCAGCCTAGATTAAGTGGATATGATCGATATTAAAAAAAAAAAAATCACAATAAACGAATAAAATTAGAAGACCACCAAGAACTGTGAAAGCTAAGGCATTAGATACATGTAAGGCTGATTATATGCCACTCAGCTTCTCCTGCAAATGAAAACTGTAAAATGTCAACAAAGGACCTATGCTGGACAAACAGATATGTCTCCAGATCTAGTCGTTGTCATATTGCTTTGCTGTGGACCTGTATTGGTATGACATAGCGCTGAGTGGGTTTTATACAATTTCTTATTGTTGTGTTAATTGTATTTCAATACATGCATTTTTGAATCTTATTTATGTGTAGTCACTGAGGTGGGAAGCATACAAACAGACATTAAACTTTGTTTTTTGATCTTGTTAGATGGTAGCATCTCGTTGCTTAGTGCAGAAGCCTCACAAGTCCTGTTTAAGTGCCGTAGCTTCAAAAAGATTACTGAATCGGGGTGGATGGAAACTGTAGATACTCCCTTTGCGCATCCACATTTTAAATCCATTTTAACTGAAAGGAAATATTGTAACAAGCTGCCACAGGCATGCGTTTTACTAAGTGATGTTCAATTCTAGCACTTCTAATTTGCAACACAGCTCCATTATACTAGATATCTGAATTAAAAAAATCCACCTGCACCAGTTGCTGTGAACCCAAACGTGTATCACGCAGGAAAGATAGCATTCAGAATGTGTATAAAAGGTTTGTTTTATTGCCATAAACATACCTCTAAAATGTGAATGGCATGCTTTCTGAAAATTTAAACTTTGTCACTTTGAAGTGGAACTTTTCAGTATATTTTAAGACTTTTGTTTTAATTCCAGTACTGTATTGAGCATAACTCTAGGATATTAAGGGAAATGAAAACCTTTTTAAAATCTATGAATTACACTTCACCTAACAATAGTCTCCCAGAAAAATGAATACATACCATGACTCTGAAAAGTTACCTTTGGATTTCCAAAATACTAAACTTATCCTTTATTATTCCCCGGGAGAAATTCTACCACCTACTAGATTACTTTGGAAACAACTAGTAATTAAAAAAAAAAGTCTCTATATCCATAAAAAAATCTAGAAACTAAAATGAAGGGTATTATGCATTTGCACAACTCTTCAAAATTGAAACAAGGTATTCTGCAGCATCTGTGAATTATCTTTAATTTATGAAATTTGTTGTGGGCTCCTAAATGAAATCACTAATATTTAGAACATTAAAAAAATGTTGACAAGAACAGGCCATTCAGCCCAACAGGCTCGACAATCCTATCCACCTAAATCCTCCAAAATAATATCAGGTCGAGTTCTGATTGTCCATTCAAAAGGCAACATACTCCTTGTGTGTGTGGTTCTCTGTGTAAAGAAAAACTTCCTAATGTTTTAATGTTTATGCGAAATTTACTCTTAACAACTTTCCAACTTTGTCCATGTGTTCTTGATGAACTAATTTTAAAGTAAGTCTCAATTTATTATTTCTATTAATTCCTTTCATAATTTTAAACACTTAATCATGTCACCTCTTAATCTTCTTTTGCTTAAACTGAAAAGGCTCAGCTCTTTTAATCTTTCATCACAACTCTTCCCCTGTAGCCCTGGAATCGGCCTAGTCGCTCTTCTCTGAATTGTTTTCTAGTGCTTCTATGTCTTTTTTGTAGACTGGAGATCAAAACTGCATTCAGTACTCCAGATGGGGCCTCACCACTTTATTATAAAACTTGAACAGAACCTCCCTAGACTTGAACTCCACACATCGTGCTTTATAACCTAACATTCTGTTAGCCTTCTTAATGGCTTCTGAAGTTAATAGTGTGGAGTCCACTGCGACTCTTAAATCCTTCTCATAAGATGTACTTTCAAGTTTCAGACCACCCATTGTGTATACAAACTTAACATTTTTTACTTTCTATATGTAATATTTTACATTTACTGACATTAAATTTCATCTGCCACAAATCTGTCCAAGTCTGTATACTGTCCAAGTGCCTCTGTAAATTTACTACAGATGGTATATTATCTGACAATCCACCTAACTTGTTATCATATGCAAACTTAACCAGCTTGCTATTTATATTTCTATCCAAATAATTTTTATATATTAAAAATAGTAGCAACCCTAGCACTAACCACTGAATGACACCGCTCTTAACTTTACCCAATCCTGCTAAGGTTCCTCACACCATAACCCTCTGCTTCTTGTGTTTTAGTCAATTCCGCACCCATCTACACAATACATCCTGAACTCCCAACTCTTTTAGTCTGATGCCCAATTTCTCATGTAGAACCTTATCAGATGCTTTCTAAAATTCAAGATAAACAATATCACATGCACCACTTTGATTGTATCCTGTTGTTGTTTCCTCATAGAATTCCAGCAAATCAGTAAAACACAACCTCTTCTGTCTAAACGCGTGCTGACTGTTCAGTAAAATTCCTGTTCTTGTCATGTGCTTCTCTATGTTTTCCTTAATAATTCCTTTCATTAATTTACCTTTGATACATGTTAAACCTAACCCAGTCACAGGGGATGCACAAACCAATGTGTTTCTTCGTGTCGATCCTAAGCCCGGATAAATGGGGAGGGTTACGTCAGGAAGGGAAACCGGTGTAAAACACTGCCAAATCAATATGCGGACAACAATACAAAATTTCCATACCGGATCGGTCGAGCCCCGAGTTAACAACGACCACCAACCGTACTGTTAGCCAACAGGGTGTTGGCAGAAATTGGGCTACTTTTGGCCAAAGAAGAAGGAGGACAAGAAGAGGGGGGAGATGTGTCCAGAGGCAAGAAGAGAGGAGGAAGGTAAAGAGAGTGGAACTGAGGGTAGGAACGTTGAATGTTGGCAGTATGACTGGAGATATGATGGAGAGAAAGAAGGTTGATATATTGTGAGTGCAAGAGACTAAATGGAAGGGGAGTAAGGCCAGGTGGATCGGAGGTGGATTCAAATTGTTCTATCGTGGTGTGGATAGGAGGAGAAATGGAGTAGGGATTATTCTGAAGGAACAGTATGTCAAGAGTGTTTTGGAAGTGAAAAGAGGGTCAGACAGAGTAAGGATTATGAAGTTGGAAATTTGAGGTGCTTGGAATGACATCTGGGCAGAGGAAGGAGGAAAAGGAAACCTGGTGGTGGAATGAAGAAATACAGAAGAGTATACAGAGGAAGAGGATGGCAAAGAAGAAGTGGGATAGTCAGAGAGATGCAGAAAGTAGACAAAAGTAAAAGGAGATATGGCGCAAGGTGAAGAGAGGGGTGGCGAAGGCTAAAGAAAAAGCGTATGATGAGTTGTATGAGAGGCTGGACACTAAAGAGGGAGAAAAGGACCTGTACCGATTGGCTAGACAGAGGGACCAAGCTGGGAAAGATGTGCAGCAAGTTTGGGTAATAAAGGAGAGGAGAGTGTGTTGAGCAGATGGAAAGAGTACTTTGAAAGGCTTATGAATGAAGAGAATGAGAGAGAGAAAAGGTTGGATGATGTGGAGTTAGTGAATCAGGAAGTGCAAGGGATTACCAAGGAGGAAATAAGGACAGCTATGGAGAGGATGAAGAATGGAAAAGCCGTTGATCCAGATGACATACCTGTGGAAGCATGGAGGTGTTTAGGAGAGATGGCAGTGGAGCTTTTCACCAGATTGTTTAATGGAATCCTGGAAAGTGAGAGGATGCCTGAGGACTGGCGAAGAAGTGTACTGGTGCCGATATTTAAGAATAAAGGGAGGATGTGCAGGACTGTAGTAACAACAGGGGGATACAATTGATGAGCCACAGCATGAAGTAATGGGAAAGAGTAGTGGAAGCTAGGTTAAGAAGTGAGGTAATGGTTAGTTAGCAGCAGTATGGTTTCATGCCAAGAAAGAGCACCATAGATGCGATGTTTGCTCTGAGGGTGTTGATGGAGAAGTATAGAGAAGGCCAGAAGGAGTTGCATTGCATCTTTCTGGACCTGGAGAAAGCATATGACAAAGTGCCTTGAGAGAAGCTGTGGTATTGTATGAGGAAGTTGGGAGTGGCAGAGAAGTATGTAAGAGTTGTACAGGATATGTACGAGGGAAGTGCGACTGTGATGAGGTCTGCGGTAGGAGCAACGGATGCATTCAAGGTGGACGTGAGATTACATCAGGGATCGGCTCTGAGCCCTTTCTTATTTGCAATGGTAATGGACAGGTTGACAGATGAGATTAGACAGGAGTCCTCGTGGACTTGCTGATGTTTGCTGATGACATTGTGATCTGTAGCGATAGTAGTGAGCAGGTTGAGGAGACTCTGGAGAGATGGAGATATGCTCTAAAGAGGAGAGGAATGAAGGTCAGTAGGAACAAGACAGAATACATGTGTGTAAATGAGAGGGAGGTCAGTGGAATGGTGAGGATGCAAGGAGTAGAGTTGGCGAAGGTAGATGAGTTTAAATACTTGGAATCAACTGAGTGATGGGGATTGTCGAAGAGAGGTGAAAAAGAGAGCGCAGGCAGGGTGGAATGAGTGGAGAAGAGCGTCAGGAGTGATTTGTGACAGAAGGATATCAGCAAGAGTGAAAGGGAAGGTCTACAGGACGGGAGTAAGACCGGCTATGTTATATGGGTTGGAGACGGTGGCACTGACCAGAAAGTAGGAGACATAGCTGGAGGTGGCAGAGTTAAAGATGCTAAGATTTGCATTGGGAGTGACGAGGATGGACAGGATTAGAAATGAGTACATTAGAGGGTCAGCTCAAGTTGGACATTTGCAGATGAGCGATGCTGAGTATATTGGGAGAAGGATGCTAAGGATAGAGCTGCCAGGCAACAGAAAAAGAGGAAGGCCCAAGAGAAGGTTTATGGATGTGGTGAGAGAGGACATGCAGGTGATGGGTGTAACAGAACAAGATTCAGAGGACAGAAAGATATGGAAGAAGATGATCCGCTGTGGCAACCCCTAACGGGAGCAGCGGAAAGAAGAAGACGACGACATGTTAAACCTACTGGAATACAGTTACTTGGGTCTGCCCAATCACCTTTTATATACAGTACAGGCCAAAAGTTTGGGCACACCTCCTCATTCAATGTGTTTTCTTTATTTTCATGACTGAAGGCATCAAAACTATGAATGAACACACGTGGAGTTATGTACTTAACAAAAAAAGGTGAAATAACTGAAAACATGTTTTATATTCTAGTTTCTTCAAAATAGCCACCCTTTGCTCTGATTACTGCTTTGCACACTCTTGGCATTCTCTCGATGAGCTTCAACAGGTAGTCACCTGAAATGGTTTTCACTTCACAGGTGTGCCTTATCAGGGTTATTTAGTGGAATTTCTTGCTTTATCAATGGGGTTGGGACCAGCAGTTGTGTTGTGCAGAAGTCAGGTTAGTTGGACGATCATTTATTTTTCAACAGGACAATGACCCCAAACACACCTCCAGGCTGTGTAAGGGCTATTTGACCAAGAAGGAGAGTGATGGAGTGCTGTAAATGGTCATGAAAATAAAGAAAACACATTGAATGAGGAGGTGTGTCCAAACATTTGGCCTGTACTGTATAATGGGATAATCTTTGCCATTTTGCAGTCCTTTGGAACATCTCTAGGGCATAGTGACCTCCTAAAAATATACGTCAGAAGTTTATAAATGTACCTCAGGGAGCATCTGAACAACAGGCTTGACTGAAGTACCAACCCAGATGCTGTATACACTAAGTTTTAAAATCACCTTCATTTCCTGAGAAGGTTGAGGTCGTTTAGTGCATGCAAGATACTCTTACAAGTTTTCTGACAGTCTGTAGTTGACAATATATTTTTTCTATGCTATAGTGTGCTAGAGAAATGGCATTAGTGCAGGTGATGTCAACAGACTAAACAAACAGATTAAAAAGACTAGTTCAATCTTAAGAGTCTTTGGATCAGGCTCTATAATAAGTCACCCCCCCCCAGCTGCAATGGTATACTTCTCTCTGTGCTAAATGGTACTGAGCTGGCATAGCAGACATCTTAACAGACAAAGATGCTAGATGCAATATACTGTGCCAATGAGTGACATCCTTTACTGTGAGATTCTGCAATTCTCATCACTTTACATTTCAGTAAATATCTACACTTTTATTAATAGCAGCTTTGCCTTTTTGGTTGTAACCTGCCAGTTTACTTCGGGATTAATAAAGTTTCTATCAGAAAAAACCCATACTAGCTGAACAATAACCCAAATGGAAAACTTGCACATCAGATGGTTAAATAACTATGCTTAGAAAACAGAACTGCTGAGAGAAAACAGGCAACAGCAGCAAAAAAAAGATATCGAGAATGGGTTATAATGAGTAATCTCTGGTTAAAACTCAACCATTACAAAAAAGAAAACCAAAATAAAGCATCTTAGATATCGAATGAAAAGACTGCAAATCAGTCATTTTTAGTTAACTCTTTAAATGCAACTGGGCTAATCCCATGAAATGTGCCCTTTAGGCATCCAGGGTTGCCCTCACTATTTCAGTAATGTCAACAGAGTATAACCCTGTCTTATCCCACTTCTTAGAATGATTTTTTTTAAGAAATTATGTTTAATATACCTCTATATTTTAAAGTCTCAAGATAACCCTCTCAAGTTTAGATGTATTTGTATTCCAAAAATAAAGCCTGTGCTTCTCTCAGTTTTTCTGGTTTTTACTGACTATATCAGAAGCTCGCCTCTTTTACTCTTCATCTCCCTAAATAAGAATACTTATTCCAGACGTATTTGCTTCAAGTGTTGTGTATGCATGCCCTTTTCTGCCCTAAACATAATCTTCACAGAAAACTCTTGCAAATGCTTGCATTGACCCTCATATTTATTGTTCAAAACAATTTGAATCCCCTATACGTTCTTCTCTGCCAGCTAGACACAAAATATTTGTCCTTATTATTTTAAATTATAAAACATCGCAGATTCCTTTCAATAATGTATCATGTTTACCAAATTTTATTACAAATATTATGTTTGTGTATAAGCCTAAAACAGTCTGCATTCTTCAGAAAAAAGTACATTGGTCTAAAAATTTACAAGTATCATACAGACAAGACATTAATTATGTGAGATTTAAAAAAATACAAAATCATTTCTTGAATAGGCTGTTTTTGCATGACACGCCTTTGTACAACAAACCAGTGATAAAAATGATGATCCCACTGCAATATGTGTTCTCTGTGTCTAAAATCTGTTTTTGCCACCTTGAATTCTTTCACCATCTAGGTTATGCCCTACATGTCAACACTCTTTGACTACAGCAGTGGAAAACATTTGCTTACATTTTATCTAACCCGCCAAGTGGTAGTTTTGGGATTTGTCTTTTTGTTACAGGCATGGCATTATGTTCTTGGCCTGACAATGCACACAGTGAGGGCACAACAACCTTTTGGTGTTGTGGACATGTCAAAGGTTTCACCTATTAGCTTTAGTGGGATTTAACAAACATTAGCAACAATATTAAATAACCTGCAGCTCAGTATCTAATCACCTGTCTTCACGATACTCTTCTGGTTGCACTAATTTCCATAAAGTCACTCAACAAGGCCCAGAATGGAATAAGAGAAGATGAAAACTTAATAACTGCTGCACCAAAGTACACAAGCTCCAGATACAAACAAACAATTTACAAGTGAATTCCCTTATCCTGAGGATCATATTTAAAAGAAAATCCCTTAACACACACCTTCAGGTAAACAACTGTCACTTACCTTGAATTCCTGAGGATGGAGGATTCCTCTGAATATTGTCATCTGAATTATCTTGAATTATATCCCACAGGTCCCATTGAAATGTTGGATTCATTACATAAAAGAACTGATTTGGGTTTTTAATGCGGTACTCTTTATATTTGTCAAAGAAATTGTAATCTGGATTATTGAACCACTGAAAAGAGAAAGAAGACAATTTAAATATTGCCTTTCAAATTTTTGCTGTAGTTTACCTTGATAAGTGATGTACATTTCAATGCAAAATTACATTACACAGCATATCAATTTAAAATCCTGACAATGTACCTCTAACTGTGCAGCAAAGTGTTTATACTGTTAAATTTGGCAAATTCAATTCTGTAAATAACACTGTCACTGTAACTTCTAATAATTTGATTGAAAAAATTCTTAAACGTTTGAAAATATCTGTCTTTTACCGATGGCAGCAAATAAATATATATATATATATATATATATATATATATAT
>JANRMT010062854.1:115831142-115853796 GCA_026402145.1 Polypterus bichir lapradei | reverse complement strand
GACGTGTGGTCCGAGGGTACAAGGGTGCGAGCATACCCTAACTCTGTCACAATTGGCGTAGCTTCGGCAGGATTCTCTGGCCGTCAGTTTGGCAGAGGACCTGAATTTAAAAAAAAAAAAATTATTGTGGACAGAATACCCCGGGAAGACAGCGTCACGACACACGCAGGAAAAATCGCCAGAAACCTCACCTTTATCAAGTCCGTCATGGGGAAGAAGAAGACAAAGCAGAGCGCCAGCAACAGCGGAGGTCTAGCGCTCGGCATTGCCTGCGCTCAAGAGGAGCTATGGAGAGGCTACGCATTTCGGGAGAGATTTCCGGAGGAGGACGTCTCCGACGAGGTATGTACTGGGAATGTACTGAATAATCTTTTTAAATTAACACATGATGTCCCATGTACATACCTCCCAGATGTCCATCCGAAGGCTCTGCGGGAGGCAGAAGACAGACCCGAAGGCGATGGCGCGCTCTCATTCAGGCAAACGAGTAACCCGAAAGACTTCCGCATTACGGGTGCCGGCGAGGGACACGTGACCTACCACAAGGGATTCCAGGAAGGTGACGTTCCGTGTCCAGCTGTTTGTGGCTTCGCCCAAGAAAAGACGGACTTGAGTTTTTCGAAGGGGAAAGGGGAGGCGATCGAAGTACCGCTCTCCCTACAAAAAGGTAAGGAGGTCCGGGAAATGACTGATCGGTCCGTCGATAAATTGATACAGACGGATCGCAGTCAGCCAAAAGCGGCACTGCGGTCCTCCGAAAAGAACTCCAAATCCCAGGCTCCCTTGCGGGACCTGTCTGAGCACGTGCCAGGAGCGGCCGTGTTTATTGGCTCCCAGCCGGAGGGTAAGGCTAATGATGGCTCGAGCATGCCTCCGGGTGAATTAAGTAACTTTTTGGACGTGCACGAGCTGGAAAAGTTGCTTCAGCCCGTGCACAAATTTTTACAGGTGGTGGAGACAATAAAGAAGATCGCTGGGGATCTGGGAGCAGCGGCCGAAGCGCCTTTAAGGAGGGTGGATGAATTCCTACGGCGATTTGGTCGGGAGTCTCCCATCATGATTGATTTGGCGGTACAGGTGAGTTTTACCGGTACCGTACAGAATAAGGGGACACAGAGTGACACGGGCCCGCGGTTAATTAGTAGCGGGTGCCAAGTCACTACTAGCCCTACAAGTGAATGTGGTGTGATGACAGAAGGGGCGGTGGAAGCACCGATCGTACCAGAGCAGCTGAAAAGTGCTGTCTCTCGGAGCGATGCGGTGCTGAAGACGCCGCCTCTGGTTATTTTAAAGTCAACGGGCATGCAAACAGCAAAGAGGCTCTCTTATACCAATAGAGAGACTCAAGCTGTGCGCCGGCCCCAGAGTAAGCAGGGGATCCCCGAAATACACCGTGGGTCTCCTGACAAGGTGGAAAAAAGGGCGGAGAGCAGCGAGGCGGCCAGTACACCTCCTGTGGCGGAGAAAAGGGTGGAGCTGACGGAGTTCCCGCGGTGTTTTCAGTATCGCGGAGGACTACTACCAGGAGGGCAACGTCGGTGCTACAATTGTCGTCGGCGGGGACACATGTGGCGAAGCTGTCCTCAGAGGACAGGAAATCGGTGGGACAGAAGATCCACCGTTCCCCCAAGGTTCTCTGCAGGACTTGGACAACATAGCCAAGGTCCGACTGACGTGTCCTCCTGGAGGAGGACATCCCTCGCGGGGCTGGACGCTCCGCCCCAGTTGGCTTCGCTAAGGGGGGGGAACTGTGATGGATGTCCGGCAAGAGTTGCCGGCCCTCATCCCCAGGCCGCCAGGAGGAGCTCTCCCGACAGCATGGACGTGCCCCGAGTTCCAGCAGGGCCTCATGGACTTTGTAGTTTTTATACACAGCCCTGCTGGATACCTTGGGGACCACAAGGAGTCGCTGTAGGAGTCTATGAGCCTCGCTATGTGCCCTATAACCTGGAAGTGCGTCCTGGTCACGTGAACGGGAGGAATGACGTACTTCCAGGTTGAAGAAAAGAGAAGTTTTACCTGACCCGGAAGTGATAGAAAGTCACGTGGACTGAGGGACAAACACTTCTGGGTCAAGGAGTATAAAGGACTCTGGGAGATCCCAGACAGACGAGCTGAGTTGGGAGGCAGGGTGGCTAAGCGTCTGGGAGTGGAGGATTGGTTTATTATTTGTGATTGTTATTGAGAATTGTGGAGAGGAGCGTGCTTTGTGCACTTTATTATTATAATAAATAATATTTGGACTTTTATCTGGTGTCTGACGTGTGGTCCGAGGGTACAAGGGTGCGAGCATACCCTAACTCTGTTGGTCCGGAAGTGAGAAGTGGAGTCGGGGTAAGGGGCTCCACCTCCAAGGAAACAGAAAACTCACTTAGCCACTAATAAGACAAGTGGGGCCAGCTCGTCAGCAAAACGAAACCTCCGAAGAAAGACAAGGACACTTAGCTGCTAACATTGGCAAAACTTGCCGCTAATGCACAAGCGATGTGAGCACGTCAGCAAAACGAAACCTCCTAGGAGAGAGATGCCCAGAGTTCCTTTCAATTACCTGACATCTCTACATTTACATTTTTTTCTGATGATTTCAATAGTTTCTAGGACCCCGGGCTTTTTACAGCACGGGCTTACACAGCTAGTATATATACAGTAATCCCTCCTCGATCGCGGGGGTTGCGTTCCAGAACCCCCCGCGATAGATGAAAATCCGCAAAGTAGAAACCATATGTTTGTATGGTTATTTTTATATATTTTAAGCCCTTATAAACTCTCCCACACTGTTAACATTATTAGAGCCCTCTAGACATGAAATAACACCCTTTAGTCAAAAGTTTAAACTGTGCTCCATGACAAGACAGAGAGGACAGTTCTTTCTCACAATTAAAAGAATGCGTGTCAGGAGCAGAGAGCGCTCCCGACAGAAAAACAATCAAAAAATCAATACGTGCGTTTGGGCTTTTAAGTATGCCGAAGCACCGCGATAAAGCGGCATTTTTTAGAGGAGCGTCCGTATCTTCTAAGCAAACAGCCTCTGTGCAAACAGCCCCTCTGCTCAAACCCCCTCCATCAGGCGCAGAGAATGTCAGAGGGGGTGAGAAAGAGAGAAAAGCAAACAATCAAGCACCGTGCGGGAAGCATATCTTATATCACTGAGGAGTTTTAGTTAATATGTAATACATGCTCTAATTGGGTAGCTTCTAAGCCATCCGCCAATAGCGCCCCTTGTATGAAATCAACTGGGCAAACAAACTGAGGAAGCATGTACCATAAATTAAAAGACCCATTGTCCACAGAAATCCGCGAACCAGCGAAAAATCCGTGATATATATTTAGATATGCTTACATTTAAAATCCGCGATAGAGTGAAGCCGCAAAAGTCGAAGCACGATATAGCGAGGGATTACTGTATATATACACACATAGAGAGAGTGAAAGAAAGTGTCACAGATTTGCGCATAGGAGACAGCTTGAGTGCTTGAATAACTGTAATTACCCACCAATCCAGTGGTTGGCATTGTCCTCTAATACTTTCTCTCTTTCACCCTCTGCAGACCAGCAGATGGAACTCTCCACCACTGGTGTCACTTCTGGTTCATGTTCCTCTGGACCTGCCCCTTCCGTTCATCCAGGTGTATAAACCACTACCTTAACTCTTTGTATTCAGGTCTGATTTGAGCTCCTATTTGTAAAGACTATTATTTTGCAACCAGATTCAAGTACAGTATATGGGGGTTATCATAAACATAAACACCCTAGCTGGTGGACTACAACATTTTCCAGAATTTTTTCTTGTTTTGATAGCTGGACGGTGTGATGAAAATGATTAAGATCAAGTTAATCCAAATGCCTAAACAGTAGAACCTCTGGTCACAAACCTTTCGGAACACGTACAAATCGGGTTACGACCAAAAAGTTTGCCAAAATTTTGTATCTGTTCACGACCACATGCTCTGGTGGCGAACAAAACACTGGCAGCCAGTTTCCCTACGCGTGTTCGTAAGCGCCAATGATTTCCCATTCTCCGTTTTCCATTTTCTTTTGTTTGCATATACAGGGCCTAACAAAGCAGCTGATGTTGCAAAAGGAGTTGCAATGTTAACCAAGCAGAGGCCTCAAGTGCTGGAAGAGGTGGAAAAACTGTTGCTAGTGTGGTTGAAAGAGAACCACCTTGCAGGGGATAGCGTAAGCAAGGCGATCATATGCGAGAAAGCCAGGAAGATTCATGGCAATTTGCTGAAAAAAAAAAATCCTTCTTCGAGCGGCAAAGGTGAGGCATTTAAAGCCAGTAGAGGATGGTTTGAAATTTTTGCAAGACAATTGGCATTTAATTTTTTTCCCTGTGCTTAAAACTAAAAAAAAATTTTTTTTACAGCAAGCAGTTCGTAAGGGTCTAGCACAAACTCTTACAATGTTAGTTTTCTCTGTTGTCCAAGGGTTTCTCAGTGTTATTCAATGTTTTTACATTTAGCTTACTATTAAACTGTGCATTCTATGGTATAATTAACTATTTTTGTACTTAAAAAAAAAAAAAAATATATATATATATATTTACATACAGTTCATATGGTCTGGAACGGATTAATTGTATTTACATACAATCTTATGGGGAAATTACGTTCGGGTCGCGACCAAATCGGGTTGCATCCAGAGTTTTGCAACGAATTACAGTCGTGACCAGAGGTACTACTGTACTAGGATGACTTCCTAGTAATTTCATTGAATAATCTGCTTTTTCAGAAGTCTCTACAGTCAGAAAAATAAAAAAATTTTTATTATGTAAAGGATTCTGAAATTAGCACAAAGAAATGATACATTTAAGAAATTTAGAAACACTGAAAGGATGGCTACAAATATTCATTTCACTTACATGAGTAATGTTTTTAGAATAGGGTGCTGGATCCCACATAACCAAAACAGTATCTCTATATAAAGGATCTGTCAGAAATCTGTGTGCCTCTGTAGATACGACCTAAAAAAAAAGCATGGAGAAATAAATGAGTCAAAATGGAGCAACAACTCTGAACAAATTTTAAATCCTTTGAGGTACTGATAGGTATATCATCAAATAGACTTTCTGCACCACATTCCTCATCTGCAGTTGAGTTAAGCAACCTTCTCCGTGAATTTACTTTATTAATATACTGTATATATAGGGTAGTTATCTTGTGGGGTAACCTTGAAATTCACATATGAACACTGAAATTGGCACACTCTTTTTCTAATCTCATCTGTTGTAGTTGAGTGTAACTTATGATAACATGCCCTTCCAAACTGTGAAAAGTTCTAGTTACTTTCACAACTATAACTTTAGGCTAATTGTCACCAAAGATAGTAATACTCAAAATGCAATTATCCAGGCTGTCAATGACACTTTCAAATACTACTTCCAAGATTTACTGACATTCGAATAGGTTCTAATCTATGCACTGATCTAATGCTATCACCCCCCCCCCCCCCCCACACACACACACACACACAACTAACTTGCATGTAAAGCAGCCTTAGAAAAGTGCAGCTTTTCTCAAAACGCAATTAATATAAAGAATGTCATATGCATGAATATAGTGAGCTTTTTTCAGGGGGTGATTCTGAATGTAACACAGCCAATTTATACTCATTTTCCTTTCCTGTCCCTTGGACGGAAAAATGTATACCTTGGAAGAGAGGCAGTGACCTCTCCACAGACCCTGCCTCTAGCCCCACCTCTTCTAGCTAGACATACAAATCCAACACCACCAAAATGGTGCCAGTTGAATGACTGCTGAAGAAGGCCCAATGGTTTTGTCAGACTCAGCAACTATTTTTCCCTTTCTTTTACTTAACAATCAGCTATTAAATAGGGCTTGCATCTGGCACCCCAACTCTTTTTATATGTTTGTTTTAACTTCTTTTACAAGTGAAAAGGGATTCGCCAAGTTTTAAATGATACCACATGCCATCCTAAATTAGAATGTCAAAACTTTGAGGCAAAATGTACAAAACAAACCTAATTCAGTGGACTGATAAATTTGTAATTTAGTTTAAGAAAGCCCTCTAGAAGGTACACTTTGAATGCAGCTCCATAGGGATAAATAAACGTAAACCTGTAGGTTTTATTTTTAAAAACAGCTAAAGTAAATCAGAGCTCTCAGGCTCAATTTCACCCAATATCAGTAGCAAAGACTTCATAGATTTCTTTAATGAACTAGATAGGAAAAAAAACTGAGTAGTCTAGAAACCCAGGCACAGGGGATGCACAAACCAGTGTGTTTCTTCGTGCCGGTCCCAAGCCCAGATAAATGGGGAGGGTTACGTCAGGAAGGGCATCCGGTGTTAAAATATGCCACATCAACATTTGGACAACAATACAGATTTTCTTACTGGAACGGTCGAGTTCCGGGTTAACAACGACCGCCACGAGTACTTACATACAAAGGATGGTGCATTGGCCCAAAACATTAACATTTATATGTTACTTACATAAAAGCCAGATCGAATGTTATTTACCTATTTATCTTTATTTATTTACTTACTTCTTACAGTCATGGTGAGCCACAGCATGAAGTTATGGGAAAGAGTAGTGGAAGCTAGGTTAAGAAGGGAGGTGATGATTAGTGAGCAGCAGTATGGAAACCATGCCAAGAAAGAGCAACACAGATGCAATGTTTGCTCTGAGGGTGTTGATGGAGAAGTATAGAGAAGGCCAGAAGGAGTTGCATTGTCTTTATGGACCCGGAGAAGGCATATGATAGGGTGCCTCGAGAGGAGTTGTGGTATTGTATGAGGAAGTCGGGAGTGGCAGAGAAGTATGTAAGAGTTTTACAGGATATGTACGATGGGAAGTGTGACAGTGCCGAGGTCTGCAGTAGGAGGGATGGATGCATTCAACGTGGATGTGGGATTACATCAGGGAATGGCTCTGAGCCCTTTCTTATTTGCAATGGTGATGGACAGGTTGACAGATGAGATTAGACAGGAGTCCCTTTGGACTATGATGTTTGCTGATGACATTGTAATCTATAGCGAGAGAAGGAGTAGGTTTAGGAGACCCTGGAAAGGTGGAGATATGCTCTAGAGAGGAGAGGAATGAAGATCAGTAGGAACAAGACAGAATGCACTGTGTGAATGAGGGGAAGATCAGTGGAATGGTGAGGATGCAGGGAGTAGAGTTAGAGAAGGTTGATGAGTTTAAATACTTGGGATCAACAGTACAGAGTAACAGGGATTGTGGAAGAGAAGTGAAAAAGAGAGTGCAGGCAGGGTGGAATGGATGGAGAAGAGTGTCAGGAGTAATTTGTGACAGACGGTTACCAGCAACCGAAACAACTAATGGGTCTGTCAAGATATTTACAAAAAACTACTGGGTGGAAGAGAAAATCCTTTCAAGCTATTTATCTGTAAAGTTTGACTAAATCCAAAAGAATTGAACATTAATAAAGGGGACAGTATAAAACCGGCTTCCTACAACTGAGCAAAGTTAAGGTAATTCCTTAATAGGCATAATATACAAAAGGTAATTCACTAATGTCAATAAAGCAGAGCTGGCTACTCTAGTTCCTTTATGTCTGGCTTTTTAAATTGTGCTATTACAAATCTACAGCAAACTCAAATCAGATGTAAAGCAAAGCAGTGCACTGGGTTTGTAAAAAGGATGTACAAGTGCACCATGTGTGCATGGCTGATGGTAGCTGAGATATGCTGAATCGGTTATCAGTCTTTGTAACTCCTCCACTTCTTAAAATTCCAGCTCTCCCTTTCTTGACTCTGCCCAATGTCTTACCAAACTCTGCCTAATGTCTTACCTTACCTTGCCATGAAGTAGCTTAAAACCTTTTTTTGTTTTTTTGTTTTTTTTTTTTTTAAGGGTGATGTCTGACCATGCCTGGAAACAACTTTTAATGTTATAATGGCTCTCCTTTTGTTATGGGAATACTAGGCTCTATCAGCCATTGGTATTCCCTGCAATTCTTAACTTTCAGTTGCCCTATTAAAAGGCTGAAAGGGGGCGATATAGTCCTACTTCTTATGGTCTACATGCTAAAAGGTTTATAATTAAATAGGCTAAAGGTTTTACGACTGACCTCCTGCCAATCCTGTCAGCTAAGACTTATTCCATCCATCCGCTTAAATTTCATGGACTCTGTTGCTCTTTTGGAAGGGAGTCAAGTATTATTAGGACCTGATAAAGTCCAACAGAAGGTCTCGAAGTTACCCTAATTCAGAGATCGGCAACCTGCAGCTCGCAAGCCACATGCAGCTCTTTGACTGCATGGCAGTGGCTCTTCCCAGAACGACAGATGCATTGACATTTTCATGTCTTAACACATTTGACAATACTTTCACAAAGATAAATTTATTTATGGGTTAATATTATTATTTTTCATTTAGATATTTCTTAGTTATATGTGAATCAGGTGGTCCGTCGCGTGTCTCTGTTGCATTTAACCTCTTAACCACGTCTTCTACATCTTCCCCAGAGTCATTCTGTTCAGCGAGATTACGTCTTTGGTCAAATTAAATGCTCTCCAGAGTTTTCTTCAGTACCCAAGATTGGATGTGCATTTGAACATTTATTGGGATTCCTAATTCTTTCATATACGTTTTGTGGTTAATGATCACCATGCCTTGCTAGGTCTTCGTAAACATTAGATTTTCTCCGATTTATATGTTATAGCCAGCTGAGTTCAGAGGCCCGAGTACATTTTACACTGCTTGCTCAGCACAGTTAAAGTAGTAAAGCAGAGAGTGAAGGGCAGACGACTGCAGAACAGAACAAACTTTACTCAAGAAGTTGGGGGTGAAGGTGAAGACTGTCACTACAGAATTGAACAATGTTTAAAACTGAGACGCAAAACTTTATGGGTCTTCTAACACGCATAATTTGAAATGAAAAGTTATCCAATAACAAAAAATCAAATCTCAAATATCAGTTTTTAACAAGACACAATGCATTTGCAAAAAAAAATTCATTCGGAGAAGAAAGAAAAAAGCGGTGACTGATTTAAAGTAAATTATGTAAAAATCAGAAAGTTTTTCCGTTTCTCATTAGATTGCAAAGCACAAAAATCCTTTCACAGATGGAGAATATGTAAAAAAGTGCTTTTTAATTCTGGCCCAACATCTCTACTCTGACTTCAAAAATGAAGACAATATTATTAAAAAAATATTAAAGACACTTCACAAAATACTGTGACAGATCAACAGATTACAGAAATAAAATTGGCATCTGTATTTTCTTTGGTATGTGACGAGTCGTGACGTGAAGGAAATTGCACAAATTAGCCTCCTGAGAGTGTATGTTTCCAATGAAGGTCTCCATGAAGAATTAAATTACCCCTTAAAGGACAAACTTGAGGTGAAGATATCTCTGCAGCAATTTTGGAATCTTCAACTGTTAGGGAAACGGACATCAATAAATTGGTATCTATCACTACAGATGGAACATCCAGTAAAGGCTTTCTTACCCTGCTCAAACAAAACTACTTTTGTTAGTAGAAGACTTGAAAAGTGGAAATCTGTTTCATTTCAAAACATTAAGAAAATATCTGGAAACTACTGGAAGTGTTATTGATCTTTCTGGCAAGTATTACAAAAATGCATGATTCATTTACTGGTCGCTTCAAAGATTTCAGAAATAAAAAGTTCACTCTTTCGTTCTTGTTAATCAAATATATTCTTCACTGTTTCCAACATTTGACAGAGCTCAGTTTGAACTAAAACTAACACATTTGAAAAGCAAAGATTTGTGGTCTTCAAAATTTACATCTTTAGAAGTGGAACTAGAAAACCTGGAAAGAGAAAAAGGCGACTTTAAGCATGAATTACAAATGGACTGAACTTTCCAACTGTCGAAAGAGGGACCAACTGATTTTTGAAACATGGAACAACCTTCCAGACTATTATTGTCAACTCAAAATAGTACAGTTTGGAATTTTGATGATTTTTGGGTCCACTTATTCTTGTGAACAGATGTTCTCCAACATGAATGACACCAAATGCAAGCTAAGAAGTCAGCTTAATGATGTAAGTTTGGAATCCTGTTTAAAATTGAAGTCTTCCAACTACTCACCGAACATGAAACAACTCTGCGGAAATACAGTGTCATAAGTCTCATTAAATTGTTTTTTTTTTTATTTCCTAGAAGTACTTGAATTTTTGGTTTTGTGTTAAAAGCATATACTGTATACCCATATTACATTAAAAAAAATCTTCTCATACCCCCTCTTCTACCCATTGCGGCTCTTTGTGAATCTTCCTTTAAGAAGGTTGCCAATCCCTGCCATGACTGAATAAGATATTTTATTTACCCCAATAACCAGACATTTTCTTGTAGTGGCATTTAAATGGAAAACTTGTGTAATTGTTGTTTTAACTTTATATCACTATTTGTATTTTTCATCTAATGCATCTACCAAAATAATAATTAGATTATCACAGTTCTCAGTATTCTCCTGATCCTGATCAATACAATTCAATTATCAATAAACAAAATATCTACAGACATTAATTAGTTACCTGTGAATTAATAAATCTAATGGTTGTCTTACTCCCAACATCACGGATGAATCTCGCAGATGTAGGGGCTGCATTAAATCTCAGCACAGCATCATGTTCATCTAATGGAAAAAAACTCATGTTTTAGACAAGTAACAGTACAACCAGATCATGTCAAATATTTTTTTCAAAGGTACATCTGACTTAGAAGACATTAAGCCAAATAGATTTGCTTCTGAACAGAACACCAAAAAAAAAAAAGAAAATGAAAACACACATTTGCCACATGTGGCTCCTTTAAAGATTAAACTTACACCTACCAATTTCTCGACCAAGGCCAGACCATCTCAGAGAACCTGCAGATGACACCACAGCACACCTCTTAAGTTTACCAAAAACATCCTTAAAAGGTTTCGTTGGCAAGTAGGACTTCCAATCATCATGTTTATCTTTACCCTCAGGAAATCCATCTGCCAGTGTGAGCATCTTGACAGGATATAGCTTACTTTTTAATTCACAAAGAAGTTCTTCTCTGGATAGTTTCACTGCCTTCTTTTTAAAATTAAATGTCACATTGTACTTGTTCATTGAAAGATAGTTGATCCAGATTTTCTTCAGCAGTGATGTAAGCAAGCTTGTAGACGTCTCCTCATTCCAGACTGGGAAAACCCTGTTGAAAGCTGATTTCTTTATCTTATTCTCTTCTTTTGGAATGCGCTTATTGTTCAAAGTGCTCCTGGAAGGTCTCTCAGTGACCTTTTTGTAGCTTACACTGAGCGTTTGAGAAAAGTTACTTTGACTTCGCAGTGAAATAATGTTTTGAGCCAAGTGAGTTGTAAATGTTCTTAACTTTTCTTGTGGAGCTTGGTTAGGTTTTAAGGAGTAATCCAGAATTAAGATTACAAGAAAAGCACCAATTACCCACAAAAACCTCTTCATAAAAAAAATCGTGACCATTCTTTGCTGCATGAAGTCAAGATTGTGAAAATCCAGCTATTAAAAAAAAAAAAAAAAAGGGGGAAAAAGAGAAAAATAGATATATTGTAAGAAGTAGTTATCTGTTAATTTTATCAATGTATTTCAAACGTCAAGCCATTTATCCATCATCCACCCTTCTTAATTCAGTTTTGGTTCCTTGACACAAAGTGGGAACCAACCCTGAACTGGCCACCTGTCTATCGTGCACATGCTCACATTCACTCAGGTGACATCGATTTGGAATTGACCTAGTAAAGTAGATCCAAGCAAATACACAACTACAGAACACACATTTCTGTGAAACCTACTTTACAGATTAGAGCATATGGTTTAGACTTGGCAGCATAAGAAGAAGCAAATAAATGAAAAAGCTGCATGCTGACATTTATGTGCCTTACAACATTTAGTGTTGTTTTCCTGAATTAAGAGTGTTTGTTTCTGTCAATATTTGGTTTAAATACAGTATTTACAGATAAAAAAAATCAATTTTGATGCCCATTAAAATGTTACTATGATATATTTGACAGCAGTATTCCCTTTGCAATTGTTTTTTTGATTTTTTTATTTGCACAAGAAAGTAAGTGTTGATTTGATGTGCTGGTTTCTTGGAGATCCTTGAAAATTTTCACAGAAACATAAGGGACCAATGTAAAACAAAAGACAGAAACAGCACATGAAGAAATGAAATAATGGAGGTGGTAGATAATGTTATCAAGGTTCACATGAAACCAGGAAAATTTTAAAGCACTAATGACCTGTAATAATCCCAATTAACAGTACCTTAAAACTAATGGAAACATTTAACAGAAGTTCTTTATTATACCCGTTTTAAAAAAATAGATCACATAACAGAGGGAGAAAAATCATTCGTTTTTCATCCTGATCTAGAAGATATTATTGGTAAAATGTATTGATCTATGCGGTAGGCTGGCGCCCTGCCCAGGGTTTGTTTCCTGCCATGAATCCTGTGTTGGCTGGGATCGGCTCCAGCTGACCCCCATGTCCCTGTAGTTAGGATATAGCGGGTTGGATAATGGATGGATGGATGGTTGTAATGTTCTAAAGTCAGATTAAACAAGCCAAGAGACAGGTTTGAGTTGCTTAATCAGTCTTTTTTGGACATAAATCAGCGTACTCTAACAAACCCTTCACTGAATTAATTCAAACTAACAGTTGGATGGCTGAGTACTTATTTTTCATAATGTCTTATTTTTTTCCCTCATTTTCTGTCACTTGCATATCAGAGAAAATTTCTCATCTCATAACTATGAGAAAGCCATATAATGAAGCCCAAATAGAACATGAATACATTATAAATTATGTTAATCAAGGGGTAAATACAATTCTAGCATATCACTTGTTTATAACTGCTTTAGTGTAAAAAGGCAAGTACATGCGTAGAGGTTAAAAAAAACACTACATAAGACATTTTATTCTGCATGTGTAAGACTGCATGTGTAGCAGAAAAGAGTAAACTCTTCATAAATAAATGGTCACACTATACAGGAGTGTTGCCCAATATTGCATGTGACTTGTTATACCAAAATACACATTAAAAGATCACATCATTACTGTTTTGCAGTTTGCACAATATGGCATCATATCATACGGTGTATTGTTCCTATCTTTTTTGCTTGCTGAACAACGGTCTTAAAAATGTATGCTACTGAGAGCAAAGACAAATGTAAAATTCCATCAATACAGGAGTGTAAAACAGATGAAGAAAGAAGCACTAGTACTTAAATTATTTTTCAAATTTTGCATTTAACTATTGTGCAAAATACTAATACCACTAAATTATGTGATAACATGACAAGCCATTATAGGACACATACACCTTGATTTTTCTAATGAGAGACATAAATGCCAATATATTAGCAACATAAAATGGCATTTAAATGCCATGTCAGGACAGTTACTTTCTTCGTTACATGAATTCATCTTTCCAATCCAGCTAAAATAAGAGTTACCACTTCTCAGCTTAGGTCAAAACTTGCAGAGTCTTCAGAATACACTACATTTTCATCAGCAAAGAGTTTTCATTGCCACAGCTAAACATCACTTGACAGTCACAGCAATACCCAATACATGTCTTTTCTTGCATACACTCTCTACACCGGTTTTGCTATGACAAGATATTTCACTCAGGATTTAGTTTCAATAGATCTAAAGAATGATTGGCTTTGTTACATTCTTTATTCAAAACTTGTACATTTCTTAATGGTGTGAGCAAAGATCCTACCAGAACTGCAGAGGACCCCATGATTTTCAGGCTTTATGCAAAAATACATACATATAAATTTGAATACTATCCCTGAAATGGAAATGAATAGTATTAAAAAGACTAAATCAACATAAAAGAATAGTGTTGATCTTTATACAAATAGTTTCAAACAGATTTTTTTCCTACTCAGGAAAAAATGGTGAGATGATTAAAAAGATCATAGCAGGGTACTGAAGCTCTATTAAATAGAACAGTGCTCAGTGTGCCAAATAGGAGTCAGTCGAGTAAGTTATTTAACAGTGTGTAAATCAATAACTCATGTATTTGTTTTTTTATATAAAGCTTGAGCATGGCAAACAAAGAGCATGACAAGTCAACTTTTTGCAGCAAACACAAGTGTGGCAGATAGTGAGCACATAACCAGCATCCTTCAAAACATAATAAATGCCTGATGGTGTTATAATGTACAATTGTTTAACTGCACAATTCAGTATTTTATGGAACCCTTCTATATTTTATTCCACAAATGTTATGGTGGGCAAAAAGTGCATAGCTAGCATCCTTGAGAAGACACAAAGTGACTGGCAGCAAGCAAAGGACAATGCATTTCAAAGGACACCATGCTCCTCCAATTCTTCAATTTATCATTTGCAATTAGAAACAAATACCATTAACTGGTTTGTATTATGAGACTCCTTTATGCTTTGTAGTTTGTATATCTTTTAAATCATTTGGCTTTCCCTACTAATTGTACTTGCCTATCTTTAGCTACTGCAGTCCTACTGAGAAATTTCGATTATCATTTACAAAACTGAGCCACTGTACCTTGAGTGGCATAAATGGGAGGACTGGCCAAGGTAGTCTGTGACTCTGCTGAAGACCTGCGTAATGGAGGCAAGAACATGGGTCTAGGGCCAAAACACCAGCAATCAGGGAAGCATGGGTTGAACAAGAAGGTCTTCGATGCAAATGGTCTTCAGATTTGACTGACTGGTAGTGGAAAACCATAAAGGGAACAGCTACAGCAATGGCTAAAGCAAACACCTGTGTATGAGTGGTCATGTAGAATACCTTTCAGATGAAAACTAGGAAATGGCTGGTAGAATGTTTCCTAGGCTACTCTCAAAAAGGGTTGGGAAATGTTGAGCCTAACTGGGGATATTGTTGATAAGTGGAAGAAACACTTTAAAAATCTGCAAAAATCTTTTTGAAAAAAAACAAAACAAAAAAAAAAAAAACTTGAGGATCAAACCTCCAGTATAGTTATCATTTCTTACTTCTAACAAACTTGGATCAGTCATACTAGGTTTTTATGCACAAACCAGTAAGCCCAAAATTTGCCAATTTTTATTTGTCTTCAAGTTATTTCGGAAACCCATTTAATATAATTTACGTCTACTCAGGGCCAAAATTAATCTTAGGAGAGCTGAGTGCAAAACAAAAAATGGCCCTGAAAAGAGTACTAGTCTATTGAAGGCCCAATTCATTAAGTGAACATAAAGACTGGCATACTGTAAAACCATCATCTTTTTCTTCTCTCTCTCTCCCTCTCACACAAGATATACCAGTTGATTTGTTATCTATACCATGGATATGGTGTTTCTTGAAATGGCAGGATGTCTCATGCTCAATTACTGCTACTGACAATTAAAAAAAGAGCATTAGAAATGGACAGTCACTGATCATCGGTTTTCTGTTTAGATGTGGTGCGTCTTTGTTTATGATTTCACACCATAATTTTATTTTATTTTATAATTTTAGACCTATAAATACCTGGGAGTGCAGCTGGATGACAAATTGGACTGGACTGCCAATACTGATGCTCTGTGTAAGAAAGGTCAGAGCCGACTATACTTTCTTAGAAGGTTGGCATCCTTCAACATCTGCAATAAGATGCTGCAGATGTTCTACCAGACGGTTGTGGCGAATGCCCTCTTCTACGCGGTGGTGTGCTGGGGAGGCAGCATAAAGATGAAGGACGCCTCACACCTGGACAAACTTGTTAAGACGGCAGGCTCTATTGTAGGAGTAAAGTTGGACAGTTTAATATCTGTGGCAGAACGACGGGCATTAAGCAAACTCCTGTCAATCATGAAGAATCCACTGCATCCACTGAACAGTGTTATTTCCAGGCAGAGGAGCAGCTTCAGTGACAGACTGCTGTCACTGTCCTGCTCCACTGACAGACTGAGGAGATCGTTCCTCCCCCACACTATGCGACTCTTCAATTCCACCCGGGGGAGTAAATGCTAACATTACTCAAAGTTACTGTCTGCTTTTACATGCATTTTTATTACTATTTAATTTAATATTGTTTTTTGTATCAGTATACTGCTGCTGGATTATGTGGATTTCCCCTTGGGATTAATAAAGTATCTATCTATTCCCAGCTTGTAATGCACAGCTAATACTGTATTGGAATGGATGATTCATTTTGCACCTATAGCTCACATTATATAGGCATTTACTGCTAGATGATATTAACTAAAAATGTTACTGGCAAGCTGCGGTGGGCTGGCGCCCTGCCCAGGGTTTGTTTCCTGCCTTGCGCCCTGTGTTGGCTGGGATTGGCTCCAGCAGACCCCCATGACCCTGTAGTTAGGATATAGCTGGTTGGATAATGGATGGATGGATGGATGTTACTGGCAAGCAAAATTTGTCACTAGCTGTGCATACGGATGCCACACTGGAGAATTACTTTGTGTTAGGATCTGAGTGAAGCTCATGCATATCACAATTAATTACTATGCATAACACTCCTTAACAAATTCATGCCATAAAAGCTATCCTCATTTTTTTCTTATGGCAACATGACTAACCCTTTCTGGTCATAATGTAGCTATTCTGCATGCAGTACGCTTTATCTACTCACACTGATATTCAGTATTTTACTGCATTGGATCTTACCAAATATAAGCTTTCTCTTATCAGGTCTCAAAACATTACAATTCAGTGCATCAGGACCTTAAATGTTGCTGCAATTTCTGACATCTCCTAAGGAGTGCATGGCTCAGCTGTGTTCACCTTGTCAAGATCTGCAAGACAATTCACTCAACAACCCCAATTCAATCTGTTATCTTGCTCTACTTGAGTGCTTGATGGTTCTCAGCAACTAGTTATTCTGCAGGTTCTCCTGCTGCCTGTGTAGAGGGTGCTAAACATCTTTCTTCCATTTATTTCACTTCTCGGGCAAAGGTATTTTTTTGCTTTCACTCATTCCTGTTTCTTAGAAGAATGTTGATATTTACAAAAGTCTGCATTACACTTTGAGTAGCATTTATTATTTTGCCATTTTGTGGAAACAGAGTGGTTCTCTTACTTCCTCTGGTACATATATAAAGCACAGTTCCTTGATAAATAGTCTGCTAATGGCTTTATTGTTTCCTGTTTCTCTTTCTATTAACCACCTATCCCTGCGCAACAGATGCCGCCAGAAAAACTGAGAAACATACTTGGCTATCTCATAATTGTGCTTTATGTCCAAAAACAAGGATTGTGGTGATCACCTGACAGCCACAGAGTGGCCCCTAATCATTCTGTTTTTTGCCCTCATTTCTTTTAGGACATCTTAAATTTCTATGACTTGAAAGACTAACTTAATTGAACAAACATGGCAAGGTTTTCCACCTCATTCCAATTATCTTGTTCAATGCATTATGTGTCAAAAGTATAATGTTGGAAAAGTAACACAGACCATTGCTACAGACTACCCAAAAGGTAGGTACCATTAGGAAGGTGCAAATGTGCAATTGTTTAAATAGCATGGATTTGAATGAAGGGGTCCTTGTTGATAAGAGACTTGTTTTCTAAACAAGTGGAAGCTTCTGCAGATAAAAAGGCAGGTTCTGATACTGTTGCTGTTAAAAGAACTTATCTTAAGGTTGTAATAACTTTTAAGGAACATTGAAAAATCTTTGTTATACATGTTTAATTATTCCATCCATCCATCCAGGGTTGCGCCCGTTTCAACAAGTAATCCCTGATCAGGGTGCCAGCTCATCACAATGTGAATACGAGCACACACATACAATAATGGTCCCAATTTAACATCACCAAATCCCCTAACTTGTATGCCTATGAAAGGAAACCAGAGCACACCAAGGAAAGCCATCAGGAAAACATACAAACTCCAGGCAGGGACATGACCCCCTTACTGCAAAAGCACTACCCCTGCACCACCGTTCTCCCACATGTTTAATACATGTTTTAATCCATTTCATCATGAAAATGATATCAAGTTTACATCTTTGTATTCTAAAATGTTAAGAGAGCTGTAATATCATGAATGTGATATATTCTGTGCGGCGATTAGTGCCTGCAGGCTCCTGTCGGCATAAGCCCATTTAAGAAGCATGGAGTGATTAACAACAGGGTCAGGGAACACTAAGTATACAAATCATTTGACGTGCTGCTTTAGTTACAATGGGGTTTGATAAACTCTAGTAAATAAAAAATTGATTTAAGATGAAGGTTTTGACATTAAACTTTAATGACAAATTAAACTATGAGATTAAAGTTGACTTTAATCTCAACATAGACATTTTTTCTTTCACTGTGTCCATATTTTTTTTCTTCTCTGTGGCCCTAATACGTTTCTGTCAACTATGATATGTGACTACTTCTTTTTATTTTGGGTACCGTGTGACTTTCTGAACATGAACTCCTGAGTGCCTCCACCACACTGTGTCACTCCATCAATTTCCTTTTGTTGTTTCTAACACTGCTTAATCCAGCAAATAGCATGCTTTTCCTTGCCTCCATGTCAATGTACAGGATTTCCAGTTTACATTTGCTGAAAGTCTGTCTTTGTACATATGTTTTTGCCATTGTCTTTTAACAAAACACTGAACAGAAGTTGCTATTTATATTGATTTGTATATTGAAATAGGCAGAATTCTGACTTGATTTGGGGAGGGGCTATAGGCATGTGCGTTACAGTATGTTGATTGGGATTTATAAAGGGAAAGGGCGTAGACCTTTGATTATGAACAGTTTTATGCATCTGAATTATTTTGTGCATATGCACATTTCTCGTTTTGTCCATACGCCATGTTTTAGTGTGAATTCTGCACAATATGTTATACATGAGGCCCCAGGGCTTTATCTTTAAGAGCACTGTTGAGCACTGAAGAGTACGTCTTTAGTATAAAAACAATATGCAAGGTTTCGAGGCAACTCAGGCTTCTTCTCCTTGCCTGAAGAAGAGGCCTGAGTTACCTCGAAAGCTTGCATATTGTAATCTTTTTTAGTTAGCCAATAAAAGGTGTCATTTTACTTAACTTCTCACTACATTCATAATGGCTAACACGGTACAACACCCTAGTATAAAACACCAGGAAAATAAAATACCACGTGAAAAATGCAACTGTTCTCACTTCTACAGAAGTCTCACAGGATAAATACATAAAAGTATACATTTTAGTCATCTAACCATCTGCTGCTTTTACTTTAGGCAACTCAAAAGTTAGCTTTCACTCAAACTTGAGGTTTCATTTCAGATGACATTTGACAATACTACCTAAATTAATCAGAAAGATAGATGCATGATATCAAAGAAAAAGTTTAAGTTCTAAATTAGAATGGTGACTTTTTTTTCAAACATAGAAAAAGTTAAAAATGGTTTGATGTTTAAATATAAGCATTTTATGGGGAGGTGTCTGAAGAGTCTTTCAAACAGGGCCAAATAAAAAAGTACATCAATAGAAAAGCAGCTCAGATATATAGCTTTGTTGAAACTGCCTTTGGTCAAACATAATCCTCTTCAATATACATTATTCTTTAAAAACTCGCCATTTGAAAGTTAAAAATAAGGTTTCAAAATGAGAAGACCTAAGGTTAACTATAAAAAATAAAGACGCCAAAAGATGCAAAAAAAATGAGGACAATAAAAACATGAAAACATAATGTAACTCAAATATAATACTGCTTGTATTCAATAGATAGATTTTTAGAAACTATATCATATAAAGTTTAGTAATATCTGCCCGTGCTTCAGTGCTAAATCTAGGCTAGCTTACATATCTTGGTTAAGAAAAGAAAGTGAACAATTATCAAAAGTTTTAAATACAAGGCCGAAGCATCAGCTTTACTAAATATTTCACTAGTAAGCATAGGACAAAAAAGCACAACACAAACTGTTAAAAACAGAAACAATGTTATTACACTGTATGTAAATAAACTTCCTGAAAGTATAACACTAGTTGCTCGCTTCAGAAGTCATGAGGTTTAACTGACAGAAGGCAACCTCACCTGCTGTGCTCTGTTCTGCAAAGATGACCCTGATCGTGGACGTGGCAGTCAATGTAAAAGCTTAATTACAGAGGCACAAATTTGCTTCTCTATCTATATACTGTACATCTGTGAACACACTATTAAATCCACTGTGATAACTGCAGAATTATGATAAGCTACCTCATCAATAACTCGAAGGCTACTGTGGATACATTCATAAGTGCAAAACAAAAGGTGCAAAAATCAGAACCAACACTGAATTAGACACTATATACCAAAGGCGTACTTGGACTCATTTATACTTTTACAGTTTCCTCAAAATGACAATGACAGACAGTACTGAAATTTGTGACTGAATTAGAGATGATTCTCATAATGTCTACATTTGGTGAATATTAACTGTGCTGTGATATTTCTAAGGATTTCATTGCTCAGCTGTCAGCATGTTCTGGGATGCTACTTCCATTGCTTTTACAGTTGGTGCTGGTTGCAGATTTTGAAACCGTGGATATATCAGATTGTGGTTTCAAAACCAATGACCTTATAATGTCAGTGACCAAAACATTGACATGCATAAGAAAAGGACAATGAACCATCTTTAAGATTAACAAGACAATCCTCTACCCGTGCAAACAAAAAAATCCAAATAGACATCAAAAATCATACAAGATATATGTCACGTACAACCTGCATTACAAATGGAATAGAATCCTTAGGCCTTTATAAACAGTACAAATAAAAGTACCCAGTAAAACTCCTAGTATATTTACTACTGAAGTATGCTATGTGCCTAGTTTTCTGTACATTTTTCTTCCTATTTCTCTGAATACAGTTCATCTTTAACATTTTGAAGGCTGCTCAACTATACACTTAAATTATCATACTTTGATCCCTCCATCCCCCCCTCCCGACATACAGATGTTGATGTTTTATTCATATGCATTTGAACAGTGAGAAAATCTGAAAATGGATTACTTTAGCAAGCCGCAACAAAACAGCTTTCCAAATACAAGCAAACTTGCCACTTGCAACTTTTGGTTATTAACTGGTTAACTAAATGACAATCATGTTAATAGAAGAGTAATACTGAAAAGCATTTTTATAGCTCTCATGATTATCAGCTAATTATGACATTCTTTACATTTCCAAGAGCATACTGTTTATTTGTTGCTCCATAACCAAACATATGCTCAACGAAGAACACCACTTCATCACAAATGTGCTTGTTTATCTGTTATCTATGATTTAAAGAACAAAGTGAACTGCTATAATTCTATCACTAATGCTTACCAAAACACCACTATTTTCAAGTACAATGCATAGATCAACAGCTCTTACATTCAGTTTAGCTCTAAATGATGCATTTGAAGAAGACATTGCAATGAAAATAAAATTGATTGTGAAATGTTTCAGTATTGTTTTACAGTTGTTTAGTACTTTTTACATTCAGTAAAATTGAAATGCAACAGCAATATGTGAAAAACACACAAAAACAATGAGCGGAATATGATGTGACATGGTGCGCCATCCTTCAGATGGAATGTAAAACCAAGGCTCTGATTCTCTGTGGTCATAAAAGATCCCTGGTCACCTTTTGTAAAGAGTAGGTATTTCCCAAAGTCCAGGTTAAACTGCCCACCATGTCCTAGTCATTCTGGCCCCTTAATCATCCCCGGTCTCTTAACTGGCCATCTCTCTCACCACATCACCACTTAACAGGTAATGTGTGGTGGCACAAAAATGGCTGCCATCACATCATCCATTTGGATGCTACACATTAGTGGTGGTTGTAGTGGCTCCTCACTCACTAAAGTGCTTTGAGTAGTAAGATAATTCTTTACATTTATAAAGCACTTATTATTATTATTACTTTAACATGTCAAAAAGTTTACAGGGACAAGAGCACCACTAGGATGGTGCAGGGCAGAATAATATCTGATAATAAAAAAAACTAGCCGACGTCCGCCATCGCATACGGCGATGTAAAATAAGGAATGTAAAATGGTGAGAAAGGAATTCAGAAATCAAAAAGAAAGAAATACTTCTTAAAAGATGCAGCTATGAATAGGCGTTTTGCTGGAGACGACATATAATGAGTCAAAAGATTTAATCTCGGAAAGAGCTTGAATATCAGCTTCACCACCATAAACTCCAGATGTTGCCATGTATTGATAGTACTCCTGACTTGTTATGATAATTCGACTTGCGTTGGGAAGAACAACAGGAAGAATGTTTCTAAATCTGTCCCAATGTGGTGCAACGAAATCTACTGCCCTATGTCGTAGTGAGAGTGCATTTCCTTCGTCAACCATTTGTGTCAAGAAATAACCCACTGATAGGAACAGGCAGTTGCCAGATCCCGGAATACAGATGACGTTGTACAAAAACCCATTGACAGAAAAGATGATGTCATTCATTTTATAACAAAGGCTTCGGAAACAACACAATCACATTATAACAAAAATAGAAAGGAGCGAAACCAATGCTAATGGTCGAGAGAGTACCTTCCTGTAGCAGGCTACGGAAAAGACTCCCAGGCGCAGACTTGGCCAAAGTGAAAGGTCACGCGGTCAGGCTAGATATCAGGTGGTGACGTGACACCAATGGGGTCATGAGAGAGGAGTGGGTAACGCGGTAGTCCGAAGGAGGAATAGGACTTGAGAAAAGTGGCATGAGAGTGTATGGGAGGCCGCAGGCAGCATGGGGAAGGGTTTGGAAGAGGAAGCAGGACGAACCAGAAGAGAAATATAT
>JANRMT010062854.1:115780884-115816142 GCA_026402145.1 Polypterus bichir lapradei | reverse complement strand
GTTGAAAAAGAAAAGGAAACATTTTGAAAATAACGTAACATGATTGTCAATGTAATTGTTTTGTCACCGTTGTAAGTGATGAGTGTTGCTGTCATATATATATATTTTGCTAGTGTATATATATATATATATATATATATATATATATATATTATATACATATACATACACACACACATACACAGTATATACTGCATATGTATGTATGTATCCATATATTATTTAGAAAAGATCTGTGTGAGGAGTAGAGACACCCACAGATGAATTAAGACACTTCCAAAACAAATCATGATTTTCATCATTGTGTTACTGGCAGCAACCTACAAAGAGGCAACACTGCAACATTTGGACCCAAGGAGGACAGGAAGACAGTTTGCATGCATCAAATGAGAAAACTGTGTCTTCAATGCATAAACTCTGTCCTTTGTGTGGTGCTTAAATGCTATGAATTTGTGGTCAACCCAAGGTCATATCTTCTCAATATATCACTGAATGTAAGCTTTGTCATCTCAGCTTGCTCTGTTCAAAACAAACAATAGCAGCTTTGGCAACTTTGTGTCATTTGTATTTGTTCAATATTAATATGACATATTCCACTTACTGTATGTCTTCATTGTCATTGATTTCTACACAAAAGTCATGTTTTTAGCAAAAGAATAAAATAGCATTTTCTTTGATAAATGTTACCTAGCAGAGGTAAATAGTAAGTATTAAAAATATAGAAATTGTCTACATTGTTTTTATGTAAGATAAAGTCAACATCTGTTAAGTAGCTAACATGAAATGTAATGTTTGTATTGTTTTGAAAGTCCAATAATGTTGCGGGTCTACCTGAGATGTGAACACCAGCAGAGTAACAAAAACACAAATGTTTTGAGATCACGCAAATTGTTGAAGAGCTGAGAATGGAAATTATCCATTCTTGGTAGCAGTCAATGCTTTTTATGCCATTAGTGAAGCCCTGAGGAAATATGATAAAAAATATGAGGAAACAGAAAGGATGGATCAACTGGGAAAACATAAAGCTAACATATTGTAAGTAGACAATATGTTACAGCAAAATTTTGCTACAGCATAGAAACTATATCAATAGTTTTTTTAACCTGCCGTTCACTTAAAAAGTGTTTCAGGAACACAAAACTACAATTTGAACTTTTATCTGCCTCTAATTCATGACCAATAAGACATGTGGGGTCAAAAAACGCCTTCTAATTACAGATTCCATTGTGATTTTGGCGTAATGCTGGATTAAATCTGCTACCATGGGTACTTTCGCTCAGGCAGGTCAAGAAAAGCACTTCTTCAGCTACAGAAAAACCAGGTTAACACTCCCACTAGTAGCCCCTGCAACCCAGAGATTGCAATAGCCCTTCACCAGCTGCCTGTGCTGTTAAATAATTAAAAGAGTTCTAGAGCTCTGTGACAGGAGCAAACATACCGGACAGGCACTTCTGCCTTTGGCAGCACCTGTCCTTCCAAAAAATGGCATACAGAGTTGCTCTCACCCAACCAGTTTGACCTTTTACATTTTTTGAAGTCTGTTGTGGGAATTTCCACAGCTCAGTACCCCTGACCCTTGAAAACATTTCCCTGTCTGGCCTCTCTTCACAGGTTTTAATTAACAATTCTCGGTTTCTGGCAGCACTGTGACTGGAAAACGTATCAGTCATTTTTATTAGGAGTGCTTAAAGCATTGAACTTACTAGCACTGGTTTATAGAAGTCTAAATAGGAAACGCAAGATTTCACTTTTACATGACCAGTGTTTTAAAAATGCAATATTCACAACTGAAGCTTAGAGCATATTTGATGCCGAGACAAAGTGCACCCGTTTTGGCTGAAGCTGAACCATAAATCCGGGAGTGAAAATCTTTATCAGTTTCATCTTATCTATCAAAACTAATCCAGAAGAAAGCAAGGTGGAGTTTAATTTACTAATAAAATGAACACAGAGTACAAGTAAGGAGGTGTCTGCCATTACCAGTCCTCTTATGAAACATGCATAATGTGCAATACCCCATCAAACCTCCAACACATGTTAACAACTGACCAAAAAAGGAATACATAAAAATCATGACCACTTAAATACATGACAGGGAAAAGAACAAAAAGATTACTTAGTGTCAATAAAGCCCATATACTCCCACTTCTGTAAATGACTAATGATCTAAGATGTGAGTTGACCACTTCTCTACTTTAGCACAGTTTACTACTCTGACATTTAAACTCACAGGTTTGTGCTCAAGTATGCAATCTGTACCCTTATCACTATTTCAAATCATGCACTTTCAGGTTGAGGCAGTTTTACAAGTGGAAAATACTTTCCCTGTCAATTTTGTTCTTATTTTTGACAATAAATACACACCTTGTATATAGCTGAATTTATATGAAGTTAATAGTTTTGTTTTAAAAAATTAAGCATTTTTGTAAATACTGGATGGAAATCTAAGAACATCAAAAAAAAAACACACTTTGTCATACCAAAATTTGTTTAAAATTTAGAGCTGAATGATAATACTGCAAAACAAGTCCCCTCCAGGATAACAACCATTTCATAGGTTTACCCAGGATAGCCAGCTACACCCAGTATCTAATTTTGAGTCTGTATCAGTCTCAGTAAATCTACGAGGGTAGTTTAAAATGTTTATATTTTCGTTGTAAAAGGGGAAGACGGGAGGAGTAAGAATTGGTCGTGTCTGAGAGTGTCATGTGACTAGTTCTGTCTGGCAAGCTGGCTGCCTTTGCAGTTTAGTATAAGAGTTGTCACCATGTGGTGAAGATGGCTGCAAAGCTTATAAATTGCACCAAAGAGGAACAGTGTTCTGTCATACGCTTTTTGTAGGCAGAAGGTGTGCCAGGAGCACAAATTCAACTCCACATGTGTGCTCAGTATTGGGATAAAGTTCGCTTGCAGAGTCATCTATAAATGGATCGAAATGTTTGACAATGGCCGTACTAGTGTGACCGATGCAGAGTGCTCCGGACATCCATCTACTGCCACGACCACGAGGAATGAATAAAAAAACCTGATGTGAAAGCAGTGGTGCATCAGTGGCTACGTGTTCAACCTAAAACATTTCTTGTTGATGGCATTAAAAAGTTGGTACGATGCTATGAAAATTGCATCCCAAAGGATGGTGACTATGTAGAAAAGTGATGCAATTTGTTTTTGAAATTCTTAATATATAGAATTAAAAAAAGTGCAAAAACTTTTTGAACACCCCTCGTATATTGATGTACCTCTTCCATTTACATATTCAATTTTCACCAAAATAGCACATTCTAAAATACTGGTGAGGAGAATTGGGGATAAGGGACACAGAAACATTAGTTTACACTAAAGATGGACAAGAACGACACAATTCAGTATAAAATTTGACATTAAAATGAAACCTGGATTTACATCATCTACTGATTTTTTTCTTAGTTATGATCTGAATGGACTGGAAAAATAGATAACACTGCTGAGTGTTTATTATTTTTTTAATCTACCTTTTAAATTACATTTTTGTAACTTTGTCATCCATACTTTAAAAAAATCAGTATTAAAATTTAGAATATGCACTTCAAAAATAAATAAAACAATTGGTTATATGCATTTGTTTTTACCTTGTAATCTTAGTTTTTAAAGGCTCTTTTAATAACTGAATAATTAAATCATTGGCAATATTAACATTATGTTAAAAAAAGAAATCTGATTAATACTGTACACAAAAATGGCAAAATTGAGGAAAATACACACTGCTTTACAACCATCCTTCCAATTTTAATCAGTGTAAGGTCACAGTGAGCGCATGTCTGCACTGACAACACTGTGCATTAGGCAGAAGCCAATCCTGGAGGGGGCAGGAGCCCATCACAGGACACACTCACATTGAACAAGTCAATGACAAGATGAAAACTGAAATACCACAAGGCATAACCAAAAGTGACAACTCAACAAGGGTTACGGAAACAAAATATCTGGATAAGGGGTCTCAAACTCACATCCTGTAGGGCGGCAATGGTTTTCATGCTTTCTCTTCAGTCAGTTTTATATTTAGAACATATCATATATCCGAAATGTCTGAGTCTGAATCTGATTGTATGGACGGTTACCTACCAGGAAACGCACATGTTTGGCCTGCCAGTCTGCAAACATTCGCCACAGGCCCTCACTTGCAAGAAGCAGATCATAGAATGTTACACAGTTTACTGTCAGATCTCCAGTCTGTCAAATAAACGAACCACATGCCGTGGCGCAGTGTAAAGGGACTTTGTCTCTGACGCTGACGTCCAAGGTTCGATCCCCACGAGGGGTGCAGTGGAATATGTATGCCTGATGAGCCCAAATAAGGGCGAAATACGCGTCACGTACTCTTTGCATTATTTGACAGTAAACTATAGATAGATAGATAGATAGATAGATAGATAGATAGATAGATAGATAGATAGATAGATAGATAGATAGATAGATAGATAGTGTAAGGGAAGGCCGGCAGTTTATCTTGGCTGAGACGCCCCAGTAATGGAAGGATGGGGGAAGGCAGCTTATTAAGGACACTGCCTCCCCCAAGACGATAGATGGCAGCTTCCCTGGATTGCAGTGGTGCCCCGGATGCCCGCAGGCCTCTATGGGACTTGGAGTTTGGCAGCAAAGCCCTGCAGCATACCATGGGTGCCACCAGGGGATGCTGTGAGAAGTTGGTGGGAAAACAAATTCTCGCCTAGCCCGGAAGTACTAATGGACTATGCCAAAGAAAGCCCCGAAGTACTTCCGGGCTGATTGAAAACATGAATTCTCCAGATGACTCGGAAGTGCTAGTAAGTCACATGGGAGGAAGAACAGAAGCACTTCCAGGTCAATGACTATATAAAGGACTGATGGGTGCCAGAGTTGGGAGGTAGAAGACAGAGCTTGCTGGCAGGTGTGGAGGAGAGAATTGTATTAATTTATTATTTCTTTATTTGAATATGGTGGCTGTAGTGCTTAAAAGGCACTTTAAAAAAAGAAGAATAAGTAAAGGATCTTCTTTGTGCTTTTACAATGTGTATCTGTCTGTTGGGTTCATGGGGCAACAGCGCCCTCTAGCATTCTTACTATATATATATATATGAGTATTACTTCATTATTTGGCTTTTCATTGTACTCACTCAAGCACAGTCATTTCTAATATTATGTATTTTCTATTTCCAAAATGGTCATCTGAATATATTTTAACTTGACCTGTTTGGTACATATTGCGAACTGGCTGCAGGTTAAGGGGTAAAAATGCAATTTTGCTTTTGGAAACTGAAAAAGCAAGTGAATTCAAGTCAACAAAATATGTTTCATTAGTAGCAGGAGCAGGCTTATATGGTGAACACTGTCACATGTACGGAGTCACATCTTAACTTACATGTGATATTCAGCATGCAACACACTGCCATTCTCCAGTGCCAAGATCAGCAAGCACTACAACATTCCCTCTAAACTTCTGTCTTCCTTTAGGTTTTTTGTTTATCATGTATTAATCCACTATCATGGGCAAATTACTTCATTGCTCACAGACCTAGTGCCTTAATGTGACTAGTTGACAGAGAAGTCTGTTCCTAAAACTAAAACCTATAAGCCTTTATATCTAATAATTGTATCCCTTTATTAAATGCCTCCTTGTTAAGAAAGTGGCTGGAGACAAAGCCTGCAATGACTACAGCCTTCCAGGAACCTTTCCAGTGTTGTGAATCTTTTATCATGGATGTAGATGAATTCCCATTTGGCAACAGTAACACGCTGCTAACTAAAAATAGATTTACCAGAAAGAAAGGTGTGAATGAAAGTGTGGTCTATTAGGAAGAGTTGTAGCCATCTTTGATACTGGGATGAATATGGATGCTGCATCAATTGATAAAACCCACCACACTAAATCTTTTAAAAAGGTGCATCATAACAGTAATGAATAATAGCTCTGCCACATTTATTGTACATTAAACTGCCTTAGAGTGGCTAGGTAGTATATTGGCCTTGGAACCCTTAGTGCAGGGGAAGGCAGCTTATTAAGGACACTGCCTCTCCCAAGACGATAGATGGTAGCTTCCCTGGATTGCAGCGGTGCCAAGGATGCAAGGGCCACAGTGGCTTCAGGTTTTCATTCCAACCAATTTAGTAATTAGAAGCCAGGCCCAGCCGATAATGAAATTTGGTATTTAATTATATGACATGTTAATGCTTTCGTTCTTCTAAGATAAATCCTAATCACATTGTAGATTTTTGGTTCTGAAAACATTATCCATATGCATTATAAACTGTAATAGATTTGTACCTTTTTTCTCTCCATTAATTTCAAAACATTTTATAAACACAGATGGTTTCTTCACTATTTGCACTTCATTATTAACTAATGGCTACTTAAGAAAATGGGCAACAATTAAAACCTAAATGCGTCAGTTTAAAACTAAAATAGATAAATTGTGCTGAATTACAACTTGAGAGCTAACCAAAACTAAACTCAAAAAACATATTCCTTTGGTAGTAAATAAACTGGGCTCAAAACAGGAAATTGGTTAAAGTGAAAACCTGAAGCCACTGTGACCTCCCAGAATTAACGGAGTAGCACTGCCTTAGTGAAATGGTTTCCAAATTCTATCCTGCAAGCTCACTAGGAGCTGCAGGTTTGTGTTCCTGCCAGTTTCCCAGTCAATGAGTCATTTTACTTCAAAATGATCTCATTGTTTAATTAGCTGGTCTTTTTTTTTCTCTTCTCTTATTTTGCATTCCAAAAAGTACAGCAGTGTGATTTTTACGTTTTACAACATCATGAAATACATCACCGAAATGTTTTTGCCATAGCTTTCAATGCTTAACTCACTTTAGTTGTTTCTGGTTAAACTGCTTTTTACTGGGCAGTTTGCACTCTTAATTGTACCCTAATAATAACAATTAACAACAAGCAGAGCTGACAATGAATGCTGGAAGACGGCAACTGCTTCAGCGTCAGACCCACTAATGTCCCCATTAGTAAATAATTAGTTAAGGAGAAAAGGAGAGTGAAAACAATGACAATGTTTAAAACCCAAGGTAAAAAAACAGTAAAACTGAGTCATCACCATGGAACATGCTTCATTTAAAAGCTTGATACATTAATAAGAAGTTTGGTAATTTCAAAATTGATCCCACAACACAGAAATTGGGAAATAACAGCTTGATTAATTAGGCTAGGAATCAAATTTAAAACAAAATTTCGTTGAAACAAACATCTGCAACCACATGGAGTTCCCAGGACTAAGTTGAAGAACCCGTACCCCAGTGTCTAATCTACGCATTGTTGTTATTATTAGGTTATAATTAAGTAAGCAAACATCACAGGAAAGGTGACTTAGCAAGGGAGTTTTAAGAATTTAAAACTATAATAAACCTTTCTTGGAGGAGTATAAATCACCAGTGCCAGCACAAGCACTAGACAAACTGGATGGCTGCCTGGAGCTCGGGATATCATGGGGTTTGCCCCATGGCTTGTTTAATTCATCGTCTAAAAAATAAAATTGCTTACACGAAGCATGGGTACATACTAGAAATATACGAAACACCTTTTCATTTGCCTTCCAGGATAGGGACACCACACGTATGTGCAAAAGAAACACAACAAGAAGAGATGGCCCGAGTACAGAATATGTCCAGAAATGACACTGACATTAAACACTGGACTTACAGCGGACGGTACTGACATACTTCATGGAACACACTCGTTCATGTATATTAAATGTATTGGGTGCTCCAGCATAAATGTAAAGTAATTATTTTTCATTTGCACTCTCAGAGTTGTGGAAAGTCAGCCAATAGAGTTATTCATTATATTTTGTTTATCATGTTTATTAAACTGATTTAGAAATGAGTATGGCAAGCACATAAAGCAAATTAAATTATTTTAGATAATTGCAGTGGACAGGGATAAAACAATGGTGCCAATATAAGAGAATCAAGGGTGTTCATAATTGAGTACATTGTTACCACTTGTAGTTTTGTGATTGCGACATGACAGAACCTACCATTATTCCCATTACCATGCAGCGTCATTTTTGTAGAAAATATACTGCATCCTATGGCTAGAACATTGACGCATAATCCACAAGCATTTTTTATGCCTTGTGAATGTCATTCTTTTAATTTAGTAATGGGGACAGTGTTGCAAGTTTTCCAAGGGATTTCTTTGGTGTAATACAAAGGTTTCTTGTATTCTTTTCACCTTCAGCATATAGATTGGAATTGAAGAAGAAACAGATTAAACACTAAACCGTCGTGCAACACTAGGTGGGAATGTAGAATTTCTAGTGTTAAAGCCTTCAAAAATGAAGCCTTGGAATTAAGAAAAATCTTAACTGAACTAGCAGAAAATTCAAACACTGAATCAATTGCTGCTTCTGAAGGTAAATCTTTAAATAGAAAAATTGAAGATTTTAGTCTTTATATGTGGAATTGTATTTAGTTTAAAATCAATATGGCAAGCAAATCAGTGCAGGGGCCCAAAATGGACATGGGCACTACATCATAAAAAACCGTAAAGAAGTTCTGATGAAATGCCTCCAGTGTAGCACAAATTTCAGCAATAAGACTAAATGTGAATTTAGAAGTATTTAATTTCTCCAACTTAATGATTTTATTGGTCAATCCTTAATCCTTTATTGTAAAATTAGACAATGTAATCACGTTCTTGACAGAAAGATTTCCACAAATGAAAGAGCTCAATGAAAAATTAGGGTTTCTTGTGCAATATCAAAAAAGACCACAATGAGTTATTAAAATTATTGCAAAAGTGGAAAAAACGTCAACTAAAGCTTAGTGATGTCAATTAATGTGATGCAAATTGTAAAGTATTGTGCCAAAAAACTGAGACACTGGTGGTACTTTTGCCTGAAAGTGCATCTAATGTTTCAGGTATTTTGAAGTTTTTAAATGCAGAATATGCACGCAAACATTGGGAATTATGCTTACCATTCATATAATTGTATCAACTAGTAAGAGAAGTCTTGGCAAGCAAAAGCTAATTGAAACATATCTGTGATCATCCATGACCGAAACAAGTTTGAATTCGCCGGCAATTCTCTCTATTAAAAATGAAACAGTAGCAAAATCTGACTGATCAAAAATTGACAACATTACTTACATGAAGTCTAAGAAGAAGATGAAGAGGAAGGTTATTGATTTCAGTTAGTTAATGTGGCAAGAGATAAAAGACTAATGTTTCAGCAGTGTTGCTTCACAATTTCATACACAGGCAAAGAATGTTGTGTTGTATATTATTGTGTTATATTTCACAATATTGTATGGTATTATATTAACTATTCAACTGTATTGTAATTCTTTTTTTATTTCATTACCTTTAAACTAGGGGGTGCTCCACCCAGGGTGCCATAATACTTTGAGTCTTTACTGTGAATCACAGTACAGCAACTTTTTTAATGCAGAGTAGGAGAGGCAAAAGTGACCAGTTAATCAAACAATTAGGTCAATTACAGATAAACTGACTCCTTGACTTTGAATCTTGTTGAAGCAAAATGCTGCAGCATCAAGGTCTCCCAAAAATGAACTTACAAAATAGCACAGGGGTTTGTTTTTTTTTTTTCCCCCCCCCCCCAACTATTCAAGCCAGCCAGAGTTTTTGTTTTCCTCTCCTCTCTAGCCCTCTGGCTATAGCATAGCAATATAACATTCAAATTAGACATTGCCCTTATAACTATTACAGACTACCCATTTAACAGTACTTCAGGCTTAATCCAAACTTTTTTTAATACTTAGTTGTAATTTCTAGTTTGTTTTTTAAAGCATTTTTTGTACAGAAATGTGCTATATAAATAAAAGTTCTTGAGGTCTATAATAAGTAGTCATCGCACCAATCAGGTATGTCCCGATCTCTTAAAGTGTAAAGTGAAATGACTGAATCTATCCGCTATTGAAACATACTGATAAATCAATAAGCAGCCAACACAGTATTTCCAGTTAACACATTATTTCTCACCTATATCACATTTATTGATGCTGAAAGAGACGATAGTGCCACATTTGCGGACGTCCTGTTTAATTTAACGTACTGTACATGGTTTACAAAAAAAAAAAAGTAAACCGCTGCAGTAGAGAGAATTCGGCGGCGGGGGAGCCCCAACTCCTTAACAGCGCTCACAAAGCCCCTCAGACTAGGGAGGGGAAGGCATGTTCCTTGGGCACAAGAGACGTGACTCGAAGGTAACAAATTTTCCCTCGCGATAAACAGAATACATTTTCACGCGTTATGAATTAAGTAAGCTTTTGCTTCCTAAAGCGTATGTAGGATTCGCTCTCGTCCGATCGCCTTCATTTGTTCGCCGATGCAGCGGCTTAGTGATCAACTAAAGCCGAGAAGCGCGGCCACTCCACTCTCACTTAACTACGACCCTATGGAAGCGATGTGGGTCAAAAAGTTCATATTAACGCGTTTCATGCTACCCACATTTTGCGGTTAGTTTCTGCCTTTTGGGATTTGTTTAGCGCTCGTCTACTTTTAGTTCTTTTAGTACAATAAGTAATTGGCACGGAAACTTCGAAACTCACATTACTAACCGGGAAGAATCCGTAGAAAAGCTTCGACTCCTAGGCGCCGCTCCTCGTGTGTGTTCGGTCCTAGAAAGCTATAAAGGACGCCGCAGTCCTTGGCATGCAGTACTAGCGACTCAGTCTAGGCAAATATCAAGAGATGAAGTCCGTTGTAGGATTTTGTCACAATAAAGACGAAAGCGGACCAATCCCGCGCGGCCCCGCCCTTGCTGTCTCTCTCCTAATCTTTCATCTGTACGTAGGTGGGTTCAAGACGACAGGGAGGTGTGTGCGAGGCGCCTCCTTGACTCTTCTCATGATAATCGATGCCGCAATCACAGAAGAAGGCTGGACTTTAGATGGCTGCGTATCGTTTGTCAATAGCTTACAGGTCTGCAAAATTAAACTCATTAACAATTGTTATAATTGTGAGAAGTTCTTTTTAGTTGCATTCATGAACACAATAAAATATATTTAGAATGTTTTCATCACGTCACATTAAGAAGACATTTATTTAAGCTTTTTAAACATTACACGTTCACTCTGCATTCTCTTGTTTCTGCTTAATTCAGAAATATTGTTTCTTGGTTGTTGTCATTTAATAGATTCAATTACAGCTTTAAAAATTCTGTAACGTTCTTACTAGGTTTACCACATAATAAATATCAATAACAGAAATAGCAAGTCACCTTATCATATTAGTAATGAGAATCACAGAACGGATCTCTGACTTGCACTTGGATGGTTAATATCTGAATATGAAGGAACATGAATCAATCAGAATCAGCACCTCCTTACCTGTGGCTGTGGTTTGCTCCTGGTAAACAGGACCAGGCAGAGCTTATTCAGGCCGGGATTCCCAAGTCTAAGGCCACACAATATATTTCTTATACAGGGACAGACTCAAAAAACAGCAAACACAATTTTGTCTTGGAATTTTGTATGAACGAGGAGACAGTAGATTCAGCTTTTACACATAGTGGTCAACAGAATCCACAGGGCATAGATTAGGTTTACAATTTAAACTGTGAGTCTGGAATCTACACAGCCGCTGTCACCGTCTGGATGGTAATGCTGAATACCCTTCCACAAAGATAGAAGTGTTAGTCAAAAAAGACCACTTTGAATGTCTTCAATAGACAAAAAATGACTCAGTGTCACAGATTTCTGTCAAGCATTTTTAAAGAATGCACTTAGTAAACTAAAAACTATGAAACGTGTAGCCAGTTCAGTCACTCTCTCATCATAGCGCTAAGGTTTAACTGTCAGAGCGCAAGAGACACACTTTAAAAATACTAAAATAAAATAAAAACAAGACACGTTCATTAAGTTTATCATGAAATAAAGAACAACGGCTACATTTAAAAACACAAACCATTCCACTCACATACGTGTTTCATTAATAACAAAATAAAATAAAGCATTTCGTGTAGCCTATTCAGTCAAAAACGTTAAATAAGTGACCATACGATACAAAACATTAAAATTTAAAACAAAAATAAAACAAAGTAAATTCACAGTAACAAATACCAAAACCCATACAACATCCAAATGTAATTCGAAGCATATTATAAACTTTTAAGCAATCTTCATATATAACTTTATTCATAAAAGCACCAGACGTACACACCTCTCGTCATTGCGCTCCTGTTTAATTGTCAGAGCGCGAGACGTATGCGAAGTCAAAATTTGACTTGAACAAAAACAAGAAACCCTCCAACGTTAAACCGAAAGGATATGTGCTCACCACAGAGCATTTTCCATTATAATAACATTATATAATTTCACTATTAGTTTATTACACTGGTTGCTCCGAATGCCAGGCAAGGCCAGGCAGCAGGCCACTGGGAAAGCTCCAGCTGATTGTAAACGTCAGTCCGGCTCTGGGACCAGGGTTTAGTCTTTTTAAGTGATAGTTCTCTTACCCCAACTGGAGCATTACGACTATTTTGGTGTGTTGTTCACATCAAAATGAACAAAAGATTGCGAAACAAAGTCATCAGCAAATGTGCTTGCTGAAGGCAATAGTTGTTTTTATTCATCTAGTTTGATTGCCCCTGAAAAAATAACAAGAAGAATTCTGTTACTGCCTGCGAATTCCCTAGGAGGAGTTGAAAAATATTGCTTAGGAAATGGAAGACTTGTCAGACCTACTCAATCCACTAACCCCCAGTACCCTCAGCACAATAAGTGGACAGAAAATGAGTTGAGAAATTACAGAAAAAACAATGGGGAAGAAACCTGTTTGGTTGTGCATTGGGCTGTTTGTCACAAAAGGTCACTTTACTGAGCGAAAAAAAATTTAATCAATCTAAAATCAACCTTAACCAATGAAAGGTGCAAAAATAATTATGCAAAAATTATTATATGTACAATGTAAACATAAATATACAGTTTTCCGTGTTAAATACTGGATGGTATAGCAGTACTATGATTAGCATTACTCCATTGCAGATCTCATTACAGGTGTTTGAGGCTGTTTTTTTGTTTTTGAATTTGACACATGTCCTCTATGTTCCATGGTTTTCTCTATTATCCTAAAGAAACCAGTGTTAAGTTAAGTAGTAACACTGTTTAAACCTAGTGTAGATATAGGTCCCAGTATACCTTGTGATGAAGTGCAATTTTATCTGAAGCTGGTTCCTGCTTAGCAGAAAAAACAGTGACACCTTGTAACTTTGTCTTGAAAAATACAGATGTCCCATAGCATTTTCACAAAATGAGAAGAATGACAATATTTCTTTACTGCTGAATTTGAGGGGATTTAATTAAAAATTTACAATTATCCAGCAGTCATTCCACATGCACTGCAGAACACATCATCCATCTGAAGCTTACCATGTTCAGGCCCAGCCAGTACTTTGACGGGAGACAATCTAGAAAAAGCTTGGGTTGCTGCTAGGAAAGGTGTTGTTGCGGCCAGCAGTGATCTGAATGTGCATCCCAGGGCCCCAATGCAGTGATGGGAACACTGTGCTGTAAAAATGGCACTGTCCTTTGGATGAGATGTAAAACCGAGGTCCTGATTCTCTGTGGTCTTTAAAGATTTCCCTGGGCATCCTTCGTGTAGAGTAAGGTGTATCCGGATGTCCAGGCTAAATTGCTCACCACAGCCTAGTCATTCTGTCCCTTTAATCATCCCAGTCTCTAATTGGCTATCTCTGTCACCACGTCAGTGCTTAATAGCTAATATGTGGTGAGCATAATGGTGCAATAATGGCTCCTGTTGCATTATCCAGTTGGGTGCTACGCATTAGTAGTGGCTGAAGTGGCTTCCCACTCAATGATGCACTTTGTGTAGTCAGAAAAGTGCTTTATAAATATAAAGTATTGATACTGAACAATATGTTATACATTATTATCATTATTATTAATAATAATAGTAATAATAAAATTAAGAAATTAACAATTAATTATATATACTGTATATATATATATATATAATTGCCATACCCGTTTCCCTGTAGTTAGGATATAGCGGGTTGGATAATGGATGGATGGATGGATGGATAATTGCCTTATGTTATAACTGTCCTACATTGAAGTCCATTAAGCCAATATAAACCCATCACTGTGTGGCCTATTGATGGTGGCCCTATGCTTTAGGACTATTTTGAGTGCACTGACTGTCGGATGTTTAAGGAGGCAACAAGCTGGGAAGTTGTGGACCTGGAGGAATATGCACTAACAGTTACAAGCTATATCAGTAAATGTGATGAGGATGTTGCTATCACCAGAACAATCACCACACATCACTACCAGAAACCCTGGATGAATGCAGAGGAATTCTACTTTCAGGTCTGGAGATGCAGCTGCGCTTAGGGCAGAAAGAAGGAAACTGGTGATGGGAATAAAAAGTGTGAAAAACAACTACGCTCTTAAAGTACAAGGTACTTTTTTTACCACTGACCCCAGGAGTATTTGGTAAGGCATTAAGAGCATCACAGATTATAATAGCAAAGAGGCAGAGTGTCCCACGGACTTGTCTGTACCTAATGCTCTAAATATTTTCTATGCACATTTCAAGAAATTGAACACTTTTCCCACTGTCAAATTAACCACTCTATCAGATGAGGTGCACCTTACCATGTCATCAGCAGATGTAAGGAGGTCCCTATTAATCCCCATAAAGCTGCAGGTCAAGATAAAATCCCAGGGAGGGTCTTGAAGGACTGTGCTCACCAGCTAACAGAGGTGCTAACAGATATTTTCAACATCTCACTGTGACAGGCATCTGTACCAACATGCCATAAGACCTCTATCATTCCAGTCCAAAAGAGCTCCACAGTGTCTTGCTTGAATGACTACTATCCAGTGGCTCTTGCACCTTTAATCTCAAAGTACTTGGAGAGGCTGCAAATGGAATAGATAAAATAAATCATCAATATAACAGTGGATCCCCATCAATGTGCTTATAGGAAGATCAGCTCCACAGAACACGCCATCTCTTCTGTTATTCATCTGGCTCTCACCCTCCTGGAGAGACAGGACTTCTTCATCAAATTACTCTTCTTGGATTTGAGCTTTGCCTTTCACACCATTGTCCTTCAAATACTGGTGAACAAGCTATCACAACTGGTTTAAACTCAGTACTTTGAAACTGGATTTTGGATTTGATAACAACCGGGCCCCAGTCAGTCAGAATCCACAGCATTACATCTTCTACTATCATTCTCGATGTCAGCACCCCACAGGGGTGCATTTTGAGTCCCCTACTGTATACAATGCTGACCTATGACTGGATATCTCACTATCCGATGGCGCCGACTGTAGGATGGCACCGACTGTTGTGGCACGCCGTCAGTCGCTCTGGCTTTTTTTGTTTCTTGTTAGTCCTGCTTTTTCCTTGGCTTACCTGCTCTTGTGATGCTCTTCCTGATTCGATGATTCGTTATGATCGTCTCACCCTTCTGGCTCTTCGAACGAGTGTGAGGGTTTCTCAACATCTGACCCCTGAGTTCAGTCAAACCTTTGGCCGACTGTTTGAGGAAGTCCCAGCCTTTCTCATCATTTTCCGCAGCTTGCCCGGTCGCCGATGGAAACGCCGCCGCCGGGGGAAGCGGGGAGGCACCAGGGCTCGGCTTCGAGCTTCCTGGATCCTCTCTAGGAACAACTCTCCTGGCTCCCAACATGTGGTAATGCTGCCGAATTGCCCCTTGCCCTCGGACGCTCCGGTGTACCTCCCTGCCTCGCTCCGTCACCGCCGCCGGGGGGTGAACTTTAACCACCTACGCCGTATCATGACAATGTCAGCCGCCACGGCTGGTGCGTCTCTGTTAACGTCGTCCCAGCCGGTTCGTTTCGCTCTGATAAATGCCAGATCGGTCGTGAACAAAACTTTCATCCTGAAAGACTTTTTTTCTTTCAAATGGCCTGGATTTTTTATGTACCGCTGAAACCTGGATTTTACCGGGCGAGACGCTCCCACTCACTGAAGTTTTGCCCCCGGGATGTTCCTTTATCAACACGCCGAGAGCTCAACGCCGCGGCGGGGGCTTATTGACTTTGTTTAAATCTGATTTTATCTGCAACCGCCCTTCCCTTCCCCTTTCATTTTCCCCTTCAACTTTTGAGCTCAGTATGTTTGAACTGGTCTGCTCTCCATCGCTGCTGTGCACACTCCTCTATCGCCCCCCAAAATATAATAAGGACTTTTTAGATGAGTTTGCAGCTTTCCTAGCTGATATTACCTGCAGATATGATCGTTTACTTTGTTTGGGTGATTTTAATATCCATGTTTGTTGTCCCGTTAAACCTCTAGCAAAAGACTTTCTGGACATTATTGACTCCTTTGGTCTCTCTCAACTAGTGAACGGACCAACACATGGACAGGTTCACACACTGGACCTGGTTCTTTCTCGCGGTCTCAAAATCAGTGACTTGGACATTCTGCCTCCCAGCTTTTCTGATCACTCGCCTGTTCTGTTTAATTTGGATGTGGTCTCTGTTGAGCATGGTAAATCCACCACTACCCGTCCCTCCCGTGTCATTCCCCCCTCTGCTGCTGAAGATTTTGCAGTTGCTTTTTCACCAATCTTCACATCATGTGAATCCACGGATGTTGATGTTTTATTGCAAACCTTCTACACTTCCTGCTGTTCTGTGATGGATGTTGTAGCCCCACTCAAACGGAGACAATCCAAAATCAAGCATGACCCATGGCTAAACGAACAAACTCGCTCCATCAGGCAAAACTGTAGGCGGCTAGAACGTAAATGGAGGAAAGATGGTCTCACTGTTACCTTCGACTGCATGAGAGACGCGTGGTCCCAATACCAGAGAGCAGTCAGAGGTGCAAGGAACCGTTTTTTCGCTGACATCATCTCAAAAAACTCTGGCAATCAACGTGTCTTATACAAAACACTAAATGCTGTCCTCTCTCCAGCTGCAACTGTTTTCTCTTCTGCCTCCACTGCTCTTTGTAATCAGATCCTCACATTCTTTCTGGATAAGGTCACGAACATTAGATCCCAGATCCCCATTTCTTCTTCTGGCTCTGTTGATTTAGCCGCTCCTACACATGGCTCCCTCACCAGCTTTGAACCCATTTCGCTCCCCCATCTGGAAAAAATCGTCGCCTCAATGAAGCCTTCGGGCTCTCCGGACGATGTGGTGCCGTCCAGACTGCTGAAAGATGTGTTTCCTGTGATTCGAGACGATGTTCTAAAGATCATAACTAGTAGTCTATCCTCGGCTATAGTTCCTCGTGCTTTCAAACACGCAGTTGTACAACCAATCGTGAAAAAACCTGATCTTGACCCTGCCGTTCTCTCTAATCTTCGTCCAATTTCTAAACTACCTTTCTTGTCAAAAGTACTCGAAAAAGTAGTTTATGAGCAATTAATTCATCACTTACAGGACCATCAGGTAATGGACCTTTTTCAGTCAGGCTTTAGGCCCCAACACAGCACAGAAACTGCACATTTACGTGTCCTAAATGACGTCCTTTTGGCATTGGACTCGGGACTCCACGTGATTATGGTTCTTCTCAACTTATCTGCCGCCTTCGACACAATCGATCACGATATCTTGATCTCCCGACTCGAATCCTGGGCTGGTGTATCTGGCTTAGCCCTCGACTGGTTCAGGTCATATTTCTGTAACAGGACTCTAAGAGTCATGCTAGACGATTTTTCATCCGAATCAGTCCCACTCCCTTGTGGGGTCCCCCAGGGTTCCATTTTGGGGCCACTGCTTTTTTCAATCTATATCCTGCCTTTAGGTGCAATTTTTAGAAAACATGCAATTTCATATCACCTATATGCTGACGACTGCCAAATTTATTTCTCCCTCAAGCCAACTGACTCCACCAAACCTCTTCTCGACTGCCTATCTGACATTAAGGACTGGCTGGCTGTAAACTTTCTTCACCTGAACGATTCAAAAACCGAGGTCATTGTTTTTAGCCCCGACTGCAAACGGACCCCATCCCTTGGCCTCGACTCTCTTCCCATTCCAGTAACTTCGTCTGTCTCCAATCTTGGAATCAAAATGGATACGGTACTGAAATTGGATGCTCAAGTCAACAGCACAGTAAAATCCTGCTTTTTCCATCTCAGGCGAATCGCCAAACTCAAGCCTATTCTGTCTAACCACCTCCTGGAATCAGTAATCCATGCATTCATTACGTCCCGGCTCGACTACTCAAATTCCTGCCTTTATGGTATCAGGAAAGTCACTCTTTCTAGACTCCAACTGGTTCAGAATGCGGCTGCAAGGCTTCTAACTGGAAGTAGCAGAAGCCAACACATTACACCAATTTTAAAAACCCTACACTGGCTGCCGATTAGATTCAGAATTGATTTTAAGATACTCCTCTTAACCTATAAGGCACTAAACGGTCTAGCCCCCGCCTATTTGAGTGTCTTGCTCCATCGTCATAATCCTCTTCGTGTTCTTAGATCCGCAGATCAGCTGCTCCTAACCGTTCCCAAGGCACATTTTAAAGCTCGTGGTGAAAGGGCTTTCTCCGTCTGTGCACCCAGGCTCTGGAACTCCCTACCCTTAGTGGTTAGGCAAGCCGCCTCAGTCGCCACATTTAAATCGCCACATTTAACTTCTTTACATTGGCTTTTAATTCTTAACCTGTTTCATTTCCACTTGCTTCTTCCTATTTCTCTTATTTTATTGGGTCCTCTCACCTGTTTTTAGTATCTCTGTTTTAATTCTCTCTTAATGTTTGTTTTTAATATTTTGTTTTTAGTCCTGTTTCTTTTTTAACTGTACAGCGCTTCGGTCAGTTGTAATGCTGTGCTTTTAAGCGCTCAACAAATAAAATGGTATGGTATGGTATGGTATGGTATCCAAACAATCAAATAGTGAAATTTGTGGATGACACAGCAGTGGTAGGTCTTGTCACTCATAATGATGAGTCAGCATACCAGATGAATGTGGCTAAACTGGAGGCTTGGTATAAGGTTAGCAACCTTAGCTTCAGAAAAAAAAAACTCAGTAGACAGGTTCTCTCCACTTTTACATAAATGGAGAAGACATTTAAATTTTTACCTTGTTCAAATACCTGGGGGGTGCATATTACAAATAACTTCTCTTGGAGCTACAATACGGTCTGTCTGGTAAAGAAAGCCCAGCAACGCCTCTACTTCTTGAGGGGGCTGAAGCGGGCTGGTCTGTACCCATCTGTTCTGACGTCCTTTTACAAGTGTGTGGTAGAGAGCATCCTCACCTCCTGTATTACGGTGTGGTACAGCAGCTGCTCTGCCACAGAGACGAGAGCACTGCGATGAGTGGTTAAGTCTGCACAGTGGATTATCAGCAGCAGCCTACACAGTATTGAGGACTTTTATACCAGCAGGTGCAAAAGTAAAGTCTACACTAGTATGGAAGATGTCACTCATCCTGCACATAAACTGTTTGCCCATCTCCCAAAAGGCAGAAGATTGAGCATCTTACAAGCTGGCACTGCCAGATTAAGCAAAAGCTTCTTCTTGGACGCTATGAGACTAATGAATTCAACATCACTAAATCTCACTGTACCCTCTGTGTGGCTTATACTATACTTTTTTGCATTTTGTTTCAGTAGTCTCATGTACTAAACTATTTGCTGCTAACTTTTTTACTTGCTGCTAATTATAGGGCATACTGCAGTAATATTTCTTTTAGCTATATCTATCTTACTTTATTTACTGTAAGTATAAATGTTATTTTGGGCGACACGGTGGCGCAGTGGTAGCGCTGCCCGGGTCCTCCCTGTGTGGAGTTTGCATGTTCTCCCCATGTCTGCGTGGGTTTCCTCCCACAGTCCAAAGACATGCAAGTTAGGTGCATTGGTGAACCTAAATTGTCCCTGGTGTGTGTGTGCCCTGCAGTGGGCTGGTGCCCTGCCCGAGGTTTGTTCCTGCCTTGCGTTGGCTGGGATTGGCTCTAGCAGACGTCCGTGACCCTGTGTTAGGATATAGCGAGTTGGGTAATGACTGACTAAATGTTATTTTGTTCTATTTTATTATGTTTATCTATGATACCTTTATCACAAAGCTTTGGGGGTTAAGGGGCTACTTATGGGGTTCTTTTTTTATGGGGCTCTCGTGGGCACTGTTTAATTACCGGGACCTGAGTACCAAAGTTTTTTTCTGCATATGCATTTTGGAATGACAATAAAGATCCTTGATCTTTGATCCTTAAATGTTTGCCCACCGCATGAAATGCACCTAGAAGTCTAGCACAAGGGATCTCAATTTCAGTTCTGAGGACTTCAGATTTTCATCACAACCAACTTCTACTTTTAAGTGGACTCCTCCTACTATAATTAAACAAACTGTTGTTTCCCAGTTTCTTTGTTTTGATGTCAACACAAAAAATGGTAACAGTGGTTTTTCAAATTTTTATTGAAATGTAGCAAACATTTCTGCGTCTGACATGGAGCTGATTTACATCTTTAATTTTAAGATGGTTTTCATGATGATTTTCTTTCTGCTTCTCCTGGTATTTTGTGATTATTAAAACTACAGTGATACTTTGAGATACAAGTTTAATTTGTTCCTTGACTGGGCTCGTAAGTCAAAATGCTCATATCTCAAATCAATTTTCCAAATTGAAATTAATTGAAATGAGATTAATTTGTGCCAGCCCCCAAAAAACCACCCCAATTTTTTGTTAAATGTTTTCAACATAAGAAAATGTATTTATAATGAACAAATATTGTATACAAACAAAATAAAACCTAATACATAAAAGAGAATCTAAAGAAATAAACAGATGTTGGCAAAGCCGATTAGCGTATTGTAATGTTTTTGCTTAACTTAATTTTCTTCTTCACTAATTTTTTTCTTTTTTGCCATGCTTTCGTCACTTTCATTTGCAGGGCGTTTCAATAGAAACCTGTCCAAGGAGCTTTGTTTAATCTTCCCCTTTAGAATGTTTCTGAAATGAGTTAGGCAAGTGTAATTAAATAGCACCGCTGTGCGATCAGTTGCAACTTTTTCAGGGTGTTTCTTTTCAATAAAGTCAAGTGTTAGGCAAGTGTCATTAAATAGCGCCGCTGCGCAATCAGTTGCAACTTTTTCAGGGTGGTGCTTTTCTTTAAAGTTCAAAACTTTTTCCCACATTTCAAACACTTCCTTTATCTCACTTTAAGAAATAACCTCCTCTGCAATACCGATCTCCTGCAGAACCTCCGTATGTTGCTGCATCTCTAGTTCCGTCAACTCCTCTGTCGTCAGTTCCTCGGAATGTGCGGCAACAAGCTCTTTGATGGCTCGTATTTCGAATTTTGGCTCGTAACTCAAGGCAAAAAATCGACCTAGTGACGGCTCATATCTCAGAAAACTTGTACGTTGGGGCACTCGTATCTCAAGGTACCACTTTATTATTAACTAATGAGCAAACTAGTGACTCTAAATTGAGAGTGTGCCCTGCGATAGACTGATTTCTCACAAGAACAGTTTTCTGCCTTAAGTTTTAATATAAGAGAGGTTCTGCTTTACCAGTAGTATATAAAAAAAAATGGTTTAAAGACATTGGTGGATGTGTATATTTAACTAGTATGTTGTGTAAATAAAGAGACGGTGTGTGTTTAATCAAAGATGGATCTCAAGTCCTGAAGGGATAGGCTAAAGATGGATCTTGGGCCTGAAAAGATATTGGACAAGCCAAAAGCACCTGCCAGATTCAACATGTAGACCTGTTAAATATTCAACCAAATTCTAACATATATTTATATTTATAAGACATCAAACACAGTCTAATAACTTCATTATCCTAGATGAGTGGATAGTGCATAAAATTAGCATGCTTTAAAGGAACACAGGTGTATAAATGATTCACATTTAACAATAAAAGACAAAACAAGTAAAAACTGGCAATAAAATAAACTGAGAAATAATGTAATACTCATTTTCCTGCCTTCCTTTCCCACATGGCAATGACAAACATGATAGCCACTAGTTAACTCAAATTAAGATGGTGCAGTGCTGAAGTTTACTGAAATCTACAGCATGGGACTGCTGACTTTCACAAGCTGAGCTTTAATCATCCAGCAGTGTATTGACAGTGAAATGTCCATCCATCCATCCTCTTCCGCTTATCCAAGATCGGGTCGCGGGGCAGCAGCTTGAGAAGAGATACCCAGACTTCCTTCTCCCCGGCCACTTCTTCTAGCTCTTCTGGGGGAATCCCGAGATGTTCCCAGGCCAGCCAAGAGACATAGTCCCTCCAGCGTGTCCTGGGTCTTCCCCGGGGCCTCATCCCGGTTAGACATGCCCGGAACACCTCACCAGGGAGGCATCCTGATCAGATGCCTGAGTCACCTCCTCTGACTCCTCTCGATGCGGAGGAGCAGCGGCTCTACTCTGAGCCCCTCCCGGATGACTGAGCTTCTCACCCTATCTTTAGGGGAAAGCCCTTATACCCTGCGGAGGAAACTCATTTCAGCCGCTTGTATTCTCGATCTCCTTCTTTCGGTCACTACCCACGGCTCATGACCATAGGTGAGGGTAGGAACATAGATCGACTGGCAAATTGAGAGCTTTGCCTTACAGCTCAGCTCCTTTTTCACCACAACAGACCGATGCAGAGCCCGCATCACTGCGGACGTCGCACCGATCTGCCTGTTGATCTCAACAAGACCTCAAGATACTTGAACCCCTCCACTTGGGCAGGATCTCGCTGCCAACCCTGAGAGGGCACTCCACCCTTTTCTGGCTGAGGACCATGGTCTCGGATTTGGAGGTGCTGATTCCCATCCCAGCTGCTTCACACTCAGCTGCGAATCAATCCAGAGAGAGCTGAATATCACGGCCTGATGAAGTTAACAGGACAACATCATCTGCAAAAAGCAGTAACCCAATTCTGAGTCCACCAAACTGGACCCCCTCAACACCCTGGCTGCGCCTAGAAATTCTGTCCATAAAAGTTATGAACAGAATCGGTGACAAAGGGCAGCCCTGGCGGAGTCCAACTCTCACTGGAAACGGATTCAACTTACTGCCGGCAATGCGGACCAAGCTCTGACACCAATTGTACAGGGACCGAACACCCCTTATCAGGGGGTCCGGTACCCCATACTCTCGGAGTACCCCCTACAAGATTCCCCAAGGGACACGGCTGAACGTCTTTTCCAAGTCCACAAACTCCCATGTACCCTCCAGGACCCTGCTAAGGGTGTAGAGCTGGTCCACTGTTCCGCGACCAGGATGAAAACCACACTGTTCCTCCTGAATTCGATGTTCAACTATCTGACGGACCCTCCTCTCCAGGACCCCTGAATAGACTTTTCCAGGGATGCTGAGGAGTGTGATCCCTCTGTAGTTGGAACACACCCTCCGGTCCCCCTTCTTAAAGAGGAGGACCACCACCCCCGGTCTGCCAATCCAGAGGCACTGTCCCTGATGTCCATGCGATGTTGCGGAGGCGTGTCAACCAAGACAGTCCTACAACATCCAGAGCCTTGAGGAACTCTGGGCGTATCTCATCAACCCCCGCGCCCCTGCCACCAAGGAGTTTTTTGACAACCTCGGTGATCTCAGTCCCAGAGATGGGGGAACCCACCTCCAAGTCCCCAGGCTCTGCATCCTCATTGGAAGGCATGTTAATGGGATTGAGGAGGTCTTCGAAGTACTCCCCCCACCAACCCACAACGTCCTGAGTCAAGGTTAGCAACGCACCATCCCCACTATATACAGTGTTGACACTGCACTGCTTCCCACTCCTGAGATGCCGGATGGTGGACCAGAATCTCCTCGAAGCCGTCCGAAAGTTGTTCTCCATGGCCTCCCCAAACTCCTCCCACGCCTGAGTTTTTGCCTCAGTAACCACCAAAGCCGCATTCCGCTTGGCCTGCTGGTACCTATCAGCTGCCTCCAGTGTCCCACAGGACAAAAGGGTCCTGTAGGACTTCTTCTTCAGCTTGACGGCATCCCTCACCGCCAGTGTCCACCAACAGAGCTGTGGCCATAAGGTGGTCAGTAACTGTCATGGCAGCAATCCCTGAACCCGTTGGTGGACAGTGAAATGTGCCTGACTGATTCTGCAGAGCTGTAAATAACAACACTATAGCTACCAACATTATCTCTGTTTAATATTCTTACTCAATCAATCAATATATACAAACACATATCACCAGGTCTGAATACAATAGAAAACACAACTAGAAGAGAAACATAGAGTAATAATTAATAAATCAGTTGTTGTTACCTTGCATTTCTCCTCGTACAATCATTAACAATATCGTCAAAGTCCGTGTTATTAGTCAGATCACTCCTTTTGTCCTTCAGACAGAGTCATTTCAAATGCCTACTTGGTTTAATTTTCATGAGGGGCCCTCTGACTTTTGGGTCTTTCAGCAGGCCAGTTTGGAATCTTTGTGTGTTTTATAACTCAAAAACAAAGTTTGTTGAAGGAGAAACTTTACATGTGATGCGTTACAGTGGTGCCTGTTTGGAACTGACAAGTTCAGGTGGTTTTCTACAAAAATAAACTGCAGAACTAACAGAAATGTTATTATTTTCAATGGCTTGTATCTGGGCAACACTGGGTACTGTCATAACTAATAACAAAAATAGTGAGCATATGAAAAACCTTATGGTTTTGTTTTATTTCCTAGAATATTCATATGTTTCCAGTTGCCATTCTTTATATGATAAAACTTGATTTCTTAATATAATACAGGCAGTCCAGAAAGAAGGCAAGGCAAGGCAAGGCATACTTTATTAATTTAGCACATTTACAACAGCCGAAACTTAATCCAAGTGCTACAAGAAGCAGTTAAAATATATATATATTTATATACACATCAGAAAACTGCAAGCATAACCTACCATTAGATAAAAGATAAACTCAAAACAGCCACAGCCATACATATATATTTACAATCATGAATGTACATGAGCCAACACATGCAAACATACATTCAACCTCTTGCAGGATCAAATGCCAACGAGAAGAGATAAGACTTTAATGATGACTTAAAATTGTCCAGTGTTGGGTCGTACCTAATATAATAAGACAAGCCATTCCAGAGAAAATGAGTAGCCACTGCAAAAGCCCGATCCCCACTTTGCTTCATCCTCGACCTTGGCACAACTGAGAGCATCTGGCTAGTGGGTTCTTGTTGACACATACAAGTGAAGAAGTTCCGAGAGATCAGACAGGACTGTTCGATACAAACATTTAAAAACAGGTAATAGAATTTGCTGGAAGCTAATGGAGCGAGGTCAGTACTGGTAAAATATGGTCACGCTTACGAGAGCCACTCAATAAGTGACCAGTAGCATTCTGGACTAGTTGTAGGTGTCATAAGGCCTAATAGCATAATAGCGAAAAAAAAACAAGAATGTATAAAAACAAGAAAAAGTAAGCATAAAAATAAGAACACATAGAAGTAAAATATATGGTATATGAAAGAATAATATTTCATAAGCAGGAAAAATTTATGGGATAGTAGGCTGCTGCAGTGGTAGCACTGCTGCCTCACAATACAGAAAATGGACTTTACGTTCATTGTGGTCCCTGCAAGAAGTTTGCTTATTCTCGCCGTGTCTGTGTGGGTTTCCTTCAAGTGCTTCAGTTTCCTCCCACAGTCCATAGACATGAGCTGAGGAGAGTTCACATTGCTACATTGGACATGGTGTATTTACAGGTGTGAGAGTGTTTGCCCTGCAATGCACTGGTGCCGGGTCTAGGGATTCTTCCTGCCTTCTTCCTGGGCTCCAGCTGCCAGGCAACCCTTCCCTGGATAAGTGGGTTGAGAAAATGGATGAATGGTTGGTAATGTACATGAGCGGAAAGCTTCTTAAATAGACAGTAAATAGTGATGTGTTGAATACTTTTTGAACTTTATTGCTGCCTATACTTAATAAGCCTTATTTTATGAAAATCTCTTACAGATGATTTTGTTACAATGCCAGTTTTCATTCTTCTGAATAAAGAGACAAAATCATTAACAATACGTCTCTAAACTCATCTAGGAATTACCTCCCAGTTTCAAAAGAATGTCACACTATTAAAACTTTATTATAACAATGGATAGATCTTTATCTCGCAGAATTTCTGAAACCTTTTTTCTAGTGGCACATTTCACTTGGCATATCCTTAGTTAGAAATTGGAGTACCTCTTTTACAGTATGTCTCTCTCTGAAATTTAAGTCCTCATTACATTGTAAAGTCTTACAATTATTAAAGGGCTATTTTGTTATGGAAAAAAATGACAGACAGAACTACAATATCAACAGACCTTTAAGTTTAAAAACTGCCAATGCAAATGAATTCTGCAGTGAGCATAAAAGATTTCAAAAACTGTGGCAATAGACTTGAGGAGTCCATCCTTATTTCATGTTGGTTGCTTCAGATAAAGAAATAAAAAAGAAAGATATTTTGTGTCAGGAAGTACTTGAAACAAGTGCAGAATTCAAAGGTATTTTGTAACATGCATATTCAGTATGTATCACTTTACTAGCTAATACAAGATTACCACACTACACAATAGTTAATTATTTCCTGTTTTACAAAGCACTTTAAAAAGATCTTACATTTCAGGGCAACTGAGGCGTATAATAGCATTAGAAAGAAAGGAGGCATGCATATTCTGTACAAAAATCAAGCACTTTGTTATTGTCTATAAGTAAAAGATGTAAAGTTTATGCTGGCTTTTGCAGTGGGTGACATGATAGCAGATTGGTTTACACTGCTGCCTAACAGTCCCAGTGATCTCTGATCAATTACCCACATATTCATTTTATGAATGAAGTTTATCATTTTCTCAACATGTCTCCCAGCAAACTGATAAGTGTTAAATCAAAATTGTACTTGTAAAATCACATACTTTCCCAGTATACATGTGAGTAGACAGAAAATCAACACTTGAATTAGTACATTTTATTACACTGCCGATGTGTAATTTCTTCAATACTTTGTAGTGTAGAAGCAGTGATGTAAAAGAACACTCTCACATCCGCTTAATCCAATTCAGGGTTGTATGTGGCCAGGGCTTCTCCAGTCATCATTGTCGAAGCAGCTATTGGTCAAACAATATTTTTGTGCTTCATTTTCATGAACTTGCTTGTCAAAATTCCCACTTCTTAAGTGCTTATTTTAACCTTGAAAGTCTATGCAGAATTCTCTGTTTTTAATTGTCTATTGTTTTATTGCCAATTAGCAATTGTGATGCACATGAGAAAGGAGCCATCAGCTTTCCATCTACTGTATATTGGGCCCATTTACACATGCATGTGTTTTTCATGAAATATATTAAATCATGAATATATGAATCTCCATATTCTCTGTACTTTCAGTTGGGTTAACAGTAACGCACATGAAAAATTTCATGAACATATTTAAAATGATATATTATGGTGACATTTTCTGCTCAGTTGTATAGAAATGACAAACATGACCAATAAGAATGTAAAGTCATGACCAGCACATCCTCCTTTTGACTTGCTGCAGTCATTCATAATGGGGGGGGTCCTGCTACATTGATGTCCATCCATCCATTCATTATCCAACCCACTATATCCTAACTACAGGGTCACGGGGGTCTGCCGGAGTCAATCCCAGCCAGCACAGGGCACAAGGCAGGAAACAAACCCTGGGCAGGGCGCCAGCCCACCGCAGGTATTAAATCATATGGGAAAAAATGGAACTGATAATTACTAATTTGGTGCAACACACAGTTTATTTAAATGATATCCCCATAAAAGGAAAAAATTACCATATAAGAATGGCCTGATATGGGAAAATGAAAACCCTTAGAGAGAGTGAGAGAGATGGGTATGGGAGCAGGCATGGATAAAGCGCGTTGCTGCACCCACCACATGACAAACCACCTCAAGATCACAAATTAGGATCCAAGCACAGCCATGCAGCAGTTGACACCTCAGCACCACACTAGTTTAGATGGAATGGAACCAATGTGAAGCTTTTTATGGTGGCTGGAGTGCCAATTCTGCCACCAACCCCCAAATTTTCCCTTGCAAGTTGGAAGACCTGCATGCAGACCATGAAACTAAATAACAAGGATTGTCTTCTGATGAAGCAAATGGTTTGAGCACAAAAACCTCCAGCTACTGTAACACACCAGCATCAAAGCTGAGGAACTCTGAATTAGATATTGCTCTGTCTAGTATGTGAATAACATTTCTTAGTAATCACCTTAGTTATATCTTCAGCTCCCCTACAGACTTGTGTGTGTTTGGCAGCAATAAACAAACCAAGAATGAGCAAGGTGAACTTATTCATATGTCCTTTGAAGGTGAAACATTCCATTCTGAGTTAAAGTGATAGCAGCCCATTTTAAAAAGCTATTTTTTTCCATATTTAATTAAACCATGCCAAATCAAAATGAAGTCAAAATTTATGATTATCATTATGTCAACATCTAGTAAGGCAAACACAATGCTCTTTCTCACCTGTAACATTAGTAAAGTTGATGAATCACAGAAGTACAGAACAGACTTCTTTTTTTTTTTTTTTTATTAATTTTATTACATTCCATACAAATCAATCAAGTTTTACATGAAGAAAATTTGAGTTAGGGTGGCACGGTGGCGCAATGGTAGCGCTGCTGCCTCGCAGTTAGAAGACCCGGGTTTGCTTCCCGGGTCCTCCCTGTGTGGAGTTTGCATGTTCTCCCCGTGTCTGCGTGGGTTTCCTCCCAAAGACATGGTGGATTGGTGATTCTAAATTGGCCCTGGTGTGTGTGGGTTTGTGTGTGTCCTGCAGTGGGTTGGCACCCTGCCTGGGATTGGATTCCTGCCTTGTGCCCTGTGTTGGCTGGGATTGGCTCCAGCAGACCCCTGTGACCCTGTGTTCGGATTCAGCGGGTTGGAAAATGGATGGATGGAAAATTTGAGTTAAAAACAAATTGATCCCCACCCCCAAGAGAGAGAGTAAGGCAAACAGCATGAAATTTAAGACCTGTAGACATACCTAAATTAATAGATTCTCTGTGTTTTATGAGATTATTTTAAAATATTACTGATTAGATCCTGCCATGTTTTGAAAAAAGTCTGTACGGATCCTCTAACTGAGTATTTAATTTTTTCCAATTTCAAATAGTATAACACATCAGTTTCCCACTGACTTAAAAGAGGAGAGTTTGGGTTCTTCCAGTTTATCAGGATAAGTCTGCGTGCCAAAAGTGTAGTGAATGCAATCACAGTTTGTTTGTCCTTCTCCACTTTAAACCCATCTGGAAGAACACCAAACACAGCTGTTAATGGGTTAGGAGGGATTGTGAGTCCAAGGCTGTCTGAAAGGTAATTCGTCCAGAATGATGTTAATTTGGTGCAGGCCCAGAACATGTGACCCAGTGAGGCTGAGACTTGATTGCAGCGTTCACAGGTTGGATCATGCCCTGGAAACATTTTGGATAAGTTTTAGTCGAGACTGATGTGCTCGATATATAATTCTGAGTTGTATAATTGTATGCTTTACGCATATGGAGCTCGAGTGAATTCTCTGCATTGCTACTTTCCACTCCTTTTCTGATATATTAATTGAGAGGTCTTTTTCCCAGTGACCTCTTGGATCTTTGAAAGGGAGGGATTGTAAAATGATTTTATATATTGTAGAGATGGTGTCTAAGTCCTTGAGATTGAGCAATATTTTTTCCAGCATGGATGTGGGTGCAAGATGAGGAAAATCTGGGAGGTTCTGTTTAACAAAGTTCCTGATTTGATGATAGTGAAAGAAATGTGTAGTTGGAATGTTAAATTTGGAATGCAACTGTTCATAGGATGCAAAGACGTTGTCTATATAAAGATCTCTAAGCAAGTTAATTCCAAATTTTTTCCAGATCTTAAAAACTGCATATGTTTGCGAAGGTTGAAAGAGGTGGTTGTCTTGCAGAGGTGCCACAGATAGAAGCTTCTCCGTCTTAAAATGCTTTCTACATTGGTTCCATATTCTAAGTGAGTGGAGCACAATTGGGTTATTAGTATATTGCCGATAACGTGTGTTTATTGGAGCACAGTGCAAGGAATACAAAGAAGTACTACAGGATTTTACTTCTATTGCAGACCAAGTCTGCGTATGTTCTTCTATTTGTGTCCATGTTCTTATCGCCTGTATATTTGCTGCCCATTAATAAAACTGGAAGTTAGGTAGAGCCATGCCGCCTTCTGCCATTTGTCTTTGTAGGGTCACTCTTTGGATGCGTGGATGTTTTGAATTCCAAATAAATGAGGTTATTGCTGAATCTAATTGGTTAAAGAATTATTTATAAATGTATATTGGAATTTTTGAAATAAAAATGGAGCTTAGGAAGAATATTCATCTTAACAGTGTTAATTCTTCCAGCTAGTGTGAGATGAAGGGTTGACCATCTGTGCAAGTCTTGCCTGATTTTTTCCATGTAGACGGCGAAATTTTGCTGATAAAGAGCTTTATGTTTACTTGTAATGTTTACTCCTAGGTATTTAAACTGTTCTGCAATGATAAAAGGTAGGGTATCTAATCTAATATTATATGCTTGAGAATTCAGTGGAAAGAGTACACTTTTATTCAGATTAATTCTGAGGCCAGAGATCTTTTGAAATTCTGTGAGTGCTGTTAGGACTGCAGGCACAGAATTTTCTGGGTCTGATATATACAGTACCATATCATCTGCATATAATGAAATTTTCTGTTCCAGTGATTCTCTGCTAATCCCCTTCATCTGATCAGTATTTCGACAATGTATTGCCAGTGGTTCAACGGCAATTGCAAACAACAGCGGTGACAAGGGGCATCCTTGTCTAGTGCAACGTTCTAGTTTAAAGTAGTCTGAGCAAATGTTGTTGATGCAAACTGAAGCCTCTGGGTTAGTATACAGTAATTTGATCCATACACAAATATTCCGGCCAAACCCAAACTTCTCCAGTGTAGTAAAAAGGTATTTCCATTCAATCATGTCGAATGCTTTTTCTGCATCCAATGATAATAATATTTCTGGGGTGTTTGATTTAGTTGGTGAGTATATTACATTAAACAGACATCGAAGATTTGAAGATAAGTGTCGGCCCCTAATAAATCCAGTTTGGTCTTGTGATATTACCGAGGGGAGCACTTTCTCCATCCTTCTAGCTATGATTTTAGAGAGTATTTTAACGTCGTTATTCAGAAGTGAAATTGGTCTGTATGATGCACATTGTAATAAGTCCTTATTTTGTTTTGGAAAAACGTTGATTAGTGCTTGGCGGAAGGTCTGAGGAAGAGATTGGTTATCTCTGGCTTCTGTAAATGTTGCTAATAGGAGAGGAGCTAGCTGAGCGGAGAATTTCTTGTAAAATTCTGCAGGGTAGCAATCAGGGCCTGCTGCTTTCCCGCCTTGGAGTGACTTTATAGCATCTAGTAATTCTGATAACGCCAGAGGTTTCTCAAGTTCCTCCGCACTAATAGTGTCTATTTTTGGTATTTGTAATGTATCCAGAAATGCATTAGATTGTGTATTGTCTTCTTTAAACTCAGTAGTATATAAGGATTTATAGTAGTCTCTGAAAGTGTGCATTATATTTTTGTGGTCGACGATTTTAACTCCATTCGCGTTGGTGATTACTGAAATTGCGTTGCACACTTCTTGCTTGTGAATTTGTTGAGCTAAAAGCTTATTAGTTTTCTCTCCATGTTCATAATAATGGTGTCTGGATTTATAAATTAGTTGTTCAGTTTCTTTAGTTGTCAAGAGGTTTAGTTCTGAATGTAGAGCCTGCCTTTTCCTATGTAGAGTCTCGCTTGGTAGTCTGGTGTGTTCTTCATCTATTCTAGTAATTTCGCTTTTTATCTCTGCTACTTTCTTGGCTTCGAATTTATTTCTGTGGTAAAGATATGAGATAATCTGTCCTCTTAAGAAGGCCTTAAGAGTTTCCCAGAGTGTTCCTGCAGAGATCTCGGAGGATGTATTTGTCTCTAGAAAGAATTGAATTTGTTTGGATATATAGATTCTGTACAATTCTCGTCTGCTAATAGAAGCGGGTTGAGACACCATCTGCGGGGTGAGTGTATGGGGCTTAGTAATTTTAGCTCCAAGATCATAGGTGCATGGTCAGAAATAACAATAGCATCGTATTCACAAGATTTAATCATAGGCAAGAAGTTATTATCTATAAAGAAGTAATCAATCCTTGAGTAGCAATGATGTACTGGTGAGTAGAAAGAATATGTTCTTGAGTTTGGGTTTAAAAACCTCCAGGGGTCTGATAAGTTGTGGTCAGTTATAAACTTTGTAATTATCTTTGCGGTGTTAGATGCCGTTCCGCCTGTGGAAGAAGTCCTATCTAAAAGTAGATTTAGAACACAATTAAAGTCCCCAGCCATTATAACTTTATGAGTGTTCAGATTGGGAATGGATGCAAATAAATTTTGTATAAATTCCTTATCATCGACATTAGGTGCATAAACATTAATCAAGATCATTTTACAGTTAGATACATCTCCCATGGCCATTACATATCTCCCTTCAGGATCCAATACTACATCTGATGCTACAAATGGGACTGTTCTATGTATGAGAATTCCCACACCTCTAGTTTTCTTTGTAAAACTAGAATGGAACATTTGGCCAGTCCAGTCTTTTTGCAGCCGGAACTGATCCTTGCCTAGTAAGTGGGTCTCCTGTAAAAATACTATTTTAGCGTTTAGACCTGTTAGGTGAGAGAGTACTTTCTTTCTCTTTAATTCGTGATTCAAGCCTTTAACATTCCAGCTCACAAAATTAACTGTCCCATAATGGAGACATTGACTCTGACTTTTTGATGTCATTTTATAGTCTTAACTGAAAGTGAGATACTGTAGCTTCGGCCTTAATTTCCTATTTCCCCTAGAGTTGTTGCCATGTAGCTTATTATTACATTGGTAGTTATAATTATAAAGATTAAGAGGATAGATTAGGTATAGATCAGGCCTGCTCTCTTTCTTCCCCCCTTAACCCCCCACCATCCCTTTTTGCCTCCCCAAGTGAGGCTAGAACCCACTTCACACAGTCCCAGTCCTCTGACATACCCAGAGACAGAGCACGTCCGAAGCAAAACAAGCCCCCATGCAGCGGTGTTTTAGGATTAAAGAACAGACTTCTACCCTTCCATTTTTGGAATGGCTTAATCCAATTCAGTGTAGTGAGACTGCACTTATCAGGTGTGTTAAAATTTGTATGAAAAACCTACAAGCCACTTTAGGGAAGCTGTACTTCTCATGATGTCTTCTTAAGATTTCGAAATATATGTAATCTCGACTCTTTTTGCATAAGTGGAAAAAGGAAGCATATTACTCAGAAAGTAAATTTGCTGAAGGCTGCACAAAAACTGATGTAAAAATGAAGCTAACACATTAGTGACTCTAGAGTAATATAACAATCACTATCATCACTATTTGTACATAACATCCTCTTTGCTTTGTGGTTGTCAATGTTTTAGGTAGAATCCCATAGTAAACACGCCTGCAGACATTGAACACTGACAATTTTCCTAAAACAGACATTATTGTGTTATGAAGTAGAAAAGAATGTATGGTTGCCAGCTTAGCTTAAATACCTTAGCAGGAACAAGTGAGAAAATAAACTTTTCAGGCTTAACTTATGTGCTGCCTTTCATTAGCTTTTGTAACTTGGTAAACTAATACTGTTTATAATTATCCAAAATGTAGGTACATTTAGGACCACTACTATTATTATTATTATTATTATTATTATCCTTATATATAATTTGATATTATCCGTATGAATGATATTCGTGTCAATACCTCGTATGTATGGTGTTCGCATCAATACCTCGACTTAATACAAGTTAGAACCATGCAATGGGACTCTGCCTCTGTAGTTAGAACATAACATGGCAAACGCAGACGCAGTATTGCATGATTGGCTAAGAATGTTCGAATGCTTCAGTGACGCCGCTGGACGGCCAAGTATAGTAAGTCGGTGTTGGTTCGAGCAGCTAACAGTAAGTTCAGTTGGTTTTTGGAACGTTGGTTTGGTGGGGTATTCTTTCCAGGACTAACATCGTCGACTGACTTAAACCCTTCGACAGCTCCGGAACCGTAAATAATTTAGAACGTATCGCCATTTGCTTGGTACGTTGAAATCTATCTTTGGGCAGTTCAGTTCTGGCATCCGTCCTTCAGACATCTATTGGCAAACTGAGTAATGACAGCTGGGTATTAACAACGGTCATTGTTTAAATTTTAGCCGATCTCAGATCTAAAATGACCACGGCAACATAATTATTACTCCGACTGTGATTAGAGTCATAAAATACGGTTTGTTTTGAAAATGTGTTGCCGGAAAAAATCAAATGAGGTGCGCCGAAGAGCTGAGTTCATGTCAGCCCAGTTTAAACAGGAAGCTCTTCATTACATCGGCCGAAAAGGTCTATTTTAAGCACAAATCAGTTCCATGATAACAAAATCATTTCAAGGACTTAAAAAACAAATAATTCTTTGCAGAGAAAGTATGGATTTCACAAATGTAGAATTTGTAGCCCAATTCGATCGGCTCCCAGTCGCTAATATATATCTATACTAATAAACGGCAAAGCCCTCACTCACTCACTCACTCACTGACTGACTGACTGACTGACTGACTGACTGACTGACTCATCACTAATTCTCCAACTTCCCGTGTAGGTAGAAGGCTGAAATTTGGCAGGCTCATTCCTTACAGCTTCCTTACAAAAGTTGGGCAGGTTTCATTTCGAAATTCTACGTGTAATGGTCATAACTGGAAGTTGTTTTTCTCCATTTACTGTAATGGAGTTCAGCTGGAGGGGCGGAGTTTCATATGACATCATCACGCGTCTCACGTAATCACGCATTACGTAGAAAGCCAGGAAGAGCTACAAAACGCGCTTTAGAAAACATGCATTATATAATTAAGAAGGCAGCGAAACAATTAGAAGCGAGCGAGTGACATATAAAACCATATTCAGCGGCTCACGTGAACTGACGCAGTGCGCAGACAAAAAGTAACAGTTCCAAAGAGTGCTGAACAAAAACCGAATTACACTGCTATGCTCAAATACATAAACCACATGCAGTGGCGCGATAGTAAAGAATTCGCCTGTAGCGCCCACGTCCGAGGTTCGATTCCCGAGAGGGGATGCATTAAGTATGTACGCGCGCTTCTTGATTTATTTTAACCTCGCATCCCCTTAGTTTGAGACGTATGAAAACGCATGCGGTTAACGCAGAAAGACAGATCACCTATTCACCTATTGAAGCTTCATGAATAATGGATACTTTATTCGCGATCAATGATTGTTTTGGTAAAGCCATACTCAGTGTATTCATTAGATGAACGGTAAAAAAGTAAGAGCGAG
>JANRMT010062854.1:115765606-115780484 GCA_026402145.1 Polypterus bichir lapradei | reverse complement strand
ATATAGATATATATATATATATAGATAGATAGAGAGAGAGAGAGAGAGAGATGACAACAACACTCATATCAATGACAAAACAATTACATTAACAATCATGTTACGTTATTTTTAAAATATTTCCTTTTCTTTTTCTTAACTTCTTTAACACACTACTTCTCCGCTGCGAAGCGCGGGTATTCTGCTAGTAATATAATATATGCTCCTAGACTTTGGAATGACTTGCCTCTGCACATCAGGTCTTCATCCTCGATCGAGGTTTTTAAAAGTCGGCTTAAGACCTACTTGTTTTCTTCCGTCTTTCACTATGTACAATGGGATTGTGGTGGATGTTATAATTGGTTGTTTTATTAATCTGCTTTTGCATGATTGTTTGTATTTTGTTTATTTTAATGCTTTTTTTGTACAGCACTTTCACACAACATCTGTTGTTTTAGATGTGCTTTTATAAATAAATCTAATATAATCTATTATTATTATTATTATTGGCACTAATCACATTCAAAGTGAACAGATAATTGCAAACTCAGTTTGTATGTTACGATTGCTGTATAATTAGAGCTGTTGTCTGTTGCTGAAAATGGTCATGTATAACTTCTTTACATTACAGTTAGTTAATAAAGAAAAAGCCAGACTACTTGCTGTATATTAAATTGTGTTTATAATAAGCAAACAAGGAACTGTTGCAGAGAATGTATCCATCAAAGCACAAGTGAATCAACATGGGGAACTGTGTGAGTCTGAAACACGTCTTTGTAATTCATGTTATTGCTGTTTCATTATTAATTGGTCATTGCCATGATACTGCCTCACATTAATTTTATAATAATGATAATAATGATTCACTGGCTACAAATGATATGATTAAGTAAAGCTCCTGCTTTATTTCCCTTACCTTTCTCTGTAGGAGGCTATCTTATATTTTAGATTTACATCACGGTAACTAAACCACACTTGTTTCAAGAAACAGAATAATACAATTTATCGAGAAACACAAGAATTTTAGAATTATGATAACTGCATATGTTTATTGACATATAAGGCAAGACACAACAAGGCAGACTAGACAGACCAACGTATAACACAGAAGAGGCTGTCTGTTTAGTGGCTCTTTAGAGTTCTAATTCATCCTGTTTAAAGATACAAAGTCTGTAGGGATGGCGTCCAATGTTGCATGGAGTTGTTGCTGTTGTATCTCCCAATTCAAGTGGAGTGCAATTGTTCTCTTTCCAACATGGTCCTTTGTTTCTGGTGCACTGGGTTTTTCTCAAGTTCCTTGTTGTGTCCTCTGCAACTTCATAGGGAAAAGCTTTACTCATGCTAAAGTCCCCTTCTTGAATTAATGGCTGCTTCTCAGTCTTCTCAGGCTGGGCTCCGTCACTGGCATACAGCTTGTCTTGGCCGAGTGAATTTCAGCTTACAGGTCCAAAAAGAGACAGCAGCTCATCAGGATTTAGATTTCGGAAAGGAGAGGTTTTAGAGAATGTGAGAGATGAATGCAGCTAATTTTAAATGAGATGTAATCTCTAGTAACTGAAATTAAAGTAACTTCCAGTTACAAAATCAGTGTCTGTTTAAAGCACTGTCCATCACATTGCCATTCGTTGAAATATAGCTCTTTGTTCAAACTTTGTGGTCCATTTGGCACCTCCATGTGTCCAGGAGTCTGCAGAGAGTTCATTTCAACTCTGATTTATACCTTTCTGATCAGATGTAGTACAGGGCTGACCAAAAATGTTACAAGCTGCTGTTCAGCCTCGTTCTTAAGAAGGCTGATTAGGGGTGAAGCTGGGTTTCTGCATTACTGTTAAATCTGGCCTTGTGTGCCACTAAAAAGCCTAGCAGAAATGGCGATGCTCACTTTGTCTTACATTACCATTCTGGAATTTTCAATCAAAAAGCTGTTCAATAGAATAAAGTTGTGATTTTAGACGTCACAAATGGGAGATCCAAAGTTCTGATTAGTAGCATGCTGGCGTGTAAAAATCTGATATCTGTCATTAAGGCCTTAGACATTTACAGCTCTAACACTGTTTTACAGAGAAAGAATTTGCAATGAACAAAGTTGCTTATGTGATAAATGAAGATCACAAAACAATCTTAAAGAGTTGGGGAATTGCCCCGTATAATAATTGTTGTTTAAAAATCGGTCAAAATGCAATTTGAAATTCATATATCAGACAATAAATTGAGCTGCAATGGTCATTTTTATATAGACAGAAAATGGCTGAAGGAAATGAGTTGGCAGGAAGACTCCATGGGGCTCTCCGACTCACCCTCAGTCGAGCATCAGCGTGGTAAAACTATTAATATAAATACAAATTAATATAATATAATATACAGTATACAGATTAATATAAAATCAACAGGGAGGATTTAATAAACACAGATGCTTTATTTTTATTTTGTTAACAACCAATTAAATAAAACACTGCAATAAATACATTTATATGTATATTAATCTCAATATCATAATAAAAAAGTCTTGGGAAGAGAGTCGAGACGTGACTTTTTCAGAGAGATACTTTCAAGTCCTGATAGACGAGACTTTATGCCAGAAGATTTAACTACGCCCCGGGCCCGGAAATAAAAGACAAAGAGTAGGTTGACAAAGTAGAATGTTGTAAAGAATTCAGAAACATTGGCGCGATACACATGCAGAGCATGTTAGAGATAATGGAAGTACAAAATTTCAAAGTCTCAAAAAAATGATAATAAAGATTGCATTAGCGCAAACAAACGGAAATTATTACTCGGTGAAATAACAGAACCGCAAAAAGAGATTGAATATACTGTTCGGATTTAAACTTTAAGTCAGAGACTTGTAGATCATCTAATTTGTGTTGCCATCAGGGAAAAGTAGTGTTTCTTCCCAGTGAAGAGGCGTATCCACGAAAATTAAAAGATTTGTTGTTTGGTGAGAAGTGAAATCCCACAAGAGAAAATTTCAAGCCCTGCAAGACAAGACTTTATGCAAAGAGATTTGGAAAAGTCCTGCCCACATCTGAAACATTTACAACCACGCATACAGTTCAATTATTTCTCATTTGTGTTAATACTATTGTCAGACACAGTTCGTGTAGAGAGAAAGAAACAATATTCACTCACAGGTATTTATACGTTGCATTGTCACAATGTAATTCCAAACACGGAATCAAAATTCAATGCGATATTGATGAAAAGGTAAAAGCGAAAAGAAATCGAATATATGGACATAGGTGATATGACAGAAGTATGTAGATTTTTTTTGGCTTTAAACATTAAGTCGGAGACTTGTAGATAGCCTTATTTGTGTTGCGAAGTTACTGGCACGTAGCACAGGCAGGGGGGTTCGTGAGCGAAATAAACAGGGGGCAAAGCCCCATAGTATATTAATAAAGTAAATTTTAAAAATCTAAATAAATGAATAAGTAAATAAAATGCAAATAAATATAACATGCACAAAAATACAGATTGGACATTCATCCATTATCCAACCCGCTATATCCTAACAACAGGGTCACGGGGGTCTGCTGGAGCCAGTCCCAGCCAACACAGGAAACAAACTCCAGGCAGGGTGCCAGTCCACCACAGGGCACGCACACACAGGACAATTTTTTAGAATCACCAATGCTCCTAACCTGCATGTCTTTGGACTGTGGGAGGAAACCCATGCAGACACAAGGAGAACATGCAAACTCCACACAGGGAGGACCCGGGAAGTGAACCTGGGTCTCCTAACTGCGAGGCAGCAGTGTTACCCACTACACCACTGTGCCAGCCCAAATTGCACATTGTAATATTTAATAATTGCACATACCTGCAACAGAAATTTAAAAACCAAAAAAAAGGGTCATACAATAATGGCTGTTTGCAAGCTTTGGTTATAGCAAATGCTGCCTCTATGTCCTCGAGACCTTTGAACACTGCATGATATTGAAGTTAGAACTCAGGCTGGTACATGACAGCTCTCAAGTAAGACATGAACAGCCTTAAAGATGGAAAAATAAAAGATAAAAGATAAAAAAATTGATCCTAGTGTGTGCTTGGTGTGTGTGAGTGTGTGTGTGTGTGTGTGTGTGTGTGTGTGTATGTGTGCCCTGCGGCGGGCTGGCGCCCTGCTATTGGTTTGTTTCCTGCCTTGCGCCCTGTGTTGGCCGTGACCCTGTAGTTAGGATATAGCGGGTTGGATAATGGATGGATAGATGGATGTTTCTCACCCGAGGCAGCAGTGAAAGGAAGAATCAGGACTGCTGAAGGACTATATTTTGACTTCTAAGTCCTTTGTCTCACTGTTACCCACTCACCCTGTGGCTGAATAGGTAAATCAGAATTAACCAAATTGTCTAAACAAACCTAGTCAACCCAGTTTTTGCTTCCAGACATATACATGGTCTGCATGATTTATAAAATCTACTCTGACAACATTTAAAATTACTAAACAAGTAACATTTGTCACAAACATTCACAAACTAAAATAGAGTGATGGTGCCCTTAAGGGGATTTCCAACCATGTCTTTGTAGTGAGTGTCAAGGGAAATTCCCATAGATTTGTTCTTGCAATGAGTACCTATGTAAACAGGCACACAAATATCTTTTTGCATATCTTGTCACTGCACCTCTGCTCCAGTTTGTTTGTAATTGTTAACAGGCTAGCTGCTGCTGGGTCTGTACTCTGAAGAGCTCCTTCCATCTCATTGTACAGATAAGCAATTGGATTGAGATCTAGTGAATGAATTATTGGATGCATTAAGCTGAATTTACTGTTATTTTCCTAGATCCATTTCAGGAACACATCAGCACTGTAACACAAAGTATTATTACCTTGCTAAAAAAAGCCTTTGCCAATGGATAAAATACTGCTAAGGCACGTGATGATGATGATCAGATAGTTTGTGGTATTTTGAGTAATGATTTTCTATATGAAGACATCTAATACAAGCTAGAAAAAAACATTCCTTATGTCATTTTACTACTTCTACCCCTATACGTTTTAGTTTTTGCCATAATCTAATCCACCCATCAACATAAACCAATACGAACCAGGGTTCATGTGACCAATGAATATCTTTACAATGTCCAGTGTTTCTGAACCTTACCTCACCACAACCATTTTTCTTGTATTTACCTTGTCAACTATCATAAATCACCTGTAAAATGATATGATGTGCTTGGTGTTCTGAGAAGCCTCTGTAAGGACCACCATTATATCTACAGTTAGGTGATTGTAGCCTGTCTGTAGCCATTGCCTCTCTGTTTCATCCACAGTCTGTTTGCTGCATGTCTATTAAGTGGTAGTTCACCATTTCCCAATGCACATGGGGCACTGTCATGTGTGAAAACCCCAGAATGGTTGCAATTCCTTATACAGCGACGTCAAGATAAAACACACTTAAACCATTAGATTTTTTTTTTCATACAAATGTCACATACATATCTGTCCTTTTTCTTTAAAAAATATCATCACCACATTTGATGCTAAGAAGTAAATAATGTGGATAGAGCAGAAGTACTCAAAGATGGCTACTCAGTGTATAGTGGGATACATTATACTGTTATTGTAAATAAGGCTTACACCTTTGTCCACCTGCATTTTTTAAAAAATGTTGGCTGGTGTGCGGTTGTTTGGCACCCTGCACAGGATTGGTTCCTGCCTTGTGCCCTACGTTGGCTGGGATTGGCTCCAGCAGACCCCCGTGACCCTGTGTTTGGATTCAGTGGGTTGGAAAATGGATAGATGGATGGATGTTGGCTGGTTAAAGGATAAGTTTGATATATTTCAATTCAAAGCTTTTCTTCACAATCATGGTATATATTAATTTTGCCACATGAAAATTGTGTTCTGAAGTGAAGCGATTTTTATAAATATTAAAAATACTTTTTCTGTTCTTGCAGTTTACATTTGAGCTTTAGGGTACATAGATGCATAGGTGATAGAAAAAAATCCTTAAAACATACCAAATACATCCACTTTGAAGTGGCAAAGTTTTGGATTTAAGAAAACATGCCTTCTGTGTTTATGAGGTATCCTTGTGACAAGAGGAGGCAACTAGAAACAATTATTTCTTCACAGATTCTTGGTATTATTTTCTTGAGGTAAGGATACATTTCTTGCTCATTTTGTCTGCTAACTTCAGCCATTCGCTATGTCACAATACCAGCTACAAACATATTTAAAGCAAAAATCTGACCAGATTTCACCATCTCTTACACAAAGCATGAAGTGAGTCTGTCTGCATTTTGTAATGTTTTAGCCATTGTTTTGTGCTTGACTTGTGTTTATTTTCCTTTTTGTGTCTTCTTTGTTTATTGCAAAGTATTACCGATATTCTGATTTTTTTTTTTGTATTTATGTGTTTTTTGGTTACTATTATTTGTCTCTTGTATTTATATACTATGTATGTATGCCCTACGATGGACTAGTGCCCTGCCCACAGTTTGTTCCTGCCCTGCGCCCTATGCTAGCTGGGATAGGTTCCAGCAGACCCACACGACCCTGTTCAGCACAAAGGTGGTTATGAAATGACTGACTGACTATGTATGTATTATGTGGTCTCCTTTTTTCTTTTTGGTTTGTTGGTGGAGCTACTGATGGACTGCTTTTAGCCCTATATCTCTGAAGCTTCAAAGTCCATTGGTGGCTCATTCAGTGAACACTGTTACAAGAATGCAATTTTCTTTTTGGTAAGTACTTGATTTTTCTGTTTTTTGGAAAAATTTGCTGCTGTTCTTGGTTGCTGATTTCTGGAGTATGTTTTGCAACTAGTTTGTTCTTCCTTTCTGCCTTTCTTCTGTTTTTCCCATTTTATGTTCTTTTTTGTTATTTCTAATTAATTTGTCATTTACAAACATTCATTGTTGTTGCCTTGAGGGGCATTTCGATATACATTTTGACATTTTAACTTTAAAAGCCCGTTTGTTCCCCAATTTCTGGGGCCTGGACAGGCCTAAAGTCTGCATGTGGTGCTGGGAGGCTCACCTCTTCCTTAGGTGGGGTCTATTTTGAGGAAACCAGTAAAGTCCAGGCCCGTTTTTGTGAGTCCTTTTGAAGGCCTCACCCACTTCTCTATTTTATTGCAGCAAAACCATAACACCACCATTCTGTTATGTCTTTTAAAATTTTGTAGTATCACTCTTGTTTTTTTAGAAAAACAATGAAACATTAACTATATATTACCCAAAAGTGAGGTAGTAGTCCCTACAGTCATGACATCACATCTTCATATGTGTTCATTTTCTGTTCATACAAACTGAATCCAGGATATATTTATATGATAGGCTCATTGAAAAAGTTAATAATTTCCATTTGTGATAGAAAAAAATTCACATAGCATTCACATTAGAATATGTTTCATTAATTTAAAATGTTGCTAAGTATATTCTGTGAATTTTAGTAAAAAATACTATAAAATTGATTTTTGGAAAAATAACTAACAAAAAAAAAATAAAAATATTTGCTAAAGTGTATTTTTATCTAGAACCTTAATTTTTTTCATTTTCTCCAAATGAACTGTCTTTGAAACTTAATAACTAATTCCCTTTTTAAATATAAACATGATGATTTACGTAATGAGTAGCCCTTTTTGTGTACATGTAACAGAGCATTAATCTAATTTCCAATTGAGAGAAGACAAGACAAGTTATTTTACTGTTTCATAGCTCTCTTCAGTTAGTGCAGGCTCAGTATGCTGTAACAAATTATATATTTAATGAATTACACAATGCACACAAAAATTTTCTTATTTAGCACAACCATGCAATAAACAAAACAACTTCAATCTGATTAACACAACAGTTTCCTAACAATATATAAATTAATATTGTTGAGTTATGGCTAGTTGACAACGCAAGTGCTATGAAACACCTATAATGTGTAGGTGTTCACAAAACAGAAATGATATTTCTAAACCAGGAGAGGAAAAACAGTAAAAGCCCTGTCAAAATGTGGTCAAAATATAAACATGGGTCAGACCGAGCCAAATAGTAAGGAGTCAAATGTTAAGGTGAAAAATATATAATAAGAAGTCTTCTTTTTAAGCTTGAAGTTCTTTTAAGAAATATCCCAAAGCTAGATCGCCAGAACTTGCGAGCCTCCATCTTATATAGGCAAAGTGCATAGGTCACAGGATGTCTTGTCATGTGACTGGCAATGGGCATAGTAACAGTAAATAAAATGGTGACAATTGCAACTAAAGGTGAGAACAAAATGTTGGTGTGATAAAGCCTTAACAATGCTTCAAAGCATAAACAACAACGTAAAAATAATAGGATGCAAATAATTGTTTAAAAACGAGTATTAGCCTTTAAAAACACAAAATCATGACAGGAGGAGATAAAAACAACACCTCCAGTCAGTAAAAAAAAAAAGAAAAACTACTGGGGCGTTCCCAGTAAGTTATAACAGACAGTCAAAAAGTAATGTCAGACATGGATAACAGATGCTAATAGAACAGCAGAAAGGAGCAGGGTGAGAACAGTTTTCACACTGTGTTTGCTTTGGTTGAGGTTTTAAAAGGAATACTACAACCAAGATTAAACATCCCACAGCCATTTTCTTACCATGAGAAATATGTAATGCTCTGAGGAATTTAGCTATTTCAATCAGGGTATTCATCCATTAATTGATGTAAATAAGGTTTTGTCTTTCTCAAAAATGTATGTATGACTATGTAGAGAAGCACAAAGCAGGTGGTCCACAGTATGCTAACAAACCCAATAGGGCCTGGCTGCTCTGCTCTGCTCCATTGGTGAGCCTGTCAAATTGCATACTGTATATCTGATGATGTTTACCAGCCGTGGCATTACACATCAGTCATGTAATGCAACATGCCTAGTCATTTGTGTCTTTTTCAACATCCTCAAGGCTTTTGTTTTCATGAAACAAATTTACACTATTGTTAAGATTACAATTATTGGAGGTTAACTTACTCATATAATGACAACTATTAAATTGCTATGTCTTGTAGTAGGTGTGCTGTGTAGTAAAAGTGCTGCAACCCACAGCCAGACTCTTCTCAGAGTTTCTGCTACATAAATTATGTCTCATAAACATATAACCAGATTAACGAAGCACTGAGAGGGACCAATTTCAGGTATAGAAATGGTCTGGTTGCTTATGAACCGGACAAAACACCAAATCATGAATTGAATTCCCCTCAGCATGATGATCACTGCAAAGACCTGAACCTGAAATGTGAATATGACGTGCAATTTACTTTTAGCTCAGCATGGTTTAAGCACTTTAAATAGCACTTTGAATTGCACAATACGAAAGTGGATGGTGAGGCTGCAAGTGCAGATGCGAAAGCAGCTGAAGAATTTGTCAAAAAATTGGACAAACTTATTACAAAAGAAGGATACTTGCCAGAACAGTAATATATATGGGTCCGTTTAACAACCAAATCACATTAGACCTGCCTGTTTGGAACCATATGTGGCCGTTAAGTGATGTATACCTGAAAACTGTAAATGTTGTTCAGTACTTTAAAGGAAATGAGGATTTGGTGGCATCAAAGTCTGAATGCATATTATTTTTATTACAGTAGATGTGTTTGCATATAATGCAAAAAATCTCCTGTTGACATTATGTCTGTCTTCTCATCTGTCTATGTGCATGAAACAACTTGGTTCCCAGTAGACTAATTTGGTTGAAATGTTAAATACAATGTGAATACATTGCTGCAGCAAAATACCATCAACCAAAATGTTGAGAGGTTTATTTACCTTGGCAGTGACATTCATGTCTCTGGTGACTCTTCCTGTGGAGTCAGTAGACAGATTGGGAGAGCATGGGGGGTCATGAGGTCGCTGGAAAGGGGTTTGTGGTGCTCCCGATATCTATGCAAAAGGATGAAGGTTCAAGTCTTTAGAGTTCTGGTGCTTCCTGTCTTACTATATGGTTGTGAGACATGGACGCTATCCAGTGACCTGAGATGAAGACTGGACTCCTTTGGTACTGTGTCCCTCCGGAAAATCCTTGGGTACCGTTGGTCTGACTTTGTGTCAAATAAGCGGTTGCTCATGGAGTCCCGAATGAGCCACATTACCTGCACTGTGAGGGAGCGTCAGTTACGGCACTACGGCCATATGGCGTGTTTCCCCAAGGGTGATCCGGCTCAAAAGATCCTCATTGTTGGGGGCCCAAGTGGCTGGACCAGGCCAAGGGGTTGCCTGCGTAATACCTGGCTGTGGCAGATAGAGGGTCATTTCCGGAGGGTAGGACTGGAACACGTGTCTGCCTGGGGGGTTGCCAACCGGGATCCCGAGCTGTTTCGACGTGTAGTGGGTGCAGCAATGCACTGTACCAGTGCATGCTCCCCAACTTCACTTGACTTGACTTGCAGCAAAATAAGCAAAGATTAGAGAAACTTAAGTCAGGAAGAGAGCTCAGGCCAAACTAGGTCTCCTTTTTCTCTCATCTTTCCAACCTTTCTTAATTTTAAACCTACTATGCTGTATTACAACTACTTTTTCATGCCTCCTTGCAAACCTCAAGTTGTTTCTGCCTTCCTCATAGATTTTTCACACCCCATGTCAGCCATGGTTGTCTTCCAAACCTTTATTTTTGGCCTTCGCAAAAATAACTTTGTCTTCATCATTAATATTTCTCATCACATCTAACTTTGCTCAAAACTCCTCCATCTCTTCTTCATGACATCTAACTTGGGCTGCATAACAGCTGATTATATGGTAGGTGTTCCCATTCCGTAATATCATGCTTTGCAGGAAAGTGTGAAGGATTTTAATAGGTAACCATGAGAAAAGACAGGTTGAATACCACAAAATCAAGAAGACTGCAAACAAAACCAAATAACAAGACAAGAATCAGAGTTGAAAATATAAAAAAAGTATTAGCCAGCAGACCATTACACAAAGGAAAAATTATTAGAATCGGATATGGATTGGACCTCGTGGTGAACTTTTAGCCCATTGCATTATGATTGAAAGTTCACAATCTCAAAGTACATGCTCTCAACAACAGGTATTGAAATATGGCAGTGAAAACATTTCAAAATATTTCACAAATAAAAAATAAATAAATAAACTAAGCTTCAAAGCAAAAAAAGCTAACGTCATTATTATTAAATCCTCAGGGGTAGAAAACTGCCAAATCAACTGTAAATCTGTCCTTAAAGAAAGGGCCAGTGGAGGTTGGAAAAATTAACTACGACAAAATATCCAACACATAATCCTTTAATCTTCATCAACTGTTCTGTCTTTCTGTTTACTTCCACAGTTTCTTCCTTCAGGTCTTATAGTGGAATTACTCCATTTCGTTTAGCATCATGACTATGGTAGTTTGTATCACATATAAAGGACTTTCACTTTGCTACCTTTCCATTTACTCTTGTAAATGCAATATCTTAATTTTTCTTTTATTCATTATTGCCACTAGTTATTGGCTTCTTTTTATGAAACTCTCAGAATTTGGCGATGCTGCTAATAGAGACATTTTATTCTCTTCTATCCTTCTGTTAAGGACTCACTACTTTAGCCATCTAAACCCTTCAGTACCACTTCAAAATTCCCAACAATTTTTTGATCACAGATTACTTCTATTAAAACAAAAATGACTATCCTATACATGAACAAACTGTAACTTCTTGTGTTCACTTCTTTCAGTACATTTGTAGAATTCTCACAAAATACAGTAATACCGTAAGTGAAAGTGCAAAGCTCAGATTACAAATTCATTAAAGGCAAAGCGCTCCTGATGTATATTACACATTTTATTTTCTCAAATTGGGGTTCTGTCTTCATCTTTCCATCAAAACTAAATAGTCTTGTTGGCTATTATTATAAAACAACCCTTCTTTCAGCACTAGATAAAACACCTCCTTTGAAGCATAAGGAGGTTTCCTTTAAGCGCTCAACTCCATGGTACAATTCAGAATTACAGTCTACGAAAGCAGCTGGCCGACCCTTTGAGAGAATGTCACGTAAAACTGGCCTCACTGTGCATATCCAGGCTTTTTCTGACAGTTAAAGGGCTTGCAGTGATGCACTGCAGCCAAGAACACAAATTATGCCAGAATAATAAAAAGTAGCCATAATAACCCAAGGGTTTTGTTCTCTGTAGTTAATAAACTACTTCAACCTGCATCTGGCCCAATTACCTCCTCTACTAAAGTCTGTGAACAATTCCTCCACTTTTTCTGCAATAAAATAAAAGATCTAAATAATTTAACTAACATAAATCCATCCATTTACATCTGTCCCAGTCTTCCCACTCAATCCAGTTCTTTTTCAAAATTCCCACATGTCAAATCTGCATTTGTTAATGACCTTCTTTGTAAGATGAGGCTCACTACTTGTGACTTGAACCCCATCCCCACCACACTTCTTAAATCCTGTCTTCATGCCATAATCCCGACTGTTATGACAATAATAAATACATCCCTTGAGAATGGCTTTGTGCCAGTCACTTTTAAAATTGCTTTTGTATAACCCCACTGTTAAAAATGTATGGTCTTGATGCTTACAATCTTAATATTTTTCAGCTTATTTCTCACTTAATTTTTCTCTCAAAAGTTCTTGAGTGTGTTGTAGCCTCCCAACTAACAAATTAATTAACCTCTAATAATTTGATGGAACCCTTTCAGTCTAGTTTCAGAACTCAGTGCAGTTGTGAAACTGTTCTGCTTCGGGTAACCAATGATTTGCTTATGGCAGCAGACTCTGGACAAACCTGCTTATTAATTTTATTAGATCTTAGTGAAGCATTGACACTGTCAAGACATGACATTCTACTCTCCAGAATAGAGAACATTCTGGGTATCTCTGGCACTATCCTCCAAAGGTTTAAGTCCTATTTGACTATCAGGCAAGAGTTTGTTAGTCTTGGTAACAGCAGATTCAGCTCAGCGCCGGTCACACAAGGAGTTCCTCAGGGCTCTGTCCCTGGCCCTGCTCTTTTTTATCTGTTTGCTTCCCCTTGGCCATATCATTCGTAGCTATGGATTGGGTTATCATTTTTATGCAGATGATACTTCACTCTATTTCAGTGTTAAAAGTGGAATTTCATCAGGGCTTTCTCGGCTCACAACTTGCCTCAGTGAAATTAAAACCTGGATGGAGCAGAACTCTTTAAAATTAAATTGCAATAAAATTGAACTCCTGCAAAATTGGCACTAAAGCGCAACTTAAGAAAATGAGCTCCTTGTCAGTTACTCTTGACGACGATCTCATCAGACCTCCTTGGTGTCATTTTTGATTCCTCCCTTTCTTATTCTACCAACATAAACCACATTAAGAAACTTGCCTACTTCCACCTCCCAAACTTTTCCATTGTTCATTCCTTCCACTCCTTTTCTAATGCTGAGAAACTTGTCCATGTTTTTATCACATACCGTAACTCTCTACTGTCAGGTGCAGCTTCAAATCTTATATAACATCTCCAGTTAATTCAAAACTCTGCTGCAAGAGTCCTTACAAAAACCAGCAACGGCGAGCACATACAATCTATCCTGCTTTGCCTCCACTTGCTCCCTGTGTCTTACAGGATCAAGTATAAAATTCTATTATTAACCTACCAACAACATTTATTTATATAACATGTTTTCAAACAAATGAAGTAGCTCAAAGTGCTTTGCAAGATGAAGAAAGAAAAAAGAAAACATCTAAAAATAAAATTAGGCAACATAGGCATAAGTAACTGGAGGCATAAGTAAAATAGAATAAAAGTAAGGTCAGATGGTCAGGGAGGACAGAAAAAAACAAAAAAAAAAAACTCCAGACGACTGGAGAAAAAAAAAAACAAAATCTGCAGGGGTTCCGAGGCCACGAGATTACCCAGCTCCCTCTAGGCATTCTACCTAGCATAAATGATATATATCAGTTTTCATGGTTTTCAGGCTTCACATGAAAGAACTTGATGATCATGGTCATGTGGACTTCTGGCCTTTAATCCATCAATATAGGGACAGCACGGTGCTTTGATCAGGTGGTGGTGGCGCAGATCGCCACCACTAGAAAACCGGAAAGAGAACAGCAGAGAAAGCAGAGGTTAGTACAGATTTTGGAACAATGAAAAAAAAAATGATAATTAAGTGCATATACAGAATATCAGGGTTACACTAAAATGAAGCTATGAGAAAGCCATATTGAAATAAAAAAAAAGCTTTACAAAGCTTTAATTGGCCTTGCACCAGACTACATCAGTGACCTTCTCCATCACTATGCTCCTGTTCACCTACTAAGGGTGATTCTGGTAATCTTGTTCTGCCCTACACTAACCTACACTCTATGGGTGATAGGGCCTTTAGCTGTATAGCGCCCCAACTTTGGAATGAACTTCAGAAATTAATGAGATCAGCTGATTCCTTTCATTAAAAAAAAAAAAACAACTTAAAACTCTTCTGTTCAGGAAGGCTTTTAATTTAACCTGACGTTCTGCCTCCTCTTTCAGTCTTCCTCTCTGTCCTTATGCTCAGTATAATTTGTCATGGGTGGGGGTTGATTTGATTTGAACTTAGTTTTGTCAAGTTTGACTTGCTTGTGTGGAATGTTACTTTCTTTTAATAATTTCAATAAAATGTTTTAAAAAAATGTGTGTGTGTGTTATATCACAAATGATGCTATTTGCTAGGCTTTAGTATTGAATTTAGTATTTTACTCTGGTTTATTGTCCTCTATTCTATATAATGCCTTTGTATATCCTGTATCTATCTGTTTTAATGTTCCATTCAAAATACATCTGTATCCAGTGTTACATATACCTGCTGTTTGTTTATGAGACTCTGGGAAGCACCTTTAGCATAGGAAAGGCCCTAAATAAATAAAATGTATTATTATTATTATTATTATTATTATTATTATTGATAGATAGATAGATAGATACTTAATTATTATTATTATTATTATTATTATTATTATTATTATTATTATTATTATTATTATT
>JANRMT010062854.1:115698473-115733025 GCA_026402145.1 Polypterus bichir lapradei | reverse complement strand
TAATAATGTGTGCTGTGCAACACTTGTGTCTGGTTAGGTCCACACTGTTGATTGTCTTTTTATGTTCTTCTTCTAATGAACAATCTTAGAGTTTAGTAAGCTTTTCACAACATATTATACTCTGTACATCATTGTATGTGACAAATTTGATTTGATATTGACTGTGTGAGTAGTTAATGGCAGTGCTACAGCCTTACTGCAGAATTAAAAAATTCATTCACTCTTGATTTTTTTTAGCCAACTAGATTCCTGTAATGCACTCCTAACTGGTCTACCTAAGACAGTGCATCAATCGGTTGCAGTTAGTTCAGAATGCAGCAGCAAGAATTTTATTGTTGTTATGCTGGTTACCTGTGTCCTTTACAACTGACTTTAAAATACTTCTAATGGTATATAAAGCATCAAATAATCTTGCTCCTTTCTGTTTTTTTGAGTGCCTATTCCCATACATTTCAAGTCGTAACCTTAGATCTTCTAATAGTGGTATGCTTATTATTCCAAGATCCAGGCATAAAAGAAGTAGTTAGGAAGCTATTGGTTATTACTTACCAAAACTCTGGAACTTTGCTTTTTCCAAGACAAAGTTTTAGTTCTGCACTTAATTATCTTTATATGATTAGAATTAACATATTCTACAATGAATTTGCAATTATTATTAATTTCTGCTTTCCTCTGTTTTCTTCCCTGGTATACCTGATCAAAGCAATATGCAGCCATCTGCGATGCCTAAATGAAAGCAGATACCTATACTTCCCACAGGACAAGACAGAGCCTAAAAAAACAATAAGGATACATATATTACTTACGATAGTTAAGAACTCGTCTTTAAAGACTTAAAAACCAATTCTATATAAGAATTCTACTTCTCTATGAATTATATATGTGATCATCACAGGGATGAAACCGCATTTTGCTGAAGGAGGTTCTAATACACATTAGCATTCACCTTACTATGTAGCTGTATGAGAAGCGTGACTCCTGCTGCAGAGAACAGCCCTTCACACCATGACACTTCCTCCTCCAAAATTTTCTGACCTCTTCACACACTTTGAGTTCAATCTTTCCCCAGTTCAAGGTCGAACATAGTGTTTACCATATGAACCAACTAAATTAAAGTTGCTTTCATCACTGATATGAACTTTGGACTAGTTCATATTGTTCTTGCTGATGAAAGACTTTGTTACTATGGAGAAGGCCTAATTCTTTTAAATAAGACACTGCATGTTGAGATACATTTTTGCCCTGTTTAGCGCTGAATTGGTGAGAAACCGATTATCATCCTGTTTTCTCATGCACTCACCTTATATGGGCGAGCAGTTTTTTTGGGGGGACTTTAATGACTTTCTTTCTTTGTACAGTTTCAATATATGAGAAATTATGCTCTTGGAACAGCCAGTTTCTCTTCCTTTGGCTGAGAGTGTCGTTCCACCAGCCTTCATCTGATCAACCTGACTTCACAGCATCTCAGTTACCCAAAAGCTGGTCACCATCTTGCAAAATGCCTACCAAAGTTGATTAGTCACTTGGTATTGCTTAGTATTTCAAGACATTTCCAGATTAGAACCAACTCTCAACTAGTATAAGTCATTCTCTAATTTACTATTTTTTTTTTCTTCTTCAATTATATTATTTAAACCTTTTACTTTGTGATACGGGAATGTTTTCACTGATGAAATATTATTACAATACATATGTCTCAGAAAGGGAGGTGATCATTCAATTAACTGTTTTATAAAGCTGCATTGTCATGCAATAAGCATTTAGGTGACAGTGTAGGACAAAGTGGACATTGCTCATTCTGCTAGGTATTAGTGGTTCACCATTCCTGTTAAGATGGCAAATTTAACAGGGATGCAAACATCCAGCTGTGCCTCCCCCCACTTACATTCCAAAGCATGTGGCTGAACTCTTCATACCAGGACCAGCCTGTACTTCATCTGATAACAAAGGTTGTGAAAAGATCAGACTCGACTCACTTAAAAAAGGTTTGGGGCAGCCACCCATATATATTATCCCTGGCTGCAATGGGTTTATTTTTTAGACCAGTGTCTATGTTGGAGTCCAGACATGAACTTCTGAGGGTTTGGCAAGATGGTGGTTTTAAGTGCTCAAAGCGGAAGTGACATAGGGGAACCGGATGTGACCTTCTTCTGACGTTAGTTTGGGTGCCAGAGCCGGAAATGACGTCATCCTGAGTGTCAGAACCGTAAGTGACGTCATCCTGGTCCCTGGAACTGGAAGGGACATCATCCTGGGCACCCAAACCAGAACTGACATCTTCAATGTTGAGTCAGACAGGTTTTCTCACAGCTGGTCTCTAGAGATAACAAGAGAAGGTTTAGTGCACCCCGCCAACCCTTAGCCTGGCATGGAATTACCTTTGCTTGATCCATACAATCTCCTCCTACTCGTATGTGCATAACAAGGTGTAAATCAGAGTTGCACTGACATCTTGCCTTTTTGTAGAGATGCCTTTTTGTAGAGACTCTTTCATGCTAGAATTCACAAAATAGACACCCAAGAACAAAGAGTTATAATTCAACACAACCACGACTGTGATGGACAAAATACACACCTATCAGAATACAGTGATTTTGTAACTGGAGGTCACTTTAATCCAATCACAAGAGGTTACACATTCTTTCAAAAACTTCACCAATATCTTTGTCACACTCTCTGGACTTTCAAGGGATTCAGAGGGCATTCTGGGCACTCCCTCAAGGGAATTTTCAGGAACTCTGAGGAAATTATATTGGGAGCTCTGCTCAAACTCTACAAAATGGCCACCCTCAGAAATTTCTCTAGGAAACTAAACAGCTAATGAGCCACTCTATCTTTGGAGAGCAAAAAGCTGACAGTCTCTTCTCTTTGTGGACCAGAAAGCTGAAATCTAGTCTACCAATCTGAAGATTGAGAAGCAGATACTACATGAAGAAGAGAACTTCAGCATCTAAACTCTTGTGCCAAAAGTAGTAATTCTTTCCCTATAAAGCTGAAGATGACATAGCAAAAGGTCTGACTGAGGAAAGCACTGAACACCTGAACAATGACCCACATCACAAACTGAAAGAGTGCAATCCAACACAAAAAGAATCCCACTTGAACCTGTACTGGAACAAAGTAACAACTCCACATAGCATCGTACATTATCTTTACAGACTTAGTATTGTAAAACTATTTATCTGTGCCAAGATAAATTTGATCTTTAAATAATCAGCCAGTCAATTCTACGTTATATGTTTGTCTGTCTCGTCTGTATGTGTCCTATTTTATATTCAATACAATACAGTACAATTTATTTTTGTATAGCCCAAAATCACACAAGAAGTGCCGCAATGGGCTTTAACAGACCCTGCCTCTTGACAGCCCCCCAGCCTTGACTCTCTAAGAAGACAAGGAAAAACTACCAAAAAAAAACTTGTAGGGAAAAAATGGAAGAAACCTTGGGAAAGGCAGTTCAAAGAGAGACCCCTTTCCAGGTAGGTTGGGCGTGCACTGGGTATCAAAAAGAAGGGGGGTCAATATAATACATAGAACAAAACAAATCCTCAATACAGTATAAAATAAAAATGTTAGATGTATGTAGCAGAATTTAACAGTAGATGATATCCCATAATATGATTTGGATATGTTTAGAGTCCTGGAGACCTCATCCATCAAGCTGCCTCCCCCATTTGGCCATTCTATGGCTGAAACAGCGCTGGGCCAGCCAATCCTATGAAAGGACCCCTCTTTCCCACGAATCCTGCGATCCTCCATCAGGGATGACTTTAACTTAGGCAGGCAAAACAACTTGGCAGGTGGGCTATGGCACCAAGTGCCACATCTGAGTACCGAGAAGAGAAACAGAATAGGTGAGGGCTAGTATCCAATTATAACTATCATGTTACTTATGTTTTACTGCTAATGACTGACAACCGAGATGCAGTATGTATAGTTAATCAGTAGCTCTAGTCAGGATATGCTAAACTGAATTAGTGAGTCTTCAGTTGGGATTTAAAAGCTGAGACCGAAGGGGCATCTCTTATAGTAGCAGGAAGACCATTCCACAGTTTAGGGGCCCTGTAACTAAAAGCTTGACCTCCCACTGTTATTTTATTAATCCTTGGAATCATAAGCAGATCGGCATCTTCAGATCTTAATGTGCGCTCTGGTTTGAAAGTCATGATAAGTTCAGACAAGTAAGCCGGACCTTGGCCATTTAATGCTTTATATGTTAAAAGGACGATTTTGAAATCTGCCCTAAACTTAACCGGGAGCCAGTGTAAGGATTTAAGAACTGGAGTTATGTGTTCGTATTTTCTTGTTCTTGTAATAATTCTTGCAGCCGCATTTTGGATTAACTGGAGGCTGTATAACGAACAGTTTGAAAATCCAGTGAACACCGCATTGCAGTAGTCAATCCTACTAGAAATAAATGTGCATGAATTAATTTCTCAGAATCCTGTTTATTTAGAAAGCACCTTAATTTCCTAACATTTTTAAGATGGAAGAAACATGATTTGGACAACTTTGCAATATGTGCTTTAAATGACATGCTAGAGTCAAAGAGAAATAAGAGATTGCGGGCTGATTCAGTGAAATTAATGGGGATTCCAACTGAGTTAAATGATGACAAAATATTGTTGTGATCAGCATCATTCCCTCTAACAATTAACATCTCTGTTTTATTGGTGTTTAAAGACAAGTAGTTCTCATCCATCCACTCCTTTAATTCACTAACACAACTAATTAAAGACAACATTGGAGAAACTTCATTTGATCTAAATGAAAGGTATAACTGGGTGTCATCTGCATACGAGTGAAAATTAACATTATGTTTCCTAATGAGAGATCAGTGGAAGCATGTAAAGCGAATATATATGTGTATATATGTCAATATATACAGTACAGGCCAAAAGTTTGGACACACCTCCTCATTCAATGTGTTTTTTTATTTTCATGACTGAAGGCATCAAAACTATGAATGAGCACATGTGGAGTTATGTACTTAACAAAAAAAGGTGAAATAACTGAAAACATGTTTTATATTCTAGTTTCTTCAAAATAGCCACCCTTTGCTCTGATTTCTGCTTTGCACACTCTTGGCATTCTCTCGATGAGCTTCAACAGGTAGTCACCTGAAATGGTTTTCACTTCACAGGTGTGCCTTATCAGGGTTATTTAGTGGAATTTCTCGCTTTATCAATGGGGTTGGGACCAGCAGTTGTGTTGTGCAGAAGTCAGGTTAGTTGGACGATCATTTATTTTTCAACAGGACAATGACACCAAACACACCTCCAGGCTGTGTAAGGGCTATTTGACCAAGAAGGAGAGTGATGGAGTGCTGTAAATGGTCATTAAAATAAAGAAAACACATTGAATAAGGAGGTGTGTCCAAACTTTTGGCCTGTACTGTATGTCAATATTGTGACAGATAGGGGGCACTATCGCTCCCTTGAACCCCTGTCCAAGATTCCATACACCAGGAAAAAGTCCAATAGTTGACTTTATTTAAATGCCACAGTGCACAAAGCACCCTCTCCTCCACTATACTCATAAATCACACAATAATCACTATCACAAATACAATCCACCACTCCCAGACGCGTTTCCCTCCTACCACCCAGCTTAACTCGCCCTCTGGGAGCTCCCACAGTCCTTTTATACTCCTTGACCCGGAAGTGTTCTCAATCCCCAGTCCATGTGATTCTTTATTACTCCCGGGTCAGGTACAAGTCCTTCTTCTCACCCCGGAAGCATGTCGCTCTTCCTATGACGCACTTCCGGGTTATAGAGCACGAATGAGTCTTTGGTCCTCCCTGCAGTTCCCTCTTGCGGCCCCTGTGGTATCCAGCAGGGTCGTGTATAAAAACTACTTAGTCCATGACTCCCTGCTGGTCTTTGGGGCATCATCATACTGCAGGGAAGGCTCCATCTGGCGGCCTGGGGGTATTGGTCAGGATGATAAGCCAGCCAAAGACCACAGTACTCTTCCCCCAGCGGAAAACCAGAGTTTTGTGTGTTTTGTCCCACAAGGGACATCTTCCCCCAAGGAGATCCAAAGGTCGGGCCCCGATGATGCAGCTGACACTCCCGTGTAAACCTAGGAGGACCAATATAAGAGTGATTGCTTTGATCCCTTGCCCTCCTAGGACAACCTCTCCATTCATGGCCCGGCCTGCGGCATTCATAGCACAGCCGCGGTCCCCTTGGTAGTCTCTCTCTGTGGGACTTGAAGCACCTGGGTACTTCTGGCTTCACCCCTTTCTCCGTTGAGGAGAATTCCCCGGCCGCCTTTGTGCTTTTATGGCCCCTTTCCAACTTGTCAGGAGACCCCTGTTTTATTTTAGAGATCTCCTGTTTCATCTGGGGCTTGTCCACGGTCTGGGTCTCTCTATTGAATGAAGAGAGCCCTTTTACTGTCTGAACCCCTTTTGATCTATAAATTGCCATTAAAATCAGCACTGTCCCGCTGCCCCGGATCGATCGGCCCTTCCCCCGTCCACTCGGTTAACGATCCGACCTCTCTTGTAGGGCACGCTGTGTATTGGCACCCGCTTTTCATTAAAAGCGGGCCCGGATTACACTGCGTCCCTATTACTTTATATATGGTACGGGTCTCGTTTACCTGTACCGCCACATCATGTATTACGGGAGGCTCTCCAGTAAATCGCCACATGTAGGCTTTTACCTTCTCTAACGGCACTTTGGCTTCTGCTCCCAACTCCCCGACGATCCTCTCAATGTTCGTCAGGACCTGTAAAAAACTTTGCACGGGCTCGATCAGCTTTTCAAGTTCCCGCAAGTCAACAACATTATTTACTTCGGCCGGCAGTAGACTCACTTCCTCGTTTGCCTTACCTGCCGGCCAGGAGCCAATGAGCATGCCCCCTTCTGGCATGTGCTCTGACGGGTCTCACGGAGGCTTCTGGGACTTAGAGTTCTTTTTGGTCAAGGGCCGTGTCGCCTCCTTCGGTGAACTGCGTTCTGTCTTATTTAATTTATCGACATTCCGATCAGCCATTTCCCGACCCTCCTTACCTTTTTCCGGGGTGAGCGGTGCTTCACTCGCCTCCCCCTTCCCCTTCGGAAAGTCCAAGTCCGTATCTTCGAGTTCGAAGGCGCAAACAGCGGGACGTGGACCTCCTCCTTCCCAGAAAGCACCGGGGTTGCTGACGTGTCCCTCGCTGGCCGCCGACATGCAGAAGACTTTTCCCATGTGCTCTGGCTCAGACAGGAGCGTGCCATCGTCTTCGGGACAGAATTCTTTCTCCTGCAGAGCCTCCAGGTGATCATCTCCGAGGTACATGCATGGGATAAAGTGTGTTATTATATATGGGTTGTCGATAACGTTCCCGGCACGTACCTCAGAGTGATTGTTGGTCCCTGGAGGTTTCTCCGGACTTGTAAAGCCTCTCCGTGACTCCTCCTGGCGTTGTCGCTCTGCTTGCCCTTCTTCTTCCCCATTCCGGACTTGTAAGTTTCGGGTTCTGGCGATGTTGTGGTGAGTCCTGAGGCCATTGTCTTCTCGGGGTTCTCTGCCCACAGAAAATTTGTAAACAGGTCCTCTGCAATAGATGCTAGAGTATCCTGCCGACTACGCCACTGTGACAGATAGGGGGCGCTATCGCTCCCTTGAACCCCTGTCCAAGACTCCGGACACCAGGAAAAAGTCAAATAGTTGACTTTATTTAAAAGCCACAGAGCACAAAGCACCCTCTCCTCCACTATACTCATAAATCACACAATAATCACTATCACAAATACAATCCACCACTCCCAGACGCGTTGCCCTCCTACCACCCAGCTCAGCTCGGCGTCTAGGAGCTCCCACAGTCCTTTTATCCTCCCTGACCCGGAAGTGTTCCCAATCTCCAGTCCACGTGATTCTTTATCACTCCCGGGTCAGGTACAAGTCCTTCTTCTCACCCCGGAAGCACGTCGCTCTTCCTATGATGCACTTCCGGGTTATAGGGCATTAATGAGTCTTCGGTCCTCCCTGCAGCTCCCTCTTGCAGCCCCTGTGGTATCCAGCTGGGTCGTGTATAAAAACTACATAATCCATGACTCCCTGCTGGTCTTCGGGGCACCTCCATACTGCAGGGAGAGCTCCATCTGGCGGCCTGGGGGTATTGGTTGGGATGACAAGCCGGCCAAAGACCACAATATATACTGTATACTGCTCAAAAAAGGTAAAGGAACACTTTTTAATTAGTGTATAGCATCAAGTCAATGAAACTTCTGGGATATTGATCTGGTCAGTTAAGTAGCAGAGGGGGTTGTTAATCAGTTTCAGCTTGCTTTGGTGTTAATGAAATTAACAACAGGTGCACTACAGGGGCAACAATGAGACGACCGCCAAAACAGGAATGGCTTAACAGGTGGAGGCCACTGACAGACCTCTACAGGCTAGACAACGGCATCTTGACTGCCATTTGGTATCGGGATGAAATCCTTCTGGCAGATTGGAGAAACCTGCAGTCAACTGAGAGTGAGGAAGTCACTTGGAGGAGTGATGAAAAGTATCAGGAAAAAAACTATGTCCAGATGAACAGAATCAACTTTCTAGAATTTCCTTACCTGGATTATTGAGCATGCATCAAGACATTTTGACTCACTTTGGCAAGAACTGCCTAAAGCTTGTACATGAGTATGAGCAAACGGCAACTAAGATGACAGATTACAGGAACCACCTGAGATTCAGCCTCAGATGTAAAACAGAGCAGAATTACACCTTAAAGTCTACAGATGAAATCGTCAGTGAAGGGTCTCTGAGCTACAAAAATCCTACAGAAGGCACAGAGCCAGCTGCTAATTGAACGGGTTAGACAAACTAACTTTACTATTGATCTTTTGAAATCTAAAGAGGAACAGATCCGACAAAGGCTTTCATTGCTTTTAGATGAGAAAACGCTTCAACAGGTGATTGAATTCACTGACAAGACTTGTCTAGCACACCACGAAAAGTCGTAGACCAGGTAGCAGAGGAAGTTCAAACTACTTGTGGTGTGCCAGAAACATCAGCATACGTTAGAGAGTGTCATCTACAGCCAACAGAGAGAAGGATGCCAGACACAAACCGAGGATGTGGACAAGTGGGTGAAGAATCTGTCTGACAGGCAACTCACCTAAGCAGAGAAAAACGTCCTTGCTAAAGGGTTAAACTTTGCTGTCACACCAGAACAAATCCTGCTAGTGGAACTGATCACAGCCACAGAGTCAGCAATCAGAAACAACAACATTGCAGATGTGGAAGCAGAGTAACTGCGGATATAAGTTTCGGCATGTCTCAACAATGCTAAGAGATTACAGGATGACCACACAATCAGAAAATGGACCACTCCCACGTGTGTCTGCTCTTGGAACTGTCTTCAATCCACATATTTCATATACAAAGGCCAGTAATACAGGCAGGAACATGGGTGCGCCATGGGTTTCTCAGTTTCACCTATTGTGGCCAATCTGTATATGGAAGAATTGGAAAAGAGGGCACTATTATCCTATCCTGGAACACCACCGAGCCATTGGTTCAGGTATGTGGATGACACCTGGGTGAAAATCAAATTTCAGGGGGTATCACAATTCACTGACCACATCAACTCAGTGGACAAACACATCCAGTTCACCAGGGAGGACATGAAATGGGACAGGCTAGCTTTTTATTAGACTGTGAAATTTCCATCAGCAATGGGGGACATCTGAAATTTGATGGGTACCGTAAACCAACGCATACAGATCAGTATTTAAGGTTTGACTCTTACCATCCGCTAGAGCACAAAATAGGTGTCATCAGGACTCTACAACACAGAGCAAACACTATACCCACAGACACAGCGGCCAGGGAAGCAGAAGAACATAATATCAAAAAGGCCCTTAGTAAATATGGTTATCCCAGCTGGACTTTTGTCAAAGCAGGGAAAACACCTAAAGAATGCTCTAAGCAATCCAGGAGAGAGAAAGGACAACCGCTGCCTAAGCAAAAACCTTTGGTGATCCCCTATGTGTCAGGAGTATCGGAACAGTTGAGATGCATTTTTTCAAAACACCTGGGGCCTCATGCATAACGCCGTGTGTGGAACTCACACTACAACACGGTGTAAACACAAAAGTTGAAATGTGCTTACGCACAAAAAAATATAGATGCATAAATCTGTGCATTCACCCACTTCCACGTTCTTCAGCTACATAAATCCCAATCAGCGTGAAAAGTAACACACGTGCACATGCCTGCTGTCCTGCCCCGTCTCCTCCCAGAATTACGCCTCTTTGAATATGCAAATCAATATAAATAGCTCAGCATTCTATGAAAAGGCAATGGCAAAAGCAAGGGGGGAAATAGAAGAATTTCAGCGAATACCACATGAAGGCAAGGAAAAACTTATTATTTGTTGGTTTAAACAGTGGTATAAGCAACAAAAGGAAGTTGATCGAGTGACATAGAGTGTTGGAGAAACTCAAAAGCTCAAGTTCACAAAGTGAATCATATATCGGGGAAACCAAACAACCACTGGCGAAGCGGAGGGCACAACACAGAAGAGCTGCCTCATCAGGCCAGGACTCCGCAGTCTATTTAAATCTACAGGACAGTGGTCACTCTTTCAGTGATAACGATGTGCACATCTTGGACAGGGAGGAACACTGGTTTGAGTGAGGAGTCAAGGAGGCCATTTACAAGAATAAGGAACGACCATCTCTGAATCAAGGAGGGGACCTAAGGGTACATCTTTCATCATCTTACAATGCGGTGATTGCAGCCACTCCACAACTCTCTGTGAATGGTACTCATGGCCATTGATCAATGGACAATTTGCATATCATTGACAACAGCCCATTGTTAGTCAATGGTGCTAGTTCGGTCATTAGGCCAAGGTACTGTTTATAACAGGGGTCCTCAATCACAGTCCTGGAGGGCCACAGTGGCTGCACGTTTTTGTTCTAACCCACTTGCTTAATTAGAAAGCAATTCTTGCCAATAATTTAATTTCATGCCTGTTAGTGCTTTAACTCTGCTATGTCAGGTCATTCTCAGATCCTAGATTTTCTTCCTTTTTCTAAGGATATCATCCAAAGGATATGAAGCCTACAGTGGATGAGTAATTCTCAGTCCTTCACTTTTTTTCTCTTCACTTTCTTTCCAAGTATTTAATTAAACCCAATAGTGCATGATAAATACACACAGGTAAAAATGGTAACAAGCTAAATGGAGAAATGCTGGTCTATTTTGTCATTTGCATGTTATTGCTAATTAGAAGCTATTAAAAACCAAGAATACAGCTGTTTAAGACTAAAATGAGCAATAAGGGTTCAAAATCTTAGCGAGCAAGACAACTAAAGTGAAGCAGAAGTGTTACTTGAGCAATAAGTGCTTCTTATTAAGAAACTGGGTTGGAACAAAAACCTGCAGCCACTGAGGCCCTCCAGGACCATGATTGAGGACCCCTGGTTTATAAGGTTGGAGAAACCTGCAGTCAACTGAGACTGAGGAAGTCGATTGGATGAGTGATGAAACGTATCAGAAAACAACTATGTCCAGATGAACAGAATCAACTTTCTAGAATGATCAGAAAGTGGCTAACAAGTCTGGCTTAGCACCGCCCAATGCTATTCACCAAAATAACATTTTAGAATGAAACTCTTAAACCTTGAAGGAACTTCATGTGTTGCACATACCTAGTTTACCTTAGCAATACATAAACATACAGTAAATGTAAAGCCATTGCGTTACAGAAGTGGCTTGCATGAACAAGCAGCAGAAACAGAAGGTGAAAGACAAAGTTAGAGAAACACAATAGGTAATTCATTATGATGAAGAAGAACAGCAGAAAAGGCAGGTTCAGAGAATAATGGAATAAACCAAGGAAACTACAGTATTGAAGTTGGAACCTGAAATATCATGATGGAAGAGTAACATTAACGGCAATGTGTTGGACTGAAGATTTAGAAACAAGAGGGCATATAGTGTTAAGGCCATGTTTTACGCAGGCAGACCAATCAGAAACAGGACACAGGAGGAAGGATAAATTGAATATCAGAGAATCAACTCATTATTAAAGCTAATCAGCAGTTGGGTCTGACATAGGTAGAAATCTAAGACTGAGTGAGGCAGCAATTTGAGGATACAGGAGCAAAAAGTCCATGGCTAGTGATCTGAAATTAGCTTTAAGGCGATTGAAGGGGGCTAGAAAATGGCTTTCCAAGGCTGTCAGTGTTAGCAGTTCCCGGCCAAAAGAGGGAAGTGAGGAATAAAGGAGCATCAGCTTACAGTAAAACATGACAATAGCAGGGAAGAAATCTATGAAATGGTTTATAGCATGCTTTGCTATGATACAGCTTCCCGGTATACAGAGATTTTTCCGTTTATACCGGCTTTCCTTCTTGATTTGTGATCTTCATGTCTATTCTGTGTTACACCTATCTGTCAATACAGCATTGGTTCCTTAGCATTTAGGTGACAGAGTTCCTTGGAATAAGAGAAAAGTCTTGGGACAAAGGAAATCGAAGAGCATGTGCTGTAATCCTCTAAAAGTAAACCTTAAGATTGCTCAGTACTTGTTAAAGTCAAAGCTGGTAAAGCGATTCACAAAGCAGGTGTTTGATAAGGATGTAGCGGCCTGAGATTAAGATCCTGTAGGTAGGAGCTAAAAGTGAAGCTAAAGAGGATGAAGCAGTCTGTAGGCCATGAAAACCTCTAGAAAAAAAATTTTCATCTAAATTCTCAGTCCTGAGATTTCTGGAAAAATGGTTGTGCTTTCTACTGAAACTGAGATGTGACAGGATCATAAGATTTAAATAGCAGGGATTAATTGGCAAATTGTGAATTTAATAGGTTTTGATGATCAACTTTCTTTTTTTTTAATTTTTTTGCACTCTGCTATGAAAGGAACAACTAATAAACAGGTTAAATCTATTGTTGCACCAGGCACTTTAAGTGACACCCATTAAATTGGAATAATTAACTAGTAGAGGCTAAAATTAGATTGAAAAGAAAAAGTGACTAAAATGAGGTTTCTACACAGAATTGCTGACCTTACTATTCACGATAAGGTGAGGAGCTCATCAATATACAGAAAGAGCAGAACAGCTTTTTCTGAGGATCAACAGGTGCCAGCTGAGGTAGTTTATAAATGTAATTGGTCAATTGCCATTAGGGATATACCATAACCAGACCAGTAGGAAAAGGCAAAGGGATAAACACAGGAATTGACAGAGGAATAGTGTCTCACATCTGCCATGGGAATGTGTGAGAATTCTTCAGGAGATTTTAGAAGACATTTCTGAAGATAGGACGGATATGTCTGTCTACCACAGCATTTCAAATCACCTACAAAAGAAGAATTAAAGTGAGTGAGTAGTCTGAAATTGATCAAATCCGAATTACCACATGCAATTTGTCTGATTCTAATTCTGACCTCATTTGTCTGGGTTTTGCAAGAACAGGCCTTTTACAACTGCTCAGTGATGAAATGAAAAAAAAATCTCTCATCATCCTGGAGATTATTAGGCTAAATACAATATATACTTCTTTTGGAATGAAGTGGTAACTAATGGTCCCAAATTGCACAGGTGCACAATGGTGTAGAGTGGAGTTCATCCGCCCTGGCTACAAAAGATTTTGATATGCTAGTTGTTCAGTTAAGGACATCAAAACACTACACAAAGTGGTGAAATTGGCTCAGAATATTAATGGCACACCAGAGCTCCCTGTTGACAAAGACATATCATCTATAACTCATGTTAACTTAGAAAGGCAAACTTTGAAATGTATTTATTACATTTTTTAATTGGCATAAAACAATCAAATATAGAAAATTATCACCAAAGCTGTGACTTGTGGCTCAGGAACAGCATCTAAATATTGCACAACCTGTAATCAATCTGACATAATTAAATGATATCCAGCATTTAACTTATTAATTAACAAAACACAGAATAATTATCAAAAAGGTGATCAAAAATAGAAATAGAATAGAAATGGTACACAAAATATCTAAATGTTGCCCATTCAAATGAAATATTGATTTGCAAATAACTAGCGTTTAACTTTGTTCACAAAGGCTACCACTGTAGGACATAGGGCAGAATAAATAAAATCTTAAAATTACTGCAAACAACAGATAATAATAATACCTGCATCTCTGACATCTATTCTCAATCTTTATTGTGGTCTTTACAGTTTTCTTGTTAAGAACACCAGCATGTTGAGCTTTGCTGCTTTCACACATGAACATGACTTGTGCCCAGCACTAAACAGTCTCTCTGATGGTGAACCCGTGGCTGGTATGCATAGGAATTTGCAAGCCAGTTTGCTGAGCATCAGAAAGTTAACATTGGTTAGACATGCTGCATAACGTAAATCCTAAATCACACCTTTTGCAATTTCCTAATTGCAAATTTCAATTTGAAGTCAATTAATCATTCTACACTAAAGTGGAATATATTAAAAAACAGAAGAAATCTAGTGCCAGAGGCTTTGCACCTCCCTGGGTTTTGTCTCTCCCTGAAGTCTGCAGCCGAAAAAAAAGGCAAACGTTAGCAGATAAAGCTGACGGCTTAAGTAATGACTCCCAAGTATCACTTAATAGAATGATGTGATGCCATACTCCTTATTATAGAGTGTCTTAATCAGCCTAATAAACATAGGAATCAGAGCTATTACTTAGATTTACCACCTAATAGAGTGGACGTAATAGAATATTCTGGCTCAAAATGACATTCTTTTATCTTTGTTTTGGCTGTGGCTTGTAAAGCTCAAATTGCAGCCTTCCTTAAACTCTTGATTTGCATGAACTTGAGTGACTTCTCCTTAGGGGAACGCACATGTGGTTTGTCACACCTATAATCTGTTGACAGTTGGTATCAATTTGCACATTGACTTCCTAGTTTTATAGTTTGATCACATGTGTTTCATGAAGCACCTATCTGAGGCCTTATGAAAAATTACAAGTAGAGTCCAGCATTCAAATGTTACATGCAGTGTGTTCTTTGAAAGAACTTTGTATGTTTTCTGCGTGTCAGAATGGATGCTTTTCCAGTAGCTCCTGTTACTCTTCCGCATTCCAGAAACATGAAAGTTGAGTTAATCAGCAGCTCTAAATCTTGTAAATATGACTAAATGTTTATGTTTGGAGAAGGGTGCACTACAATGTGTAAGTACACCATTTAGGTTGGTATCCACACGGTATAAGGTGCATCTGCTCCCTGTGACCCTCAAGTGGTTAACCAAGAGATGAAAAAAAACACTGCATATAGTACTTAAATTAGATGATTATAACAGAGCAGTCATCCACAGAGGGAAGTTTACAAAGGTGTACAGTATAAAGACAAATAAAAAAATGTTATTCTAAATCATGGATAAATCGATCGGATTTTCAAAAACTAGATTAAGATAGATATATTTGCAATAGTTCATTGAGAGTTTCTAAACACCTTAGAAACAAACACAAGTAGCCAGATGTGGTATACATACTCCAGGACATTTTGTGTACAAGCCATACCCTATATATTAATGAAGAGGTTTTTAATCTGAATTATTGCTCTTCTTCTTCTTCTTTCAGCTGCTCCTGTTAGGGGTCGCCACAGCGGATCATCTTCCATATTATTCTGTCCTCTGTATCTTGTTCTGTTACACCCATCACCTGCATGTCCTCTCTCACCACATCTATAAACCTTCTCTTAGGCCTTCCTCTTTTTCCTTCTCCCAGTATACTCAGCATCTTTCCTCTGCACATGTCCAAACCAACGCAATCTCGCCTCTCTGACTTTGTCTCCCAATTCTCCAACCTGAGTTGCCCCTCAAATGTAATAATTTCTAATCCTGTCCATCCTTGTCACACACAATGCAAATCTTAACATCTTTAACACTGCCACCCCCAGCTCTGTCTCCTGCTTTCTGGTCAGTGTCACCTTCATTGCTAAAGAAACAAATTGTACAAAGCGTAATAAATACAACATTCTGAAAACCATTTAATGCAGTTTGGAGTCATGGGGGCCAAAGTCCAGGCAACAACAGACACTGGACAGGGTGCCAGACGATCGCAGTTTGAAATCACAAATTAACCTAACTTGCACAGTATGTCTCTATGGATGAGGAAGGAAAGCCATGAAGAGGACATGTAAACTCCACCCATACAGTGACTAAGCATGGGATGCAAATTTAGGATGAGACAGCATATTGGAATATAAATCTTTACATGTACTAGGTGTAAATCTGTGAAATTTAACCTAGCCACAAATAAATAACTTATGTATTATCAGTATAATGTAAGCTTATTCTGGTCTGTGGGCACAATAGCTTTGAACTCAACAAAAGAAACCAGAAAACACTGCTAGGCCAATAAGTCAATTTTGATTAAAACAATTGGAGGCTATGTAATATGTTAACAAACAAATGCACAATGGTGTATAGGCTGTGGCCTGCTCTTAATTCAATAATGTTGCTCAGTTGAGTGGGTCTTGTCTTTGCAGGACTCTGTCCTTCGCTCTGGCTCAAATCAAAGTGAATTGCCTCCTTACAGGGTAGCCCAGCTTTGTAGGACCTCACCTGGAAGGAACAAAGTCAGTTGCCCTCAGTGGGGGCTGTGAAGGTAGAAACAGGTGCAAATGTTAGTAACAACAACAACAACATTTATTTATATAGCACATATTCATACAAACAGTAGCTCAAAGTGCTTTACATAATAAAGAATAGAAAAATAAAAAACACAATATGAAAACAAAATAAATCAGCATTAATTAACATCGAACAGTGTCGACCTCTCATTCTGGAGTGTTATAAGATACCTTAGCTGAGCCCGGAAGGTGACCCTCCGACCCACATGCATGGCAGTATAACATTTAACCCTGAATTGGATTAAGAAGGTCTGAAAACAAATGAATCGGATGGATGTGTATTTACATCTCCATAGAAAAAACAATGAAGAGGTTTTCTTTTTTGCCTTTACATTTTTTGTGCACTTTCTCATAAATGAGGAAGAAAACCGTTTTATGAGGAACATCCATCTATCAATTTTCTATCCCCGCTTACCCAAATCCCAGCAGGAACAATCCTTGGACAGAGTACAGGGTGAACACACACACACACACACACACACACACACATACACACACATGCACACACTAGGGCCAATTCAGCATTGCCCGTCCACCTAACCTGTGGGAGGTAACTGGAACACTAGAAGGGAGCCTATCAGAAGTACATGCAAACTGCAGACAGGTAGCACCAGGAACTTGAACTCCAGTGTGCAAGCCAGCAGAGCTATCACTGCACCACCATGTTTCAGATGAACAGTGAGCGCAAATCACTCTTCTTAAGCACACTGACATACAGAATAAATAGATACCCATATTTATATTTAACAAGTTTTTAAGATGCACTTGGAATATGCAGATGAGTAACACTACAATCAAAAGAAGTCATAACGCAATTTTGTTATTATTGTCATAGAGCTCTGCAATACTAGTTATTTGGTTCTGCTTTTTCACTTTTTCACTCAAAGATAAAGAGTGATTCTGCTAAATCTGTGGGCAGTTTGATAAATGTTAGTTTTTTACATTTTATGTGACTTAAAGATCGCAAAAAAGTAAATCAATCAAAATTACATTTAATGCAAAATTTCAAAAAATAAATATGTATTGAAACCTAATAAACCCTTAAAACTCCACTTAACCCCAGAATGGAGAACTACAGTATAAACAAAAAACTCATTATATGGTAGTTCCTCTTTTACATTTAAACAACAAAAGAAAAAAAAAAACTGTGAAACAAAGTTGACACGCAAGCATTAAAGTGAATAAATTTACTGTTGCATAATCTCATCTCAGGTGTTCCTCAAAAGAATGCTATTAAAGGATTAGAAATAACGGAGAGTCCAACGCTCCCTGACAAATAAGCAACTATATTGTATTATAAACTTCATCTTTTGAGAAAAGATTAATAACTCCTCTTAAAAGTTTTGCACTCCACTTTTCCCACAGCAAACCCCATCACCAATAAAGCATTCTATTATTAGACATTATACTTTTACCAACAAGCATATTGCACACAGTAGATCTACTGTAGTTTTCAAATTCTGAAACAGTGTTAATGAATCATTTTGTAAGTTGCAGAAGAGTCCAAGAGTGTTTGAAAATTTAGATGCATCTATGCTCAATTTGGAGCAAAACAGAGCTATTCTGGCTTAATACCCTGGCTCCACCACACACATCATACAGAGAGACTCCTTAAAGGCAATTTTGTAGGTCTTTTGTGTGTTGGGAAACAGCCAGCATAGCATGTCAAGAATACAGCAATCATTCACCAATTTGGGTACTAGTAGTATTAGTCATACTAAATGGTGGATAGTGAGAGCCAGAGTTACAACAAGAAGTATACTGAGACAAAGGCATGATGGTTTGTGATATACGCACAGTATAGAGGTCTAGACTTGAACTATTTTGTGTCATGTCTTTCAGCACAGTGTCTCTTAATATTGTGCATTGCCCCTGAACACAGACAGCCCTCTACTGCTTTGTCTACAATCCTGTCATCAGTGTATGTAGAAGGATCACTCAAGTATGTAGAGCAAATACACTTTGGCTTGATTTTGATATTTTTAGGAGAATGGTTTTATCTTCAAGTCATTGCATGGCTAGTTAGGTTATGAGTAATTAAAGTACAAAGAGATGAATGTTGATTAAAAGTGTTGCTGAGAAAACAGGTCATACAGTCAGCGCAAGCCTCATCTTCTGATGCAGGCTCTAGCAACTCAGTGTGAATATGAGACAAAAGCTATACTGATCTAGGTTAACTTTAATCAGACAAGATGTTTTTTATTGTGGAGCTAACAAGCTGGAGGTAAAGTATATCTTCAAGTCCATTCAATTCAAATGCACATTTTAGATTTCATTTTATATGTTGCCACTAGGCATTTCATCAATATTTGTTCTTCTCTTTTCAAGAGCTTCTGCTCTTGTTGAATTGCTTTGCTATTCGTAGCAACACTATTCTACTTTCTTTCATCTGCTAGTTTCTTTTCACCCAGTGTCATCACACCAAATCAGTGTGCTAAATCTGTCACTTACTCTCTGAATCTCCTGAAAACTGATCAAAAGATCAGATACCTTCACTTACAATAAACTGAGGTTAACATGTCAGTGTGTAAAGCATTGTTTTGTTTTTTACCTTAGCTAAAAAACATATTGGCCATATTTTGTTTATTTTATTTAAAGTTTGCACATCTACAGATCAAAACTCTGTGCCTCTTATTGTATCAGGGCAGTATTGTTTATTACATGATGAGGTGTTCTATAGTAGAGGATTATGCACTTGTTGAATAATCTGCCATAGAGTACTTTTTTGCTTTTAACAACACCTACATTTCTTATTTCAAAATTGATTATATTTACTCCATATCATCATGTGACCTGTTATGATCATCTATTTGCTCTTCTAAGTCTAACTGTAACATCATGAATGAGTCCCGGGACTATGAGGGAGATACAGTTTGGGGACAAAGATGACATAGTATTCATCCAGGACTGTTGTGACAGCAAACTGGAAGATTAATTTTAGAGCAAAAACCCAGGAAATGCATTTAATAAACAAAACAAAACAAAAAATATAAAGTGAAATTACACCGAAGCACTATACAAGAGACAATAATCTTGGTTCGTACAACAAGAGGGTCAGAACCAAAACTACAAGTTAAAAAAGAGCACTATATTTCAGGGATTTGGGATCAGCAGATCAGATAGATATTAGCATCCATAACCATCCTTTTATCCACTCATGTCGATTACGCATGGGTCCCTACCTCAGAGCCCATGCCCCTAGTATTGCTGGAATTGGACCAAATGATGAAAAAGACACTGCCAGCCTTTGAGGACTCATAATCATAAAATAATCATGACAAGGACAACATCATACTATTATCCATCACTGATTACTCCTCCTCAGCGGAACATTCTGGTGCTTAAGGAGTATCTATCACTTTGTTTTGTCAATATTTTTTTACCCTTTGGTGGTGTATTACTGTATAAGTACTGATTACTCAAAGTATGTGATGAAAGTAATCCAGTTAGTTAATGAGATGCTCCAGAATGAATTTAGAAGGACCTTGCAATGCCATCCATTGTTGAGAACTGACTGAGCTGTTCACACATCCTTGTTGCTTAAAAAGGACCACTTCATTTAATATACCTTTGGGGGCTATCATGGCCATGTGTCATATGCTAGGCCCTGAAAGGAACGGGAAAATAATCTTTGCACTTTTTTGCTCTCATATTTCAAAGATTTACAATTAGGTTTGTTGGATGTTGGTTTAAATGAATCATGTTACTGGGGCAGAAAAATGGTAAATGAGATATGGTCAAACACAAGAAGCTAATAAATAACTGATCTTACTGACCTCACGGTTGAATCAAGTAACAGAAGCAGTTTTTAATCACATTTGCAAGCACTAAGTATGAAACCATGAACTTCTATAATCACTCTTAGAGTCTTACTTGACAGCAGTCCACATCTCCTTTGTAGTAAAAGCCTCATTTGAAATCTTTTTTGGGTGAGTCCAGAACATGTCTCTAAATCTGACACTAAAATACTTTGCAATGCCTTTAGGAATTTACAGATGGACTAACAATAATAAATTTAAACTTAAAATTCTAAAATTAAATTTAGAATTTAAAAGGTCACTTTTCTTTGAAAAAAAGACAAAAAAGCAATTGAAAAAATTAATATTAACAAACATACATTATTTAACAGATCTAACAAAAACAATGTTAAAAAGATAAGTTTTAAGTTTTTAAACCAGGAAGTGTAGTACATGGAGGAAGCTCAAGAGGCAGGGCATGCTACAACCATGGTTTTCGCTACAGTAAAAGCTTTGTCACCCATAACCCACAATTTGCACAGTAGAACGGTTAACAGCATAGAGTCAGCAGAACGCAATGGGAGTGATGGAGTATATTGACTCAGCGGAGCAAGCAGATAAGCTGGAGCTAGACAATGAAGGTTAAAAACTAAGAAGAGAAGTTAATATTGAAAACAAAAAAGGAGAGGTAGCCAATGTAATTTTCGAAGTGTAGGAGTATTGTGTTCCCAAGTTTTAAAATTTGCGATGACCCTTGCTACTGAATTTTGCATATATTTTCTGTTAAGGCAAAACCCCATTGCAATAATGAGGTCTCGAAGTGACAATAGTATGAACAAGGGTCTCAGTTGCTTTATCAGAAAGAGAAGGATGAAGACTTGAGATTTGCTTAAAATGAAAAAAAGACTACCTTAGTGAAAGTATTTATTTGTGGTTCTAAAGAAAGTGTTGAGTCAAAAATGAAGCATGATGTTTACCTTGTGAAATAAAATCTAAAATTATTAATACAAAATTGTCCATTTTCCATTAAAATAACTCACATGAAATAACTATGGACTGTTGTGACACACCATCAGCAAGAGTGAAAGGGAAGGTCTACAGGACAGTGGTGAGACCAGCTATGTTATATGGGTTGGAGACGATGGCACTGACCAGAAAGCAGGAGACGGAGCTGGAGGTGGCAGAGTTAAAGATGCTAAGATTTGCATTGGGTGTGACGAGGATGGACAGGATTAGAAATGAGTACATTAGTACATTAGAGGGTCAGCTCAAGTTGGAAGGTAGGGAGACAAAGTCAGAGAGGTGAGATTACATTGGTTTGGTCATGTGCAGAGGAGAGATGCAGGGTATATTGGGAGAAGGGTGCTAAGGATAGAGCTGCCAGGTAAGAGGAAAAGAGGAAGGTCTAAGAGAAGGTTTATGGATGTGATAAGAGAGGGCATGCAGGTGATGGGTATAACAGAACAAGATGTAGAAGACAGGATGATATGGAAGAAGATGATTTGCTGTGGCAACCCCTAACAGGAGCAGTCGAAAGAAGAAGAAGTCTAAGAATATTTTCTGTCAGTCAGTGTTTTAAATCAGCCAGACAGACAGCCAGTGCAGGAGGCGGTAATGTTTAAGTGAGTCCTGTGAGTAGATAGACCTGAGAATCATCAGCATAAGAGTGAAACTGTCATCCATGCTGTCTAATAATGACATTGAGAAGAAGAATATGAATCATAAAAAGTAAAGGGCCAAGAACTGAACCCTGAGGGATATAATGAGTCAGACAATACAGGTCAGACCAAAACCCACTAATGAAAACAGATTGCTGTTGGCCCATAAGATAAGATTTAAACCAAGCAAGAGCACTTCTGGCAATGTTTAATTCATCCTCAACCCTAGACAAAAGAATATCATGATGCACAAAAAGGTCTAAAAGATCATAAATGTTAACTGGCCATGATCCACTGCAACCAGGAGATCATTAGACACCCTGACCATTGCTATTTCTGTACTGTAATTGGTCCTACATCCATACTGAATTTCCTCAAACAGATCATCAATGACAAGATGGTCTTTCAAATGACCCACAACAGCACATTCTAATATTTTAGTTTTTACAATAGTCTTTAAAGACCTTAGGGTCAAGTCCAAGTTTTGCAAGGATGACAACAGCCATGTTAAGGCTGGAAGGACTACCTTAATATCATTGTCCTGGTCCTTCTGCAACGCGTAGCAACTAATTACAAAATGCTCAAAATTTTGTCACAGTAAAAACAGTTATGATCATGTAACACCTCATCTGGTTCATTTGCACTAGGTTACTGCCAAATACTTAACCATCATCAAAACTCAACAGTCAGTATGCCAGTCAAAACTGCTTATACTAGATAGACCTTTTGACAATCTCATCCTATAAATGCTCATTCAGCTTTGCAAGTTCTATTCTCTGGAACTTTCATTCTACTGCAGGCTTTTTCAAATGTTTCTCTCTGTTTTGACACTCAGATCCAGACTTAAGACTACTTGCTCTATCTGGACTTTTCTTTACTGCCTCTTCCTCTGATATCTGCAGTTCAATGTAATTGGCTTGTCCTCACTACTTCAAAATGAACTGTTCTGCTAGCCTTAAGCCTCTCTCATTAATTTTCAATTTAGCCAGTTCTAGTATTTTGCACTGCGGTGGGTTGGCGCCCTGCCTGGGATTGGTTCCTGCTTTGCGCCCTGTGTTGGCTGGGATTGGCTCCAGCAGACCCCCGTGACCCTGTGTTTGGATTCAACGCATTGGAAAATGGATGGATGGATAGTATTTTGCACCCTGTTGTGCAATTTTGTTTTGTAGCTGTGTTTGACCAGTTTTACTCCTTTTGCTTTATTATTACCGCTGAGTATCCTGTTTTGTAATCTAATGCCATAGTTCTAGTAGATTTGTATACCTTCTCTTGAACTCTACTTTATAAAACCCTTTAAAAGGTTCTTTTAGGGTGTGATAGTGGTGCATTTCTTTTTTTGTTATAATGGGTGCATTAATTCTGCAAACTACGGTGGGCTGCCCAGGATTTGTTCCTGCCGTGTGCCCTGTGTTGGCTGGGATTGGCTCCAGCAGACCCCCGTGTCCCTGTATTAGGGTATATCGGGTTGGATAATGACTGACTGACTGACTAATTCTGCATATTGTGCTGTTTAGTTCAATTTTGTATTATAATCCTGTAAGCCTTTTAAACTGCCTAGTGATGGTGCATACTATAAATGGTACTATTTAAAAGAAAGATTTATTGATTAATTAATTGAGATTGACAGGAGTGCAACAGTAAACTTGATAGTCAGATCACATTGAATAAGATCAACAACTTGCTTCTTCTAATTCCTGGGCTAGTAACTCTATCCTGTGTTCCTGACTTTGCATGGTTTCTAGAAATTAAATACAATAGAGAATGACCTGAAAACATGGAGGCTACCCGACTCTGAAAGCCCATCCACAATTGAGGATTATTTCCAATTCTGAGGGAATATGGGCACAGTAAAAATGACTCTCTGCAGCATGGCATTAGTCTTCTAACACAAGAGGAGGTGTGAGGTTCTGTGAAAAATGCTATGTAGAAATATGCATGGCTTATACGACGTATATATAGCTGCTTAATGTCTTCTCATTTGAAAGACTAGTTTTGCATATAGCATAAACATAATACTAAGTATTTTTAAAGACTACCATGTGCTTAAGGTGATAATAAAAAATAAACCAATCACCCACTCATTGAAAAACGCTGCTGCCTCAGAGCTGCTCCATAGACTTGATGCTGGTTGTTTCTTTGTCAGTACTACCAGTATGAGGGGGAGATTGTTTTTTATTTACTACATAGTACCTCTTTTTCAAGTTCATTTCTGTACATTTTTCTTTTGAGTCAGAGCAGAAGTAAGCTAAGCTGCTCCAGTGCAAATCAGAGGAACAAAATGCATTGGCAGCCTCATAGTTTGAAGTCCTTTACCTAAGTCACTGGGCTTTACTGCCTGCCATGGCATGCAAAGCAGTTTGTTAGAAAATGGAATCATTGTGTAAAGCAGGAACTTTGTAATCTTATCTCACTGTCTTTCTAGGACACTAAAACCTATTTGAACTATCACATCTATTGTTCAAGTTTTGCTCTTAACATTGTTTTCCAGGAACTCAAGTTAAAACATCCACATGACAACAGACTATTTAAAAGCATTTCTTAGAATGCAGTTTTCTTGTTGCCTCTGGCAGAATGTAACCTTTGGAAGATGTAATGAAGGTGCGCTTTGCTTTTTTTTTTTTTTGTTTATTTTTTTACTAAATATGTGTGTGACTTTGAACATAATGTTAGTCACAAGGCACACCTTCTGAATTAACTTAATGTTGAGAGTGAAGTAACATAAAGAAGTATGAGTTCCTCAGTGTCATTAATCAGCAAATTCATAACCCTAAAAAAGCATAACCTTGAGTGCAGATACAGAACACTATGCATACATACACACTGTATATAGACATTTTTAATATGATGGGTTCTTAATTTGGCATTCAAGAACCAAGATTAAAAACCCAGTGTTTGCTAATAACCCCTCAAATAGAGTCAGGGCTTTATTTGTGACAGTACATGTTGGTACAGTGTACTGTCACCTCAGCCGCAACAACTGGTCATGGCATCGACTAGTACATATTATGCTTCTATAATCAATTGTGTGCTGTCCAAATTTGTATATTTTTACCTGTCACTGTGCATTCTATGTTAACGGATTCCAGTACCTACTACATTCAATCAAATTGCTTAATGGCCTTGTTGGTCCTTTTTTGGTTGTATTAAAATGCCGTCCCTGCTTAATAATTCTATGGTGACGTCACCACACCACCATTGTTGGTTATGTTGTGGTGCTGTCAAAATCAAAGTGTAATAGTAACTTAATGCTATTGCTAGCTTTTTTTTTTTTTTTTACAAAAAAAGCACTGGATAGAGTCATTGGACACTCCACATTAAGCATTTCAACTTAGAACTCCATGACCTTTTCTGTTAAGAAAAACTTTTTTAATCTCTATCATGAAAGAACTTTCCCTTATTTTCCAATAGTGTCAGCTAATACGTTTCACAACTGTCACACTTATGACTCGGAGGATCTACTTCCAGGCTCATCAGATGTATTTAATACCACTCCGGGACGAGAAGGAACTCTGTTCCTAATGATATTGTCTCCTTCTTCTTCCACGATACTGAGAAGATGCCCAGTGAGGGCAACTGACTCCACTCCATCCAGTCCATGGCTTCTAAAGCCCTGGGGTCCATGGAAGAAGGCATCTCATTGTGGTTGCAAGCAGACTACAAGATGGAGCACCACCAAGCCAGACCCGCTCAACCGAGGTATTCCCACAAGAGCCTGTACGAGTGTAGTTGCTATTGTTTTGTTATCCTGTGCCATCATATGCCTGTTTTGTGTCTTAGCTGCAAAAGTATTAAAAAGGGTGACCCCACTGGCACACAAACATTTCTTTGGACTAGGTCCTTATTTCTACTTGATCACATTATATAGCTGTCAAAGTTCTCCTGGAAGAATTTTATTAAGGCCTTCTAAAAATTTGAATACCCAGAATGAACCTCAGTGCAGTTTGTTCATGCCATAAGAAGTTCAGTTACCTTAGTCTGTCAGACAATTAAATATCCATCCATTCACTGTCAGCATTATCTACCCAAAACTATTTTTATTATTAAAGGATGCCATAGATTTGTTTTGTATCACATGGCCTTACTTTATGGGGCTTTCCATTGTTCCCACAGACCAATATGGAAGAAAAGTGTATCTTACTGAAGCAGTGTTTCAAGAAACACTACTGGGACTCCTGTTTACCAACAGCAATATGTCTGCATAATGCCTCACTGTGACTGGAACAGCCAACTCAAATTTTTTTTTTTATAACTAGGGGGCTTTTCCCCCTGCTCACTTCACTCGCCCACCCCCTAAACCCACACCCCCACCCCCGGAGAGCATCTCTGCCTCTCGCGTTGTGAAGAGGGAGGCTGAACACATGCTAAGGAGATATGGTCGCTCTTCCGAAACCCCCTGAAACCCCCTGATACAATGGGAAACGAATACATTTTTTTTAGCTCCTCTATGCTCGGTCAGCTGGCTTGCTGCTGCTGCTTGTACCATGCTGCGTGATCTGCATGTCGTGCAGAGTTTTGAACATTTAAAAGCATGTACAGCAGCTGTCCTGTTTGTCTCACGGGACATTAAAGTGTCTCTGAGAAAGTCACATCTCGAACCAAAATTTGTTTTTATAATAGGGAGATTTTCTTGACTTTCAGTCATACTGGTGTGTGTTCAGACTATAATGTATATATATGTATATATATATATATATATATATATATATATATATATATATATATGTATATATGTGTGTGTCTATCTATCTATCTATCTATCTATCTGTAATTTTATGTGGACCAAATGGATGAAGTGTTTACTGTAGTGGTTTCTCAAGACTCAAGACAATAAAGTTGAGACAATAAAGTTGAGATGTGGCATTTTCTGAAACCTAATGTAAGATCTGCGTGAGAGAATGTAAGAGAAATTAGAGCTGTCACTAGTTTGATATCAGTCATTTTAACAACATTTAGGGTGTGATTATTTGCCACATCACCTCTGGGAGGTTCCACTGCCTGGAGTAAAACTTTACTCTTAAATCTAAGGATACATGCATATACATAGAAACAGACAGGCATCCACACCCGTGGCACCCATGCACGCAACTAACTGTTGTAATGATTTGTAGAACCTTTCTTGGAAGGCAGGTTTGTTCTTTATTCAGCATTCAGATGGTTACATTAGTCAAACAGAGTTGTGACAACTTCAGCCACAGACACTACCAGTTACAGTATGAGGCACATGACATTCTCCTATCAAGTATGTTATGTAAAGTGGGAATGCAAAGCAGTGAAGAGCTCAAGCAAAAACAACTCTTGAGGCTTTTGTTTTTGTTTTATAAAAATATTTACGAATCCTACGTAAATAAAAGTAAAAAGAAGCACGCCTTCATATCTACATAAGTCTATTTACTGTATGAACATGCCTTTGTGTATTGGTGGATATAAAAAAGTAACTGATCTCCCACTCATTGAAAGTTCCTGACACTTGGTTTGAAAGTCAGCACTTCCACAAAGCAAGGAAGTGGGCACATTTTATTTATTAGAAAGCATTGTTTCTGTGGGAGTACCATTCTACAGAGCTTCACAACTATGGAGCCACTGTGCTATATAAATAAAGTTGACATTGACGTTGACTGCTCAGTTTTACACATGTATTTATTTTTATTTGAAGCAGAAGTATGTTATGTGACTTTCTTTGGGCCACACAGTATATCAGAGGCAAACATTGATCTGGAAGCCTTGTAGATCAAAGTCCCAAGACTACAATGCCCATCTGACTCCGCATGACAACTTGATAAATAAGAAAATAATTGTCAACAGCATGAATTTTGTAATGTGATCTCACTTTCTTGCTAATACACCAAAGCCTTATGCCACCATCCTCTCTATTGCTCAGATGTTGCACTTGGGAAGGATTTCAAGAAATTCATGCCATACTGTAGCTGCCACATCACTACAGACTGAAACAAAGAATTTCCTAGAATGTAGTCTGTTCTTTGCCTCGAGCTGAATGTTTTTGTAGCAGATCTAAGGAGGCAGCATTTGTTCAGTAATTGCATTCATGTGACTTGGGAGTCAATGTGGCACATACTTTGTGTGAATACCTCCCAAGGAATGGAAGTAAAGTTTACAGTGCAACTACAGAAAGAAGTCATAAGTCCGCTGACATCATTAACCAGTCTGTTCAGGGCTGGTTTCTGTCTTGTGCCTGAAACTGATGGGATACGCTCCAGGCTCTTCAAATCTCAGCTGGTTTAAGCTGGTTAGATGATGAATGAATAGACGAAGGAATACAAAGCTTTGAAAACACAGAAGAAAGCTCAATTGTCTTTTGTAGAAAATGTTAAGAAAGATCTCCTTTTTTAAAGTCTCATCTTGATCAGTCATTATGTGAACACTGTTTTCATTTCTTCAAACAGAAGCATTTCTACACCAGCATTTCAAGGACAACTGAATCATGATTAGTGACTGTTGCATAGATCTGTTGCATAGATCTGTGGTTTACAGTAGTTGATTTAAGTTGACACCATATTGATAATATATATTAGCAATCCAATACTTCAAGGATGGCTGAAATGTGATACATGATGTATCTTTTGCTTGGTTTAAGGATTGTTTACTTGCAAAGAAATAAAGTCTTATTGCCTCCATACAAGTTTTAACATGATCTAACTTCCACTTTTCCTAGGACGTGAGCATTCAAAAAGATAAATAAATTACAAACAAGTGTTTCAAGAAATGCTACTGGGGCTCCAAGAAAACTCAAAATTAACAAAACTAACAATACAACAAAATAAAATGCACATAAATCCTGGCTGTAGCACAATGAATGAACTATAGCCATTTCACAATAGAGAAGAGGAAAACAATAATTCCAGTCAGCACCATCCCTGTTGGGTAGCATTAAAGGCAAAACAGTAACTTTCTGGTACTGATGCACTAGGAAGCACCATATTTAAATTTCCAAATCTACTGTCATGACATACCAGTATATACTGACAGTGATTTCATAAGTATGAACTAGACTTTCTGTGGTGGGCTGGCGCCCTGCCTGGGGTTTGTTTCCTGCCTTGCGTCCTGTGTTGGCTGGGATTGGCTCCAGCAGACCCCCATGACCCTGTAGTTAGGATATAGTGGGTTGGATAATGGATGGATGGATGAACTACTTTACAAGAACAGTGCCTGAGTGCCAAACATAGCTCAACATGTTTTCAGTTCTGCATTAGAAAATGCAGTGTTCATATATGTCAATTGCTTATTTCTTTATTAAAGGCCTGGCTATTTAGGAAATCAGGATCTTTGCTTGTCAACAAGAAATGCTACACTTACAGTAATTTTGTCAATACTAGATCTAAGGGACATTTAATCATTAACAATGTAAGAGTTGAATTTGAACCCTGTTCCAATGTGCACCCAGCATGTATCTGAGTCTCATTTACTTCTGAGCTTATGCTTAAAAGATAATACTGTTATTTTATTATGCACTATGATAAATGTATTTCTTGTTATTTTATATAACCCCGTAAGAGAAAATGTTATAGTTATGGCATAGCCAGTCTTCTATAGCACTAGGTTTCCTGTTTTCTGAACCCAGCTGGATCATAAAAAAATGAGGCCATTTTTCTTTACATTTTGGGAAACAAGATGCATGTGGAGAAACTCGCACATCTCCTAAAATAAAAATAAGAATGAAAATAATACATTCAAAAAGTCACGTACATCCTAAACAAACAGGACTATCAATCAAATTGTGGTCATCTACACTAAGGTATTAACATCTGCCATGTCCTGTTAGAAACTAGGTGTAACCAATCATGTTAAAAGTTTTCTGATTATGTAATGAATTCCATTTAAAGAATATTGACCTAATCAATGAATTGAATAAATATGGCGCAGAGGACACTTTTTTCTTTGTAGCATGTGGCTAACATGTAATGCACTTGTTACCTTTTGTGAGATTTAGATAAAGAATACTCACTGATGCTTTCTCCTGCCTGATTGTTTAAAATTGGGGCATATCCAGTGGGGGGTGTCTGTGTTCAAATTCTTTTCTACCACAATAATTAAACATAGATATTAATAGATATTACTGTTATGCTATTAACTTGAAATTACTAAGATGGTGCCCACAAGGATATGTATACTTTGTACTAAATGATACTAAATTTGGGAGCTGTTATTTATCCCCACTTTATTGAAGATGTAAAATTAGTCACAAACTGAATGGTGTCACTGTGAGATAACTCGTTGCTTAAGTTAGGGTTGCGAGATACCTGAGTGCCACTCTGTGCAGAGCATCTACTTCAGATTCATTTTTGTTTCCTGATCATTATCTAGTTCACAGTTCACTTTCATTTGATTCAATCAATACCAGTAGTGACTAGCTTCAGAACTTTAGTGCAAAACCACATCAAAGAGTAAGAACATTCAGTTTCAGTTTATGAAATTCCAAAACTCTCTCATATTAATTGACCACATCTACCCTTTTAAACCAATGCTGGCTTACGAATATTGTATTCATTTAACTAATCTTCGAGTTAACTACTGACTATATTTTCATTATTATACACAAAGTTTATTAAACTGTAATTGTTGGAATGGATTTTACCTTGTGGGTTTGAGTTACATTTGCAACTTTACATTCACCCATTACTATTTCATGTTAAAGTGACTGAAAAGCAGAGTTAGCACTGCTGATAAAATAACATGAGGTCAGGGAACATTATCTTTAGTACAGCTGGTGTCTGAGGCATTGAAGTAGCCTTGTTTCTTCTACTTAAAAAATTCTGAATAACGTGACCTTTCATACTTTTTTCTTTTAATAAAAAAACTTGAACCAAGTATTGTTACGCCACAGAGATGCTCAGCAATCCAAGAAACAAGACCATGGAATAAAAATTTTAACCTAAAAAAGCTTGATATCTTTATTTTCCTTTTGTTTAAGTTTAAATTGCAGTTTTTGATCATTCTCTTTATTTTCCAAAAATTGTATTAAACAGAAAATAATCTTTCATTGATAGAATAACCTGCATGTCTTTGGACTGTGACAGGAAACCAGAATACCAAAAGGAAACCCATGCAGACACAGAGAGAACATACACATTCCTCACAAGGAGACCTCAGGACATGAACTCAGTTCTCCTTACTGTGAGGCAGCAGCACTACCACTGCGCCACCGTGTAGCCCTAGGAAAGTCCTGCAAACTAAAAATTTCTGGAATATATATTAAAGGTAACTCTTCAGCAAATTGATTTTTTTAATGTATTAAACTGTACCACCCTAGAGAATCTAACAAAAATAAAAAAGCAGTAAAACCTTGAGAAGGTAGTAGGTCTGCTATGAAATCCATAGTAACAGGTTCCCATTGTTGACAAGGGAGTAGTAATGGTTGTAGAAGACTTGTTGGACTACTATTCAAAGATTTTGCTTTTATTACATTTTTATTTCATCTTCCATATATCTCAATCACAATTTTCCAATGAATTGCAGGCCACCAAAAATAATTCATACTAAATTGTAATGTTTTTGTTTTCAGAATTCTTGTGTGACTTCAAAAAAATGAACTGTGCCTACAAAATATGACTTCTCAAAGTAAAGTGTCTAGAATTAATAATAAACCTTCAGGAACTGCTTAATATGGAATGGATCTAGCACTTGCACTGCTGATAAAAGTTTTTCAGGAGCAATTATCAATTCAGGCTCATAAATAGAATTCATCCATCCATCCATCCATTATCCAACCCGCTATATCCTAACTACTGGGTCACGGGGGACTGCTAGAGCCAATCCCAGCCAACACAGGGCACAAGGCAGGAAACAAACCCCGGGCAGGGCACCAGTCGCCAATGCACCTAACCTGCATGTCTTTGGACTGTGGGAGAAAACCGGAGTACCCTGACGAAACCCATGCAGACACGGGGAGAACATGCAAACTCCACGCAGGAAGGACCCAGCAAGGGAACCCAGGTCTCCTAACTGCGAGGCAACAGCGCTACCCACTGCGCCACAGTGCCGCCCTATTCAAAAACATCTCAGTCAAAATTGCTATTTTGTGAGTGTCAGACATTCAAATATGCTTGAAGATATCTTCTACAAGAATAGTAAGACAAGTGAGGGTCAGCAACTAAACTTAGAGCAACCAAAACAACAACTAACAAAAAAAAAATACCATTAATCATAGATTTAAAAAATTCCATGTTAGACCTACATTCTTTAATTACATTGTTGGTTCCCATTCATGTTTTTTTAAGATTTAAAGTTCAGACAAGCTACTCAGTACACCAAAATTATTCACAGAGGTGTTGTGATCGCGATGAGCAAAGAAGAAAGGACACATATTTCTGTGAGTGGCTATGGAAAGACCAGGAAATCATAAAGAGAGATAGAGAGTGTAGTCAAAGTAGTGCTGTGGTCAAAACCAGGAAATCAAAAAATGCTAAAGTGTAAAATACAAAAAGGTAAAGCAAACACGAAAGTCCAGTACAAACAGAGGTCAAAACCAGAAGAACCTGCTGCTAGGACTATTTGATTACAAAGCTAATGACGAGGATCCTGCGAGCCAGATCAGCTTCTGGGAATTGCATCACATGGCCGCAGTGCCGTTACTGAGGCTCCCTCACAATGCAGCTAATGTGTCTCATTCGGAATTCCGTGAGCAACTGCTCATTCAAGACAAAGCCAAATCAGCGTTATCCAAGGATTCTCTGAAGAGACACAGTACTGAAGGAATTCAGTGTTCGTCTCAGGTCACTGGATAGCGTCCATTTCTCTCAGCTATTTAGCAAAACAGGAAACATCAGGGCTCTAGAAACTTGGACCTTTGTCCTTTTGTGGAGATATCAGGAGTGCCACACAACAAACTGAAGTGTGGAGTTTACAAAGCTCCTCTAACAGTAGAGGAAGATGACCATCAAACTGAAGAGACAAGACACTCCACTCGCATTCTCGGATGGGCCACCTCAAATTGGGACCCGAGTGCTGCCATACAGCATCTTACTAGTTCCGATCTCCAACAGGCCTGACCCCATTGGCTCTCTGGTGGTTTCAACTCTTCTAGAGAATAAGGCTACCGAGTGCTTTCCCCCATCCCCTTCATAATGTGAGCAGCCTTATTATGGTTGGCTGCAGCAGAGTTATTCCTGCAGAGAGCAGAAACAAGTCCTGTCTGCCATTTTGAAACGGTGTGAATTTTTTGTGGTGGCTGGAATGATAATCCTACCACCAACTCCCGAGTTTTCCCTATTAGTTGGAGTACCACTTGCTGGGCCGGATGCAGTTTAATGTTGTACCAAGGACAGGAACAGTGAATAGATAAAGATAAATTCCTAAAGCATCCTGAAAAATGGCATTAACAAAATATCAGAATATTGCTGTGGCCTGAGCTAGACTTCAGGACATAACAAATGAACAAAAAATGAACAAAATAATACAAATGAAAGTAAAAGAATGCACTTTCCCTATAATCCTCACAAAGACATTTGTGTAATATACATTATTATACGTCTGGCTCAGCTCAGACGGCGCAGCTGTTTTAATCGAATCTGCGCCTCCGGATTACAGTTTTACTCGTGCAGACCGCCAGGGAAAAAAGGGGGGCGGATTGGCAAACATTTACTCGAGCAGGTTAAAATGTAAAGATGTTAGTTTTGGTAAATTTAAGTCCTTTGAGTATCTCACCGTTGTTATTCATGGAGTTTCTCACGTTCTAGTTTTATCCGTGTATAGACCTCCTAAATTTAACACGTCTTTCATTGAGGAATTCTCAGACCTAATGTCAATTTTAATTACGAACTATGACACACTCTTAATTGTAGGCGACTTTAACTTTCATATCGATAATCAGTGTGACCTAAAAGTAAAGGAATTTATGAACCTCCTAGACTCTTTTGATTTGAGACAGCTCGTTAATCAGCCTACACATAAAGCAGGTCATACGTTAGACTTAATTATCACCAAAGGACTAACAGTTGATGTGAAGCAGATCGTTGATATTGGTCTTTCAGACCACTTTCTTCTACTATTCACTATAGAAATAATGATAGAAAACATTCATGAGAAGCATATTGTTAAAAAACGCTTCTTTGACTCCTCAGCAGCTGTAAAACTTACAAACATTCTAAGCAATCAGTCCGGTTATAGTGCCAGCTACAATAGCAAGGATGATGTTAATAGTAAGGTGGAAAACTTTAATTCTAAAGTGAGAGCTGCTGTTGACATAGTTGCACCTGAAAAGACAATTAAAAAATCTTCTAGCATTGTTATACCTTGGAAGACCCAAAGAGTGTCTGACTTAAAAAGAATATGTCGTAGAGCTGAGCGTAAATGGAGGAAAACTAAACTAACTATCCATTATGAGATATTGAAGGTTGAAATAACAGAATACAATAACACAGTCCGTCTTGAGAGGCACTGCTATTTCTCTCAGATTATAAATAACAATGCTAGTAATCCCAGAGTCCTATTTTCTACAATTGATCGTCTGCTAAACCCAGGTAACACAAAGGAATGCCCCCATAATACTTCCAGCGAAACCTGTGAAAACATTGCTATATTTTTCAATCAAAAAATTAATGATATTAGAAATAA
>JANRMT010062854.1:115653187-115678473 GCA_026402145.1 Polypterus bichir lapradei | reverse complement strand
TTATTTCTAATATCATTAATTTTTTGATTGAAAAATATAGCAATGTTCTCACAGGTTTCGCTGGAAGTATTATGGGGGCATTCCTTTGTGTTACCTGGGTTTAGCAGACGATTAATTGTAGAAAATAGGACTCTGGGATTACTAGCATTGTTATTTATAATCTGAGAGAAATAGCAGCGCCTCTCAAGACGGACTGTGTTATTGTATATGACAGCAACACTCATCACTCACAACAGTGACAAAACAATTACATTGACAATCATGTTACGTTATTTTCAAAATGTTTCCTTTTCTTTTTCATTACTTCTTTAACACACTACTTCTCCGCTGCGAAGCGCGGGTATTTTGCTAGTATATATATATATATATATATATATATATAGTGACCGATGGATGGAGCTATAATACACTAACCTTACACAGACAGACGCTAGAGGCACAAGTACAAAAAGCACACATGATTTATTTATTTACAGTGTCCCCAACAGCAGAAATACACACTTTCCTTTATGTTTCTTTTCTCTCTTTCTTTCTTTATTTCTCAGTCCTTTTCTCTCTTTCTCCTCCACTCCTCCTCAGGCAAGCTTCGTCCTCCTCCTCCTGACTCTGTGACTCTAAGTGGTGTCTGCTGACCCCTTATATAAAGCACCCAGAAGTGCTCCAGGTGTCTGATGATGTAATTTCGGCAGCACTTCAAGGTATGGCGGAATAGCTGCTCTGGAGGGCTCAGTAGCATTTGTCGTGCCCCCTGGTGGTTCCCACGGATCCCAACAGGGCTACACCAAACTCCAACTCCCATGAAGCCCTGAATTAACTCCACCTCTTCCAGTCTCCAGAATATAAAGATGACTTGCCCATAGAAGGTGGTGTCAGATGTAAAAATGACTTTCCCAGAGGACGGAGCTCCTATTGCGAACTGTTAATAGAGAAATTGACATCATAAAGTTTTTTCTTTGAGCCGTTTGTTTGTGGTTGACTTTTGAGTTAATATTAAACAGTGTTACCAGGGTGGTAGCCCAACCTTTCTTGGTTTCTCAGACTCATCTGCCTGCTCAGTTACATCTTGGGAAAGCATGGTGCTAGTGTGCGTGGCTCATATGAATGAATATGCATTATGCAGGCATGGGCTGCACACCCAGCCGTCAGTACTAGACTGAAGAAAAGACAGCTGTGATGGTGCTTCCTTTTATAGGTGCACCTGCATGGCATTTTGAGGACATCTGAATAACAGTCATCCAATTACCGCTATGATATTTCTCACTGTGATCGGAATGCTTTGTTGTTGCTATTGCAGCCACAGTTGTCGTTGTTGCTGCTACTGTACATATTTATACCTTGCATAGCTTTACATAAATTGTATTTAGTTTGTATTTGAGTCCCCAAACCCAAAAAAGACAACAGGTGTTCAAAAAAAGAGTGTATTTTTAAAAAATAATCTCTCAATGTAGTGTGAAATGTAAAGAGTATATATATTGTGGAAATAATGGGGGCCGTACCACTAAATCCCAACCCAGACACAGACAAGCACAGAGACACAAGTCCAAAAGCACACTCTTTATTTTCTCATGGGGCAGCTCTATTCCCCATCTCTCCAGTTATGAGCACAGTACACAATAAACAGCACACAATACTGCCCAGTCTCTTCTCTCTCTCTTCTTTCTTTCCCTTCTTTCTTTCTACTCTGCCTCTTTTTCTCTTCGCTGCCACCTACACTCCTCTCCGCGCAAGCTTTGTCCACCACCTCCCAACTCTGAGTCTTCAAATGGAGTCAGGCAGCCTCCTTTATAGTGCACCCAGAACTGCTCCAGGTGCACTCTGATTCTCTTCCGGCAGCATTCCCAGGTCTGGAGGTAGTGCTGCATGGGCACACTGAAATACTACAGGTGCACCTGGATCCTTCTGGGTGTGGTGGAAGTACTGCAGTCCAGAGCTCCGGGACTGTCCAGGCGCCCCCTGGTGGTGGTCATGGGCCCCAACAGGGTTGAGCTTCCAAGCTCCAAGTCTGTGGTCCCAATGCAATCCGGGGGGTTGCCCTCTCATGTTCCGGGGGAGGTTTGTCATGAACCTGTCCACTCCCCTGGTCCTTTCATCACAGAAGTATCCTGGCCGGGCAAGGGCCCCAGCCATCTGCCACAACATATATATATATATATATTGTAAGCTGGAGGGGTAATCACACCCCAAGAGGACACAGACGCACAGACACAGACCTGGGAAAACCCCTGAAATACAGTCTACCTTGACATTGCTCCTTACCCTTCTCACTCGCGCTATAACACGTGATAAACCCCTCACGCGGTACTCTGCTTACTTAAAAGCCTTGTGCAGCGCTTGTCAGTTTTGGAATTGATTTATTTTGCTTTCTCTCTCTCTCTCAGACTGTCCCTGCTCCTGGCGCATACTCCTTTAAAGAAGAAGATACGTATACTTACCTTTTATTGAGAGATGGAACTGTCATCTCTTTCAAGGAGCAAGTTTTAAAAATCTTTTGAAGAGACAAATGTTTGTTTGCGGTGTTTGAATAAAATTCTTCTTGTCTCTACGACCTCCTGTGTCTCTGTGCAAATCTGTGACCTAAGCGTGACAATTATATATATATATATAATATATACTGTATATATATATATATATATTTATATTTATATATATATATATATATATATATATATATATATATATATATATATATATATATTGCTGGCTTTACTAAATAGTAGTTGAACTCCTGTCTATCAAGGATTCCAGCACTTTGAGTTACAATATTTCTATGAGAATGTGCTATATAAATAAATGTTGTTGTTGTAAGAGGTAGGATGCAAGCTGAACTTTCCCAACATATAATATAATATAATATAATATAATATAATATAATATAATATAATATAATATACATTTTAAAAATAAGCAAAACCCTTATCAAATAAAATGTGTGGTAGGTATTTATTAGCCATGACTTTCTAAAAATGAAGAACCAAACAAAGGTATAAAGATGGCAACATATCCAGGCAAAAGCGACAATGGGAAAAATGAAAAAGAGAGGACAGTGACAAAAACCAGTGGACAAAGCCTGAAACCTGAAAACTTCATTCCTCCTATGCAACGGTCACTCTCAGGCTTTCAGACTAAATGTGAGCAGAGACTCTAACTATAATGTCATGTTTCCTGGGTCTCCTCTGGTTATTTTTATTTGAGCATTAGAAGTAGCATTACTGTAACAATCTAAATATTTTTAGTTTCACTCCAGTGCTTATTTGATACAGGCTTAGCCAGGATTTATACGTGCATAAACAAGCCATTTAATATTCCTCAAATATTATTCACACAACAATCTTATATATCACTATAGAATTATTTTTTATAATTCAACATAATTTTTAAATTGAGATTTTAAGGTTTCTACTTAAACTACAAAAGTAATTATGTCTGTTTGGACATGGAGGCACCACGTGTGCTTTTCAAAATGATTATTTTGACATATGCATTACTTAAGATCGTCTAAGGTTTTTCAGTTAATAGCATTTTTATTATGCAACTCTTCTGCTTCTACAAGTTATGGATAATCCTAATTCTTGTTTTATTTCCATTTCCTTTTTCCAAAAGTGTGTGTCATCACATTTTGCTTTCCATCTAATCCTACATTTTCCATTTTGGCTTGATTAAATATAGTGTAAACATTTATTAACAGAAACTTGGAATCTTTGTGACAAAAAATTACACAAACAACTATCATGGACACTGGAATAGTAGCTTAAAATATAATAAATGAAAAGAAAAAGAAGACAATTAAAGAAAAAACAAAAAGGACAACTAATACTGTGTTAATTTCTTCTATGCCTTTTGTGTGAGTTACTAAACAATATTTGTTACTTATTTTTAATGTAATCAATGTCAAAATGTTTCTTCTTCTTCCTTGTAATGGAAAAAAAACATGAAAATTCTGTGACCTGCCATTACTGAATAAGCTGTATTAAGTGTATGAAGTTCTTGATGCTGTATTTGTTAGGCAAAACGTAACTCTGTAGTGTTATTTTAGGTGTAGCTGGTAACAGTGTGAAGATTTTCAGTACTGGCTGCTTTTAACAAAAGGTCACCTTTATTGTTCTTTGAAAGAACAATACTTGTTTTCTTGAAACCTGCATTAAGTACTGTTTTGCATACAGATGATTATCATATTGCACTTTGATTGAGCTTCCCATCACCCTTATGATGACATATGAAGAAGACACTAATTTTCTATTTCATTATTTCTCATTAAGTATTTCATCAATGTAAGTACCTGATTAAGACTAGTGCAACACTTCACCAAAATCTGATACAAGTATTTGGATTTGGGTCTACAGATTCCTTCAGCATTTCCAATACAGAATGGAGACAAGTATTTTTCTCACTGTAACTCTGCATCCAATGCTTTTATGTTGACAATCTGGTCTTGATTCTTATGTTATTTACCCCATTATGTTTTGTAATGATGACTGAGAAAAATATTTAATGTCATGCTTTCAAGGAAAATGGAGATAATAAAGATTCTGATACAATAGTCATCTATGGTGGGCAATACTGGACAGCAGCAACCAATGTCAAAAATGTCCAGGAGAAAAATTTAACATTACCAGTTATGTCAAGTCATGTAGTCACATGCTCACAACATACCAAATATATGTATTTTTAATAAAATATTGTTAAATAAGCCACCTCTGAAAAATGCTCTTAGAACATGTATTTGAATTGAATTGTATACCTGAATTTGCTGCATTTTTATAAAATATAAAGGAATTTAATAGATTAACAATTTATTGCATTGCTCCAAATACTTTGCAATTACAAAAAGAAGGAAAACTGGCAGGAACAGCGGACTAAGAAAATTAATCAAAATAAGTGAAGAGTTGATACCAAAGAGTTAGGCCGAACCTTTGTTAAAGCAAAGCCAAAAAACAGAAATGTATAAGCCAACCCTTAATTAGATTAAGGATTTTTGAGAAGATTATGTTATTCTGCTGTTTCAATAGATAGCTAGTTCCTGATTTCTGAGGTTGATACAGTTGTTAACCATTAAGCCTAATGGGAAAGTTACATTAAATACCTTAAAAAATCTTTTCCAAACCCAAGAACAGTCATTAAAGTAAAATATGAATATAATTTATTGATTGTTATAGAAACGATTTTATATTTTATCAGAACAGTACTCCAAAAAAATCAAAGACAATTTTGGGATTTTCAAATAACTAAATAAACCATTGACCGGAATTACTAACCAGAACTGAAAATCCTTTAAACAAACCAAATATTCTGAAATTTGAAAAACCCCTTTAATAAATCAACAAAAAGAGTCTTCCCTTGACAAATTTCTTACCGGACAGTACAGAATGTTTTTACAGTAAGAATAATTCATTCTGGGGCAGAAACAAGCTCTTATGAAGCCAATGCCACCATCTTAAATTCAGGTGTACGTGGCTCCAATTACTATTTGTGGGTAAGCTTCAATTTGTAAGGGATCAGTCGGTCTGCTTTATCCAATACTCAATTACAGTTATTACAATTACATTCCTGCATCTGTACATTGCATGTAATCTGATTAGCACCTGTCAGGCCTTTTCTATGTATGCCTCTCATTCATATCGCCTCTGAGATGTTTTCCATTTTTAAAAAAATGTGACATATGTATGCTAGGGGTCACTGTCTCCCCTTAAACTCCACAGACAGACACACTGAACAGAAGTTACCAAGAAGGTATTTAATTATTATTCTTCTTTTAGTAGTGCCCTGAAGCACCTCCTCCACCATACACAGGCAAAAGCAATAATAACAATAAAAAATCCACACAAATCTCTCCTCCTCTCTTCCCAGCAAGCTCTGTCCTACTATTTCCCAACTTCGGCTCGCTTGCTGGGTCTTCAGTAGTCCTTTATATAGTCCTTAAACCAGAAGTGCTTCCGTTCTTCCATCCCCATGACTTGTCAGCACTTCCAGGTCAGATGGGGGACTTGAGGTTTTCTTCATCCCGGAAGTACTTTGGGGATTCCGACCCCGTGACTTGGGAGTACTTCTGGACTATATGAAAAATAAAAATACCCAGATCTTCGTGCAGCGTCTCCTGGCGACACCCACGGTACCCAGTAGGGCTGTGATGCTGAACTACAGATTCCATGATGCCTTGCGGGAATCTGGGGCACAGCTATGCTGCAGTTAACTTGCCATCTGACATCTTGGGGGAGGCAATGTCCCACAGTTGCTGCCTTCCCCCATCCTTCTCTTCTTTGGGCGTCCCAGTTTGGTTGAGCACACATAGTACATATTTTTCACATGACAATATACCAGAACTTCCAATTATGTACACTTTTTGGAAAATCTCACAACACGGGAAGTCTTCCCTACCCCAAACCCAGATAGTCATCCTGTTTGCTGTTTTTTTATTTTTTGATTCCTGTGGAAGATGTTGAGAATATGCACTCACCAAGTGCTGAGGAACTTCTACTTTCTTTTCTATCTCTTGAAGAATCTGCAGGTCTACAACTGAGAAGATTGCCACCATAACCGATAAAGTAGTAATCGTATTACTAGAACACTAGTTAGTAGTAGTAGTAGTATTACTAGAACATGTGATATTTCCTAGTAGAGTTGCACTTCACTTCAGGGTTGATTGGGGTCTTTTGCTGTTTGCCCATACATGTGCAAATGCAAGCCAGGTACTTCATTCACACCTTGGAGTAGGCAAAGCACAACATCTATGCCCAAGCAGACAGTATGGAAAGGAGCCTGCATGGCAGAGTGGGGGGGACAAAAGGACAGAAATTTTTAAAATATTGTCTTTACTCCCTACCACCTGACCTGGTACCGGAAAGAATCGACTGTAATTACTGTCTAGAAAATAGACCACCCTGGGGCCACTGGAAAATGTGAATATTAAGCAATAAATAGAACATGAGGATAATAATTACTTTATAACCAATTTTGAATCATGATCTGTTCAAGATCTGAAAATTTTGAACAAAATTGGTTTTTGTATCAAGGTCTCCTCAAAAGATTTTAACCTCTGGACTGAGCCTTGGACTTTTTTCTGCCAGTATTTGTTTAAAGATTTAATGTGTTTTATAACATAAATATTACACTTTGAAATACTTAATAGATTACTTAATCCAAATGACACTTTTTAGTGTGACTAAGGCACTATATAAGCGCCCGACCCGGCACAGATTCACACTGAGGCACGTGTAAATTGAACAGAAATCTTTTTATTTTCTCTTCCGCCGTGGGGCACGTCTTCCCCGTGTCCCACAGGCTCAACACAGTCCCAAACACTTAAACACAGTCCAAACACTCTTCCCCTGTGGGGCATGTCTTCCCCGTGACCCACAGGTATAGCACAGTCCCAAAGCACCTTACTTTAAACACAGCAATCCTTCCGCTGGCACCACCACTCCTCTCAGGCAACCTCGTCCTCTTCCTCCTGATTCTGGCCCAGAGTGGTGGTTGCTGGCTCCTTTTATGGCCCTCCCGGGAGTGCTCCTGGTGCTTGCTCACCTGTTCCCAATTGCACTCCCATGTGGGCCCGATGATTAAACCAGCTGGGACCCAGGCATGGGACCCGGCTGTCCATTACATCAGATACTATTAAGTGTGAAGATTATAATGCAGGAAGGTAGAAATAAAAAATCAAAATAAGAAAATATTACTTATGCAAAGAAATATGTATTTTAATTATGTGTTATGGGTTTTTAGATGTGATAAGAAACTGTTCATTTCAAAAGTATTGCATAATCCTAGAAGGGAAAGGGACAGAAGTTAGGATATAGTAGGATATGAACAAACTTAAGCAAAAAAGTTTCTTATAAACAGAAGGAAAAGTAAAATGATTACAGATAATCATGAAGATAGAGTGGAAGGTCTGAGTCTGTATCATCAAAGCCAAACTGGTGTAAGAATGTTGTTGTTATTATTACTTCTATTTTTTATTTAATCCTTTATCTTTATATTTTATTTCACTGATTTAATAAATAAGCTCAATTCTTTTAGTATTAATTTGGTGTAGATTCTTGCCTTTTTCTGGTTTCAGAGATTTAGGTGTTTGTGGGGGTGTCAAGTTTGGGGTTTCGTTGAAGGATTAGGCAGTGTTAAGGACAGTTAATACAGGACTGTAAAACAATGGCTTGTAACAGATAAACAAACCTGTGAAGGTCTCAACACCAGGTGCACCAGATCTGGAACTGCAGGGTGAACCTCGAGAGTACTAAGGTCACCATTGCCTTCATAGAGTATTTGTCACCTCTTATGCGGAAAGACAGACGCATAACCTTGGTATCCCTCCAGGCCTAGAGCTATACACTACAGGTTTATGCTCTGTATGAAACCAAACCTCCAGCACTATCCAGGTTGTACAGTTTCCAAACCTACAATTTATTTGCTTTGTTTATGGTACTAGTTGTAATATTTAAAGATTAAAACTACCTACAATACATTAATAAATGTGTATGTTTCTCTCCTGCTTATTCTGCTAGTCTAAGTGGGTTACAGATGTAAAAGGAAAGGGTAAAGTGATTAACTAAAATGCCTGACAAAGTGGAAAGAGTATGTGATTTGAGGTATTCTGTTAAGTTCTACATATTAAAGAATATAAAGGAGAATAGGGTCACCCTAGCACACTATCACAACAAAAGAAGAGTTATTGCATTACATTTGTTCTACATTTTTTTGCAATTCTAGAATAACATTGCAAAATACTTTGACCAGCCCAATTCCTATCTACACCTTTTACTGTTGTCAACAGGTGTATATGTTGTGAACACTAGCAAATGATGAAAAAATATTTTTTAAACAAGACTAAATGGTATAACTGCTGAAGTGATGACACCAGGATGTTATTTATTTAAAGAAAGTCACACTCTCAAGTATGCCAAGTTTAAATAATAAATGAAACACTGAATTAAACTAAAAAATAATAATTAACAAATCTAAGTAAATAAAGTAACAAAATTAAAACAGACAGTACTGGCAATGTTGGCTTCACTTTCTTGATTTTTTGCAGAAATAGATGAAGCTTCTGCATCTTTATGTTTTCTTTTGTGGCTCATCGACACGAAATAACTACTAATTTTATTCATCTCAGAAAATCGGTAAATCACTTTGTGATTAAAAAACAACTCACATGGCACGTACACTAAGCTGGAAGCTGTTACAAAGCAGAAATAAAAACAAATATATTTCCGAGTCAGAAATTAACCAAAAGTGCCAACATAAAGAAAAGAAAATGGAAATGATATTCAGTGTATTTCTCTTCAATCCTCAATCGGAATCAGTCTATTTTTGGGGTTGGCAAACTTTTTTGTGGCTGGCCAAATTTTCAATAATCTTCATAGGCACGCCAAGATATGGTTATCATTAACACATGGGTTAATGACAAACACTAGCTTTCAAAATACTTGCAACAAGAAATGGCTTAATTATAAAACTTTGAGCACTGATCCTAATTGCTTTTAATACAAACACTGGTAAAAGAGTAGTTTTAAAGCAAAGACATTTCTCTTTGACATGGTTCTGGTCAAAAATGTAATACTGTTCGCTTCTGCACAGATTGTTAATATTGTTACAACCTACCCCCACAAAGCAGGGTGCCTCATGTGTTGCTGGAAATAAGTATGCTAGTAAGGGCTGCACAAAGAGTTCCACTCTGCCTGCGTTCGATGCAAAGCAGCAATTAGGATGCTGAGATGAGGGGGATTGACAAGAACAGGCGCACTTTTCCTTTAAACAGCATCGGCTGTTGAAATGCTGTAGGATCGGTTGCATGTATGCGGGACAGCAAACTTGTTGGCTGCTATGCTTGCGCCAGCCAATTACAACAGCATCTTGCTTAGAGAACCTCACGAGGGCCCAGTGTGCGATACTTCTATGAGTAGCCTGCGGGCCAGGCCATAGTGTGCTAACCCCTGATCTATGCCGACGATGGAAGATATTTCGAAAACAGGAATGAACAAATAGTACCATCCTAAACGAAACAAATTGGAAATGGCAAAGTAACAAATTCATTTGTGGAAAAGTAACATCTAACTCCATATTTATTAATAATTTTATTTATTATTACCATTGTAGAACAAAAAAGGTTATGGTACTGCAAACTGCTGCGTACCATCAGAAAAGGCACTGAATACGTTGTACCCCAAATAGAACAACTGGTTTGTCTCCACATGAAATCTTAATGGGCCAGCCCAAGCTTCAGCCAGCATCAGCTCTACTAACCATTAAACAAATGGATATTAATTTTTTGTATGAGGAGATGCATACTACTGCATTGCCTTAACCAAAGCACTGAGTTCTATTTATTCACTGGTCAAAGAGGCAGTAGCTAACCTCAATGCCGGACTGTTTACAATCAGCTGGAGCTTTTCCAGTGGCCTGCTGCCTGGTAATCAGAGTAACCAGGTTAAATAAACTAATGGTGAAATTATATAATGTTATTATACTGGAAAATGAGCAGGCATTATTGCTGTGTAGTGGGAACAAATCCTTTTGGTTTAATGTTGGAGGGTTTCTTTTCTGGTTTCTGGTTGGATGGTTTCTTGTATTTGTTCAAGTCAAGTTTTGAGTTTTCGTGCGTCTCGCGCTCTGACAGTTAAACAGGAGCGCTGTGATGAGAGGTGCGTGAATCTCGTTCTTTTGTGATTAAAGTTATATATGAAGATTGTGTAAAAGTTTATAATATACTTTGAATTATATTTGGATGTTGTATGGGTTTTGATATTTGTTACTGTGAATTTATTTTGTTTTAGTTTTGTTTCAAATTTTAATGAAGTGTATTGTATGGTCACTTATTTAACATTTTTTCCCAGCAGAGTGACTGAATAGGCTACACAGAATTATTTATTTTATTCTATTATTAATGAAACACATATGTGAGTAGAATGATTTGTGTTTTTAAACACTGTTGTTCTTTATTTCATGATAAGTTTGTTAATAATTTTTTACTTTATTTTAATATTTTTAAAGTGCGTCTCTTGCGCTCTGACAGTTAAATCTTAATGCTTTGATGAGAGAGTGACTGAATAGGCTACATGAAATGTTTCAGAATTTTTTGTTTACTAAGTACATTCTTTAAAAAATGCTTGACTGAATTCTATGGCACTGAGACAATTTTTGAGTCTTTTGTCTATTGATTAAATTCAAAGTGGTCATTTTTGACCAACACTTCAGACTTTGTGGAAGGGTATTCAGCATTACCATCCAGATACTGACAGTGGGTGTGTAGACTCCAGACTCACAGTTGAAATTGTAAACCTAATCTATGCACTGTGGATTCCAATGACAACTTCTTTTTGTGGTTCAGTGTTTTTTGCACATTTGGTTTGATATAAATATTATAGAACTACAGTGTTTACATTTATGAAGTATTGTTCCAGACTTTTTTAGAGGTTGTCTTGAGACTAATATTTAAGAGTGAAATGTATGCGTAAAAGCTGAAGCTACAGTCTCCTCGTTCATAAAAAAGGATTTGGTGTTTGTTGGTATTTTGAGTTTGCCTGTGCAAAAAAAACTCATGTATATTATGAGGCCTGGGTTAAACTTTGGCCTGAATAAGCTTCCTAGTTTGGCCCTGGAAGACCCTCCTTCTATGCCATGTTGTTCTTTCTCTCCAGGTGACTTTGTATATTTAAAGAATTTTCTACAGAAGGTTGCGCTCAACTCCACAAAAGAAGGGTCCGTACCAGGTGCTTCTGACAACAAAATCAGCTGTCAAACTCGAAGAGTTTAAAGCATGGACACACACTTCTCACTGTTATCCAGGTTCTGTTGGACAATAAAGAGGTATCTGACTGTCCTCCTTCTTATCCTTGTTGGCACACCGGGAGAACCAGAGGAACCAAAGGACAATTTTCCATCCAGTATACATCACAATGAGCAAGACCTATCAGGGGTAGGGTTACCAGACACCTGCAAACCCAAAGGAGGACACCAAAGGTCATAATTGAGGACAAAGGAGAACATGTCCCATTCTATTCAGTTTTTTCAGAAGTTCCCTCACTTTCAGGGAAATAGAAGTTTCACTCTGTCTGCTAAGCAGAGTGTGCTTTGTCAAGTATAGGATGCTACATACCTCTAACGCTGATGTTTCTTCCCTTTCAATAGCTGCAATTTTCACCTGAAATACTGGCATCAGCGAATGCAAAAATCACAAATATATTTCTGAAAAACTGTTCACGAAAAAATTCTTGGTCAATGCCGGTGGCTGATGTTTGCTCTGATAGTATGCTTTCAGCACGGAGAATAACTGCAGCAGCCTCCCAATTGCTGGAAATAGTCTGAGCCTTCTGGTTTTGCTGTGGTATAGCAACTGCTGATAGTTAATATCAACAAATTCACAGAAATCTTTTAGAGGTTCTGTGTGAACAGTATACATAGACAAATAGGTGAACAACTTCAGCACAATTGCTTCAACATCAACTGCTATTAAATCTGAACCGTGTCTAATACAGTTGTGAAGTGCATGGGCTGGACATCCAAAGTCTACCAATGGCTTTTTAAGGCTCATTTTCAACTTTAAAAAAACATTCTTGCCTTCTTTCCTGTAGATGGCCCAAAAGTTCACATTTGCATTGTCTCCTGCTAACCCAAAGAATTTTGACGACAGACTGTATTTCTCAAGGGTTTCCAGCAGGTAATTAGATACCGTTTCAGACATTTAATTTGGCATGTTGTACAGTGCAAGTAATCTAGTCTGAGTTCCATCAGCTTTCCTATTTAAATACTGAATGATTATTGGGAATAATTTCTCTACACCATGGTTACTGGCATCAGTTGCAATTCCAAAGCAGTTAATGCAATTAAATGACTTTACTACTTCCATAACAGTGTGAGGACCAATGACATTGTTTATAATTGCCTCAATTTTAGTCCTGGCACATGTATAATTTTTAGCAATTTTGGAGTCACCATACTACCTATGCATTAGACCAGCAGTGCAATATATGACTGATGATGAGCAACAGTGTGAAATGATAATGTTGCTTCGGCAGCATGTGTCATCAAAGATTCTGACGAATGTCAGTCAGCCAATCAGTCAGTCATTTTCCAACCCGCTATATCCTAACACAGGGTCATGGAGGTCTGCTGGAGTCAATCCCAGCCAACACAGGGCACAAGGAAGGAACAAATCCCAGGCCAGGCGCCAGCCCACCACAGGGCACACACACACACACACACTCACCCACACACTAAGCATACACTAGGCCCAATTTAGGATCACCAATGCACCTAACATGCATGTCTTTGGACTGTGGGAGGAAACCGGAGCACCCGGAGGAAACCCACGCAGACACGGGGAGAACATGTAAACTCCATACAGGGAAGACCCAGGAAGTGAACCCAGGTCTCCTTACTGCATGGCAGCAGTGCTACCACTGTGCCCTCTGCCGAATGTTTCGGTTGAAAAAATAAAGTGACTGTTGCATACAAAGCAGACATCTTTACCATGTTTGTGTGTTTTTCACTGGTAACATATCGTTCTAAATCAGTGATACCCTTGTTTGCAACGGACAAGTAAGAATCACAAACCAAACGCTTTGCTTCGTTTTTGGTGTATCCTTTACCAAAGCATGGATACTTTGTTTTCATGTGTTCTGTGAATTTGCATTTCCTCTTGTTAGGGTTACTGCTGGACAACATTTTTTAGATAAAAGACCAGAGCATATTCATATAACAAGTATGGACAACACAAAATGGCAAAGTGGGTGTAGGTGTGTAGCCGTGTTTTGTTTTCGATAAAAAAATAGATGATTTATGTAAAATATAGAGATGATAGTGTGCAATTTCAGTCAATAACACAGTCTAGTCAGTGATTGATGAAAGCCGGACATTTTCAACTTTTTAAGCAATGCCTGACAAATAGAGGACACAAGGCTGAAAAGGAGGACATGTCCACTTTTGCTGGATGTCTGGTAACCTTAATTAAGGGGTTAATACATGCTTAGCCTTCACTCATTATTGGGCAGCAACTACTACTAATGTATACTGCTAGGTTTGTATGGCTTTTCCACATTCAGTTGACACAGAGGTTATAATCTCCCCATTCCCCATACTTTTGCAGACTATGTAGTAACAGCATTGTAATTTAATTTCTCAAAGGCAATAGATGCTGATAGGCACTTTAAAGTATGCTATGATGATAAATGGATGGAGGTTTATACTGAAGGTCAATGCCAGGTAGAATTAGGACCAACAGCAGTTTCACCTACTCACATATAGTAGATACTAGACATGAGATTCTATCACTGGTCACACATGTCTAAAATTAATAAAATGTGTGCAGTTTTGTTTTACCAGGAAAGGTACAATCTGACTTCTACCAACATTGTTGAATACCATGCCTATATTCCCTGGCATCAGAGAATACTGTTAATGCAGCCAGTCAATTGTCTCCCCCTGTAGGTGTCCCCTCTTTCCTCCTTTCCATTACTGAGGTAAGGACATTATGTATCTTGCAGGGCTGTAACAGTCAGCATCAATGGTACATGGAATAAAATAAATGCTTAATCACCCTGCATCCTGTTACTCCATGGGAAAGGACTGATGCGCTGTTCCTTCCTCTGAATATCACCATAAAGGAGGTTTTTGATAAAATTAAAGAACACGTAGCTCCTGAGAATCTTGCATGTACATGAATGGCCTGCTGTTTGCCTGGACTCCAGCTCAGGTGAATTTAAATGGGACATGTTTTGTATGTGACAAACATGCACATTCGTGTTTGCCAAAAGGGTACTGTGGTATTTGCTATCTGGCATATCTATTTCTACATATAACTATTCATTCTGATTTCCACAGCTACAGCCACCCTGTCACAGAAGTAAAAGGGTACACAGTGTGGAAAAGGCACTATATTGTGCCCGACCTGGCACAGACTGACCAAGAGGCACGTGTTAAAGCACACAGACTTTTAAAGAACTTAAATAAGACACACAACTCTCCACCTTGGCACCACCACTCCTCCTAGGCAACCTCATCCTCTTCCTCCCAATTCTGGATCCCGAGTGGTGGCAGCTGGCTCCTTTTATAGCCCACCCGGAAGCGTTCCAGGTGTTTGACCACCTGGTCCCAATTGCACTTCCGGGTAAGGCTGAAGACTCGTCCAGCTGGGTTGTTGATTCCAGTCAGCACCCCCTAGCGGCCACCCCAGCTCTCAACCAGGCTGTGATGGACTCCATCTCCCATGGAGCCATGAGGGAGGTTGGGGAATCACCGTTGGCCAGGAAGGCTGCCACTAAGCGTCCTGGGGGAGGTATTAAGCTGTCCATGGTTGCTCCCCCGGAACGTATGCAGTAGGGGCGTCCCGGCCGCCCATCACAACAGAGATAATATTCCTGTTGACTGGAAGGATGCACACATTCCTAAATGATTGTCTGGACAGGGGACTGTACTTCATGGGTCAAAAATGTAACTTATAGGGTGGCCATAAACAAAATGGTTGCTGCCCTTCAGCATGTCGCAAATGCCACTCTTCTGCTTTAACTCAGATGTCTGCTGAAATGTCGGCTATAAGAACTGTTGCACTTTAAATTCAATTGGCTCTGGACATGATAATGGCAGTGAAGGTGGCACCTGCTCGATGATGGGAATGCCATGTTGCACATACTTTCATGACACAAGAGCCAGTAGTTCATCATTGGCTGATTACATTCACAATGCAGGGGCTAAGGAAATTTACCAGTGTTTGGACTTTCCATTAACACTGACTTTAGGAACTGCTTTTGGATGCATAACATATTTCTGATTTTACTTATTTCTCTTGCAGGTTTGTGTATTTTATTGTTGATTTGCGGGTTTAACGGGTTGTCCATGCAGGTAGTTAAGAAAATCACTTCAGCTAATACTATGTTGTAGATTATTCCTGGTCTTCCCTTACCACCTCCACCTGTTGTTTTCTCAAGTACTTTATGTTTATTCCAACAAACGGTTGTTTGTTTCAAGAATCAGCATTTATAAGATTCATATTAACCAAGGTGTGAACTGTTAACGGTCAAATAAATTGTTACAAAAAGGCATGTCTAGAAATGAGCGAGGCAAACATCTTACCCATTTTTATATACTGTGAGCTCTCAGCAAGGTAACTTTGGAACCATTTGCAAGCTATCAGAGTCAAGACCAGTGGATGGAAGCCTCTGCATGAGTATGTTGTGGTCTACTGTGCTAAATGCTGTAGACAGATCCAACACAATGCTGATAATTATCTAGCATAGTTAAGCTGTTGTTCACAACCAAGGAAACAACTGTGGCAGTACTCTGTTGTGCCAGACTGATGAGTACTGTACCTAATGGTAAATGACTGTTCAAATAATTTGTATGCTGTTTATTACCTAAAAATTTAAAAATTTTACCTAAACATGTTGATTTAAAAATGGGACCATAATTATATAAATCATTAGAAACTCACCGTTTTTAGAAGTGCACCATTCCAAATTTTCAGCACTTCCGCTGAAATAATGGTTAAATTAAATATTTTGAAGTACATAATCTGTGATGGAATGGGAAACACATTTTGAAAAAAAGTGAAACAATACTCACCTGTTGATTTATTGCAATCAAGAAAAGCAATGGAATTAAACAATTATGAAAAAGTAAAAAGACAAAGTATCAATTAAAGTATTAATTCTGCTTTTTCATTCTGACTTCTATTTAAGGAGGAAAAAGTACTTTGAAGAGAGTATTGCTTAGATACATTTTCAAAAAGAAAACGGTGATTGTTAGAAGATGAGCCTACCTCCAGAAATCTTGTTATTAATTTATTACCCTGTATATTTAAGTAGGAAAGATGTACCCTAAAAGGAATTTGCAGTCTCACAGAGTTTAGCTTGATTTTCACTTAAACATAAAAGTGAATTTACATACGAATCAGGTTTATCTTCTCTTACTAAAGCACTGCACTTACCTAAAATTTATCTAAAAAACATGTTGCCTGGAGACACTACCACATTGTCTAACTAGGGGCCATGCTTTATTTCTGCAACTGAGTAGTTCTGATAATTCCTGAGAAATCTCTCTTTAATTTCCATGTTTTGTGAGAAGATATTTATTTCCGAAAGTATTAAAAGTAAATGTAAAATAGCTAAGTGCTCATTCAAAATCAGGAATTTGCAAACTGTAAGATACGTCAATGTGATACAAGTCATACAGATCTTAAGATCTCTATTCTCTACAATGTGGGACTGACCTTTCTTCAGTTTTGAATCCAAGGCAAATGCTACTTTAATTGGCAGTGGTCATTAACACCTAATTGAAAGAGTTGATTACAAGGAGTATGAGCAACGAGAGATAATCTGTCAATGCTTTTAAGTTTTATCTAGTATGTTCAGAAACATAGTAAAGTTATTTAAGACCATCTGAAATATTTGTTAACCAATTAAGATTTGGATAAACAATTTCTTTGTCATTTAAAGGTGAAAACAAGGAATCTAAATTTTCAATACTCAGAGCTACCTGACAGAGGTCTGTACATTCTGATTAGTATGATAGAGTTATTTATTCCTAATTTCAAAATGTTAAGAAAAAAATCATACTACTTAAAGAAATATTCAATAAACTAACAGTAAAAAATTATTTAACTTTGCCACCCTTGTTAATCTTGTCTGCCCTAAAATGTTATAGCCTTCTATGCTTATATCAGAATAAGGGACAGTTTTATTTAATGAAGTTTAAGTTAGAAATAGGGCATCAGACTCAGCTGGAGAAACTAAAATTTTCACACAATCTGTTTTCTGCAGCTTTAGTAAGATTCTCACAATACACTGAATAAAACCCAGGCCTTCTTGAATTTAAAATACTATGATCATTTAAAGGCTGTCATCAGGCACTTTATTTTTAGAGATGACGCTATGTTATTAATTTGATTGGATGATATATTTTAAAGCATCTTTTAGTCCTATTGTTTGAAATCATAGAAATAACAAAAATGGTAATAACCAAAGGAAGAACAGGATGGACAGCATTTACATACCACTGAAGTCACTATAATTATAGCTGACACAAAACCTTTCCACTGAGATATACACAATATAAGTTCTTTGATCACACCATAAAGTGAAACAATGTGTGAAGCATAATAACAGAGTCTGTAAAAGTAATTTCAAGTCCAAAATAAATCACAATAATCATCACATATAGTATAACACTACAAGTGGTTAATTCACTTTTAATCAAGTGTGCAGTGCCAAAACCTATTAAACCTCTATTCAGTGTCAATACTGGGAATGGTTCCAGCAATAATAACCTGTTTACAGCTTTAAAATGGCAGTTAAAAGCTCTTTGAAATCCTGATACAATGATTTACACTGATGCTTACTATTGTACCAGCAGTTTTAACAAAATATCTGACTTTCAAAAATACAGTATGGATCCTCATTACCCTGATATTAGTGACAATTGAATCTCCAAGGTTTCTGGTAGATGATAGTTTGGTTACTTGGTAGCAAATGGGAGGAAGGGTCAGCTACTAGCTAATCGTAACACCCTCAGGAAAACCCTGCTTGTGTCTCTGTACAAGTGGCTAGATGCTGCTGCTCACAGTATGCACAACAACTGCAAGACAGAAACTTGAAACTGGAGATGATAAAGGCGGGGGAGGCCCCATCAAGAACAAAAAGAACTGTCTTCCAGATGGAGGTCAACAAGAGGAGAGAGAGACTGAGGAAGCTCTCACTCCCACCCTTTTTCACCATTAGCAACAATGCAGATCTCAGCTTGGAATGATGTAGAGTAGCTCACTGCCTTTGGTTTTTCTCCCAAATGAGTCCAAGAATCTTTCAAATGGATCCAAACATCCCAACAGGGATGAGCAGCACTCCATCTATCAGCATTGTTATTGATGTGGCTAGAGGTCACAAGAATACTTAGGAGTTCTTTATCTTTAATCTGATGGAGTATGGATATCCAGCATTGCAGGCCTGCAACCTTCTGGCTCAAATGAGCAGAGCCATCACAAGAGTGAAGACATATCCCAAGAAGAATTTTATTACTAATTCTGACCAAAGGCATTTCTCTTATTGTCCTTTACTTTCAAAAGTCTTCACATTTGTTTTAATTTTTTTGGTGGTACTATAGGTTCTGGTTTATAAGCATATCATTTCCCAATCATCAACCTAAAGTACGTTTACTTTAGTGCTTTTAACCCAAGGTTAGTTAAAGATTACAAGCTGAAAAACATTGACCAGTGTATTAGTTGTGGATTCAATCTCTTGGTGAATTTTAAATTAATTCAATTTATATGATCTGTATATATAATGAAGAGCTGTTCCATTCGCTTTGACCGCTGGCACCACTTCTCAAGAGACAATTTAATTGCCAGTAATTCTCTATCGTCTACACCAGGAGTGGGCAAAGTCATTCCTGGAGGGCCGCAGTGGCAGCAGGTTTTTGTTCCATCCCAGTTGCTTAATAAGAAGCACTTATTGCTCAAGTAACACTTGTGCTTCACTTTAGTTGTCTCGCTCGTTAAGATTCTGAACCCTTATTGCTTGTTTTAGTATTAAACAGCTGTAATCTTGGTTTTTAATGGCTTTTTATTAGCAATAAGATTCAAAAGACATTTAGCTTGTTACCATTTACTCCTGTGTGTATTTAGATAGATAGATAGATAGACAGATAGATAGATACTTTATTAATCCGAAGGAGAAAGTAACAATTTATCATGCACTACTGGGTTTAATTAAATACTTGGAAGGAGAGTAAAGAGAAAAAATTGAAAGATTGAGTATTACTCATCCATTTTAGCCTTCAAATCATTTGGATGATATCCTTACAAAGGGGAACAACATCTAGGATATGAGAATGGCCTGATATGGCAGAGTTAAAGCACTAATGAGTCATGAAATTAAATTATTGGCAAGGATTGTTTTCTAATTAAAGAGCTAGGTTGGAGCAAAAACCTGCAGCCCCTGCGGCCCTCCAGTGGTTCTGAATGTCGGTCCTGGGGACCCCCTGTAGCTGCAGGTTTTTCTTCCAACCAGCTTCTGTTTTTAATTGGACTCCTGGGCTAATTAAGTGAACTGTTATTTCCCAAGTTCTGTGTTTTGGGAACAATATAGAAATTGGAAAACTAAGTTTGGTAAAAAACCAAAAATATTAAAATGTACTAAGCTATTATATGGGAAAAATGTATTTTTTTTTCTTTTTAACAATATTTTCATCTTGATGTTCATTCTATTTTTCCAGGTGTTCTAATTGTTTAATTAATCCATTATTTACTAATTAGTGGGTCTGACGCTAAAGTACTTGCAGCCTTTCACAATTCAGTGTTGATCGCCTAGGTGTCTGCTGTGCTCGTTTTGAATTGTCATTATTAAGATATAACGAAGGGGGGAAAACTGCACAGAGAAAGGATAAAATATAATGAAAGCAACAAAAGCATTTCAATCTATAGCAAAAGCAGAAATATTTCTAAATGTCTTATAAATGTAAAAATCATGCCTCTGTGCTTTCTTAATGTAGAATACGAGAAGAGAAAAAATAAAATACCAGCTTATTAATTGAGATCAGTGCTATCAGGTGTTGTCACTCATTATGAATCTGATTGGAACAAAAACCTGCAGCCACAGTGGGTCCCTAGGACCGACTTTGAGAGGACTAGAGGTATTGGTAGGTTATTAAGGCCATTTCCACACTACTATGTTTTCTGTCCTATTTAAATGAAAAATGATCTCCATCCACTTAGTGTATTCACATTGTTTCTGAAAGTATATCCATCCACACTAAAATGACTGAAAAACACATTTCACATAGCCGTTCCTAAATACTGGGTGTGTGCACATAAGCTGAAAAATTCTTGAAAGCACAGTGACTACACTGGTCATAGGAGTGATTGCAAAACTGTAGCAAACAGTAAATGATTTGCCTTTTGTGCATGTATGCATCATTCAAACTGTGCAAAATGCAATTTAGATGCATAATGTACAGGCAAGTAACACAACATGCACCATGGAACGCAACGTCTCTTTGTCCGTCTTTTTGGAATAATCTTTTCTTTATCCAGTCAGGGAATGATATGTTGTAATGAGCAGGATTCAATCTGTGAAAGGCCACAAAATAACCATGGAGCAATCAGAGTGCAATTAGAGTCTGCATTTTAAAAAGTCACCATTTTCACCCATTCACACTGCAAAGCTGAGCTGGTGTTTTCTAAAAGTACACAACTCTAGAGAGCAGTTTTAAAAGACACCACTTTCAGGGAATAAAAACAATGTGGTTTTGTGGGCGAAAGGCAAAAAAGGAGACCAAAGTCTGTGCCTTTAAATGAAAACCTAGTACTGTGGATAACACCTAAGTAACTTCTCTTCTCATCTTTTTGTCTCTCCTTTATTTAGTTAAATTTGTTCATTTATGTTGTGTTCTATCGACTTGCTTTCTTTAATTTTAGGGTTATTCTACCAACTCAAGGAACAAGCAAACTTCAAAGGCTGATTAAAGTTTTTTGATGAAAATCATGAGACAATGGCCTTTCTGAAATCAAACTAAAATCAGAATCTAATACCTAGAGGAGACTAAGCAACTGCAGCAGAACCAAGTTTAAAACAAAAATACAAAAGCCAGAGTCCTAAGCCTGGTCTAGAAACCTTTCTGTGACAAATTACGAAGCAAGAATAAAAAAAGTTATGATTCCAAAGATTTTGACATGTAGCAAGGAAAACTACCATCTTATTCACGCTGAAACCGTCCACTTTGACCACATGCCATCATGTCTATGAGACTGGCAAAGAGCATTGTAACTATAACAACATTCTAAGACAGTGTGAAATGGCAGTGCCCATAACAAAGCAAACAAAATGGCAGTGTGACATATGTCATGAATAAACAACACTGATAATAAATGTATACTTTAAAAAATATTATCTACAAACATAATACGAGACGAGTACGAGTGAGCTTGACAGGAGCTTCTCTGATCTACCTTCTTTTACTTATTTCTGAAAAATACATTTGGAATCTATTCAGTTTTGGGATCTTTCCCTTTATACTAACACCCCTGTTATTGTTAGTTCAAGAAATTATATCTTGTTAATTTATAAGAATGTGCTGCTAGGTTTACATATGTTATTCATTTTTTTTCTTTCTTAATAGAATAAAGTAAGGTTTTTAGCCTTTAAGTCAATTTTTATAGTTTCCTGATACTTCAATTATAAAGGTAGTCTGTTTTTTTCCTGTGGTAACATTTGCTTGTATATTTATTTAGTCTGCAGTTTGGTTAAACAAATTTAAATTAACTTATTGGTATTTAAAATTTTGAAGAGTTTTCACAGTTTTACTTTTCAATTAACCACTTATTGTAAGAAATTTAAATATAAAGTATTGGAACTTGTGGAAAGAACTAATGTATTGGTCTCAGATAATTAGAAGAAATGACAAAAACACATCAGGTAAGCACAGGGATGCCCCAAAGATCAATGATGGGCCCTCTTCTCCCTTCCTTGTACACCTTCTCACTAGGTGCTATCATCAAGTCTCATGGCAAGGGCAGTAGCATGTACTGTTAAGCCGCTGCAGATGCTCCAACATACTAAAGTACCACATCTAGTAATTCCAGCTCCAAGTGGCATCAAATTTCAATTACAACCCAAACTCCTTTCACGTGTAGCCCTTACTGTTAGAGCAAACTGCCCACATTCATCCACACTGCTAATTCCCTAAGAAGCATTTGAAGTCATTTCAATTTTCTGAATATTTTCCTAATTGATAATGGCTTTTGATGCTAGATTTATTTGTGGCTAAGGAAAGTTTAATTAGTCTTGTGTTAAAATTGGTTTAACAATTGCTGACATTTTTCACTGTATTGGTCAAATTTTGTTACCTAGTCTTTACTACGTGTTACCGAGCATCCCCCTAACTGATGCTGACTCAATTATTACAACATTAGAACATTAGAACACTCTAGACAAGAACATGCCTTTCAGCCCAACAAGCTCGACAGTCCTATCCACTTTTTTCATCCACAGTTTTAAAAGTCCCTAAAGTCTTACTTTCTACCACACTACTTGATAGCTTGTTCCGAATGTCTATCGTTCTTTGTGTAAAGAAAAAAATAAATTATGTTGAGCTCATTTGCATATCACTTTGGATAAAGCATCTGTGAAATGATTAAATACCAACATAAATGTAAAAGCTAACTATGTGGTGCATTGATCATTGACAGGAGCAACATATAGTATAAAGTTTCAGTCGGTCATAAATTTGACATGACAATGTGTCAGCATTAGCATTAGCATATAGCATTTTTATCCTGGCCATCTGGTAACAAATTAAATCAGCTGAATATGCAAGCCTAACTTATTTGTTCAGAATTAAATCAAGAATTCTAGTTTCATTAATAACCACTAATGATTTTATAACCCAACAGAGAAAGCAAGGGGAAAGAAAGGGGAAAAATAGATAACAAATAGATATCAGACAGATGAAAATATCTGATAGAGAATAAAATGAAGTATTCTAAACCTGTTAGATTTTTAAATTTTTGATTTAATATTAGTAGCATGTTATTCATTGAGACATTCCAAAAATATGAATGCATCTAGGTCTAAATAGATCATTTATAGTAGTTAACTTTACATTTATTATAGTAGGATGCAGTAGTAGTAGCAGTGTTATAGCCATGTGTGCAAAGTACAGAGAAATTCTTGTTTTCCTGTCTGTCCAATGTGCAACACAGTACCACTCTGAGGTGTCATGATAAAAAGAATATATGAAAACATATAACTTTTTCTGTATAAACACAAATCAGCTTACCATTCTACATTGAGAAGGCAGTGAAACATTCTGTAAGATAAAGTTACCTACAGAAAATGCTATGAAAATCATGACTAGGCACAACAGTTTAATGCATTATATATGCTATGCCTCAAGTTTTCCCCCTGTTAAATCAAGCATTACGTTATCTACACTAATAAAAGGCAAAGCCCTCACTCACTCACTCACTCACTCACTCACTCACTCACTGACTCATCACTAATTCTCCAACTTCCCGTGTGGGTGGAAGGCTGAAATTTGGCAGGTTCATTCCTTACAGCTTCCTTACAAAAGTTGGGCAGGTTTCATTTCGAAATTCTACGCATAATGGTCATAACTGGAAGCTGTTTTTCTCCATTTACTGTAATGGAGATGAGCTTGAAAGACGTGGGGGCGGAGTTTCGTGTGACATCATCACGCCTCCCACGTAATCACGCAGTACGTAGAAAACCAAAAAGCGCTGAAGAAAACATGCATTATGTAATTGAGAAGGCAGTGAAACAATAAGAAGCGAGCGAGTGACATATACAACCATATTCATGAGTTCTGCTACTTCGGAAACAAAGCACGATGTAAACCTAAACTTTAAATTAAGTTCATAGACACGCTGCCGCTTGCGTTTGTAATTTAGTGCCTGCCCTTATAAGGCCGTCCGTCAGCGGCAATCCAATAGAAACACTGCCACTAAATATTCACGGGTGAAGGACTGTGCTTATGCAGAGGAAGATGAGATGGTCAGGGTGGTGTTTGGCACAAACTCAGTGAAACTGCGAGAGAAAGTTTTAAGTGCTGGGACTTAGGTAACATTAGACACAGCCATGGACATAGCACGACATGGCACCAGCACAGCTGGGAAATTTCGATGCATGTACACCGAGTGGCTCACGTGAACTGACGCAGTGCACAGACAAAAAGCAACAGTTCCAAAGACCGCTGAACAAAAACCGAATTACACAATTGAGAAGGCAGCAAAAAAATATGAAGCGTCTGATACAAGCATATTCATAAGTGCAGCTACTGCAGAAACAAAGCACACGGTGCAAAAAGTGAATGTCCTGCTAAAGGAAGACAGTGTAAAAAAAAACCTGTGCATGCAGTGTGTCATACCTCAGATAAAGAGGAAGACGAGCTGTTTATTGATGCAGTAAGAAACGAATCGATAAATGAAACCTCTTATCTTTACAACAATTGACAAACACGGAATGTAATTTGAACACAACACATCGTACAAATACGACCCTGATTGAAACAAATAATGATAATCGAATCCTTGATGACAGCAACACTCAATAACACTCACAAAACAATTACTGTATATTGACAATCATGTTACGTTATTTTTAAAATGTTCCCTTTTCTTTTTCATAGCTTCTTTAACACACTACATCTCCGCTGCGAATATATATATATATATATATACCCTGATCTACATACTCTCAAATAGATAAGCCACACACCGTGGCGCAATTGTAGAGGCTTTGCCTCTATCGCCTACATCCGAGGTTCGATTCCCGAGAGGGGATGTACTGAGTATGTACGCG
>JANRMT010062854.1:115583945-115648187 GCA_026402145.1 Polypterus bichir lapradei | reverse complement strand
ATATATATATATATATATATATATATATATATATATATGCCAGCAACACTCATGACAATGACAAAACAATTACATTGTCAATCATGTTACGTTATTATTAAAATGTTTCCTTTTCTTTTTACTTCTCTGCTGCCAAACACGGGTACTTTGCTATGTATATATATATACTGTATATATATATATAGAGAGAGAGAGAGAGATATGACAACAAAACTCATCAATGACAAAACAATTACATTAACAATCATGTTACGTTATTTTTAAAATATTTCCTTTTCTTTTTCATAACTTCTTTAACACACTACTTCTCTGCTGCGAAGCGCGGGTATTCTGATAGTCTTAAATAAGTTGGTTTCTGATTTTAAGATAAACGAAGATTTATCCAAACAAGTAGATGTCAGCTATGATATGTCCACTACATGTTTCAATAGTGCAGTCTGATACAGATCATGGAATTAAGTACATCCATCCCACTATATCCTAACTACAGGGTCACGGGGGTCTGCTGGAGCCAATCCCAGCCAACACAGGGCACAAGGCAGGAAACAAATCTCCAGTCATGGCACCAGCCCACCGCAGTGCACACACACCATGGACAATTTAGAATCACCAATGCACCTAACCTGCATGTCTTTGGACTGTGGGAGGAAACCAGAGCACCCCCATGCAGACACGGGGAGAACATACAAACTCCACGCAGGGAGGGCCCGGGAAGCAAACCCGGGTCTCCTAACTGCGAGGCAGCAGCGCTACCCACTGCGCCACCCGAATTAAGTACAGCTCAGCTTAATTTTATTTTAAAAGAATTGAAGCATGTGTCTAGGTATTACAGTAATCCCTCCTCGATCTCAGGGGTTGCGTTCCAGAACCCCCCACGATAGGTGAAAATCTGCGAAGTAGAAACCATATGTTTGTATGGTTATTTTTATATATTTTAAGCCCTAAGAAACTCTCTCACACTGTTTATAAATATTCTCCGCACAGTTATACAGTAAACCCTCGTTTATCACGGTTAATCTACTCCAGACAGATAAATGAATTTCCACGAAGTAGGAAAGTTGGATTCTTTATTTATAAATCTAATATTTTCACAGTTAGAGCATTGAAAACCTGTTTATGACCTTCTAAATATGTTTTTTAACATTATTAGAGCCCTCTAGACATGAAATAACACCCTTTAGTCAAAGGTTTAAACTGTGCTCCATGACAAGACAGAGATGACAGTTCTTTCTCACAATTAAAAGAATACAAACATATCTTCCTCTTCAAAGGAGTGCGCGTAGCAGAGAATGTCAGAGAGAGAGAGAGAAAAGTAAACAATCAAAAATCAATAGGGCTGTTGGGCTTTTAAGCATGATAAAGTGGCCACAATGAAGGGATCAATGTGAAGGTAGTCTTTTTTTAGAGAAGCGTCTGTATCTTCTAAGCAAATAGCCACTGTGCAAACAGCCCCTCTGCTCACACCACCTCCGTCAGGAGCAGAGAATGTCAGAGAGAGTGAGAGAGACAGAGAAAAGCAAACAATCAAAAATCAATACAGCTGTTAGAGCTTTTAAGTGTGCGAAGCACCGCGCGGGAAGCATATCGTATATCATTGAGGAGTTTTATTTAATACGTAATACGTGCTCTGATTGGGTAGCTTCTCAGCCATCTGCCAATAGTGTCCCTTGTATGAAATCAACTGGGCAAACAAACTAAGGAAGCATGTACCATAAATTAAAAGACCCATTGTCCGCAGAAATCCGCGAACCAGTGAAAAATCCGTGATATATATTTAGATATGCTTACATTTAAAATCCGCAATGGAGTGAAGCCGCGAAAGTTGAAGCGCGATATAGTGAGGGATCACTGTATACCTGTTGCGTTCCCAAACTCTTCAATCAATAGATTGATTAATGTTTATTTTATATAGCACCATTACAAACGGGCACAGTGTTTCATGTTGTCTCACAACTCCAGTTTAAATAATGGTTTAGGCACACTCTGTGTGGTGCTTGCACATTCTCCCCAAGTCTGTATGGAATTTAGGTTAGGTTAGATTAGGTTAGGTAGTCTTTTATTGCCCCAGAGGGAAATTTGTTTATGACAGGAAAGTATAAAACATTAGACATTGTTACACAGACACAAGAAAATATACCAACACACAACAAGTGACAACTATTGTTATCATAACTACACATACTCAAGATTAGTACAAAGAAAAATGATTAATGTACCTTAAACAGTACATAAAATAATAATTCAGAATTCAACATCATCCCTACAAGTAACAGGATTCAAAATGCTTATAACTCTAAAGGAAGTTCTTAAATCTGTTTCTCTTTACCCTTGGGAACCTACAGTTAGGTCCATAAGGATTTGGACAGTGACACAGTTTTCGTAATTTTGGCTCTGTTCACCACCACAATAGATCTGAAATAACACAATCATTATGTGATTGAAGTGTAGACTTTCAGCTGAAGACAGCTGCACTAAAAACCTGGCAAAGTATCACTAGGGTGGAGACCCAGCAGTTGGAAATGGCCATGGGTTCCAGATTTCAGGTAGTCATTGACTATAAAGGATTTTAAACCAAATATTGGAAATGATCATCATATTTATGATTATGTTGATTTGTCCAAAAACCTTTGAGCCCCTGGAAATGGGAGCTGCATCTATGCAGACAAATGGCTGTCATTCCTAAATGGCTCATATGATATTTGTGGTCAACCCCTTAAATTAAGGCCAAAAGTCTACACTTCAATTACATAATGATTGCTTAATTTCTAACCCATTATGGTGGGGTTCAGAGACAAAATTATGAAATTTATGAAAATTGTGTCACTGTCCAAATACCTGTGGGCGTAACTGTAAATCTGCAGTCTAATGGTAACAGCTGAAATTTAAGATAAAGGGGATGCCTAATGTCTGACAAAACTGAGTCAGTCTTCTTTCTAACCTGTTAGAATTACAGCTCAGTGACAGAGGTCTGCTGCAAGCCAGTAATTTTTCTTCTGTGTTTTACAATGTTGTTAAGGTGGTTTATATTCTTAATGCTGAGGTTGCTAAGCCAATATATAAAACCAAATGTAACAATAGATTCAATAAAAGACTTATAAAAAAGTGTCATCATGGTTTGTCCACTTTAAAAATATTGAGTTGCCTAAGTGTAGCCGTGTTTGCCTCTTCTTACAAATATGTTACATTAATATCAAAGTTTAGCATGTTATCAATGATTTTCCCTAGATATTTTCAGAGCTCTGCCAGGTCCACAGTCTCCCCTTTAATTTTTGTTGAGATATGTAAGGAGGGGAACACCTAACATCTACAACCATATCATTTGTCTTAAGAGATATTTAGCTGTAAAAATGAACAATAACACCACTGAACAAACTCATCAGTAACATATTCATGACTGTTGTCTTTATCTCATAGATGATTCACAATGTTTGAGACATATGCGAATTTCACAACATGTCTATCCTTGTGTAAACTCCTGCAGTATAAGCCAAACAAAAGAGGAGGCAGATAGCACCTTGTCCCCATGGACATTTTAAGAAATTCAACCATAAACCCCCACTCTTTGCATTCTGTTAATTAAAAAGTCCAGAATCCAACACCAAAAGCAAGTTAGGGTCCAAACAGACTTAAATAATTAAGTAGCTGGGGCTATATTGTATTAAAATATGAAGAGAAATCAATTAACAGAAATTTTGCAGGTTTTCATTTTTGGTCATTCCAAGTGCGCATATGGTATATTCAGAAGTATTGCTTCAAGTTAACTTGTGACTGTTTTAAGATATTAACTACTCATGATCATGTGGCAGAAATTAAAGAGAACCAATTTGTTTTTTCTAATTACTTGAGTGCATAACCTAAAAACAAAATAATGTCCAAAATTCCACAAAACACAAAACATTTAATCTAATAATACAATTTTGTTAAATACATTCAGAAACAGGGCTACAGGTAACTATTCTTATGGTATAATTTACTTAAAAACTTCCTTGTTCCTACTTGTGCATCCCTGGTGTAAAAACAAGGAAATCCTTGAATCCCAAAAATAGAACCTGAAAAATGCCCCAGGGCTCAATTGTTTTTCATTTAAATGAACCATTAGCAGAATGTAGATCTTGTGAATTTTTAATCTCTTTGCATGTTTTCATTGCTACTACTGGATCATTTCTCCTGCATGGTGCATCACTGAAGAGAAAATTTAAAAATTCATTCATTTAACTGAGTTTCAAAAAGTTCTCTTCAGTAAGCTTTGGAAATCCCCTTAAAGTTAATACCAGTCACAGCCTTTTGCTGTGTACTTTGTAGATATATTCTAAGAGTAGGCGGAGTATGAGAAATAAAACATAACATAATATGTTCATATGAAAACAGACCCACAGTAAATACAACGTGCTTTGGAAATTTGCTCTTCTTTTGAAATGACATAATTACAGTAAATACTTACTATTAAGAAAAATACATGATTATCAGAACAAGGAATGCCAGATTTAATATTGCATAAAGCTCTTGCACAATTAGGTAGTAAATTATCAACTAGTGTTGATAATAACTTTACAAGTTTAATGACATCATTATAGCCAGGATTTCCAGTACAGATGTGTGGCAATAGGTTTATTACATTCTGTGCTCACACCTTGCAACAACAGGAAGTCAAGGTGTAAGTGCAGCTTTCATGGTGTCAAAGGGAATGCAGCAAAGTCTGTGGAGGCATTAGTGCAACAAGGTGTGAAGAGTGCATGTGTATGTGTGTGTGTGTGTTTACCATGCATGTTCCTGATGCTTCCTGGGATAGACGCCAACTGCCCCACAACTCTGCCCTGGATTAACAGGTTGGGAAGATGGATGGATGAATGTAGTCATTGAGTAAAGAAGACTCTGTACCTACAGAGTGCCTGATATGTTCTTACTGCATATAATATTATAAGACAAAAAGGCTGAATATCTATGTTCTGAAGTAATATATTGGTAACATAGCTTAGATTATACATGTAATATTGGGCATCTGTGTTAACTGCAAAGTAACAGCTCATGACAATCATGTAAAAAAGTAACTTATAAAGTGAAGAGAACAAAACAGAAAAGAAAATAAACTAAGTCAACATTAATTAACATAGAATAAGAATGAGTTCCAATGGCCAGGGTGGACAGAAAAAAAAAAAAAAACTCCAGACAGCTGGAGAAAAAAATAAAATAATAATAAAATATAAATATAAATAAAGAAACTCTTCTCATCTAGGTTAAGTATGTCTTCACACAGAGAACCATAGACACATGGAATAAGGTAGTGAGGGATTGGCAGGCTCTGTTGGGCTGAATGGCTTTTTCTTTGTCTACATTTTTTAATGCTCTTTGCTGATGACTTAAGAAACCACAATGGAAAGGCTTTCAGGTGAGACAACTGCAGATTAATTCAGAGGAGGTAAATTCAACTCAGATACAGTCAAGAATGCAAAGTGCATTTCTTTAGCAGGCATGCATATGAGGAAGGACATCCAATAAAGCATCAAAGAAAATGACATTTGTTGGACAACTTAGGCCAGAAAATGAATTCTGTTGATACAGAAATAAATGTACCAGTAGACAGTATCTCAAAGAAAATTACTTCATAAAATGACAAGTGATACAGTCACTGAGTGTGTTGGTAAGAGAACCCTCACCCTATAAAGAGGTGCCTAGAAGCTAGCTGCTGGCACATGTCAAGCTGTAGACCTGTGCCTTGATGTGATTACAGGTGTTCAAGATGTGTATGAATACACTACTGCATTCTCTGTAGTGTCAAGTTACACATGCATCTTTTTCAATCTTTCTAATATCTGAACAAAACAAATGAAAACACATTAGCAGAACATGTCTGAGGTCACATATAGTGCTATAATGCCTGGCAGTAACAGATGTAGCAAAGCCATCTGAATACATTTAAAATGTTGTCCTTTTCCACTAAAAGGAAAAGGTAACTGATACCTGTTGTCAGTAGATACATGTGATAAACTGCTTTTTGTGAGTACCCATGTGAGAGTAATTGATTGACCATCTGCTGTGTGCCAATGTGCTGCATATTGATATTGTTTGATTTCTTCATTTAATTTACAGTTAAAAGAAAGAGTGTGTCTGTTTTTTACATTAGATGAAAATATTATTTTCTCCCGTAATCAGTATTCTTTCTGTAAATTGCTCAAACACTGCACTGTTTAGATCTAGAGAAAATCTAAATGTTTCAGCAGCATTGCTGCCTATTTTCTCACTGCTAATGTTGGCAGATTTCTGAAAATTTTGCTTAAATACTTACTATAGTCTTACCAAAAACAGACAAGAGTTAAAGAAAAACAGAGACAACATGACAACAGAACAACATGAGTGTTTCAGTTTCTTACCATAACTCCAAAGCCTGCCCTCCAGAATCTGACAAGAAGTCACTCATAGCCATACCTACAACTCCACTACTTCAATCAAATATAAACTCCATGCTCACAGGAAGTAGCTGTCATTCAATCGGAGGAATCCAGTTTCCTTTAGCCTTTGCAATATTTCTTCTTAGCAAATAAATCGGGTGTTCAAGAGGATGCTCCAACTCTTTATTTCTTCATGTTTGTTCATTTCTACAGTGGCATAATCAACAGGATTCCCTGGTGACCTGGAAGACAAGGTGAAACTTCAAAGTTTGGTGGACAATGTCCAACAGCTTACTAATCAAACCCAGGTGGTTAACCAACAGACAATGTTTGCAACAGCAGAATTTGGTGGAATGCAGAGGAGATGCTACAGTGGGAACAGTAACTAGTACTTGTTCAGGTTCCCTATTATGTAATAAGGAACACAAAGGCACCTACCTGTTAGTGTTTGAAGAAAAAGCCACCCATTATAAATGACCACAGAAGAATGGACTCCCATACTAATTCCATTTTTAACAAGGGAAACAGTCAAGGCCTACTCTAACCTGAATGAACAGCTTGTTGCAAATTATCAAGTACTGAAAAAAAGAAATACTTGCTAGATAAGGAATAATAGAGCGATAACTCACACAAAAATGCTACAAGCGAAATATGATCTACTTATATTATAACTCACAGGCATTTGAATTGTTTGGCTGTATATCCAAATGCCTCATAGAGCTAATCACTGTCAACTCTATTTTACTTTACTTACTTCGACCATTGTTAAGTTGTACTTGAAGCTGTTGCCATCTAAGGCACCTATCACACCCGCTGTTGAGTTCAGAAACTTGTCTTCTTCTTTTGTTGTGGCTTTGAGTCTCCCAGTCCTGTTCCTGTCTGAGTTTCCTCTAGTTTCCAAGCTTCTATTCATGTTGTAGGAAACTGTACTTACTGACACATTGGCTTTCTTTGCAATTTCTCTAAAGGTAAGACCTACATATTGAGGAACCGAATCATTAGCCAGTCTCCTTCTGTCAATCCATTATGTCATCCTGACTGGGAATGTGTACACAAGTCCATCCTAGCTTTTAACCACTTCTGTATACTGTATATCACTTGTATATATACCAGTGTTGTTGGTGTTGTTAGGCAGATTTGTTGAGTCAGATGTTTAAAAAACTGAAATCTGCATCTCCTGTGGCTCTTTGTTTGCAGATCTAAAATGGCAGTCCTTTTGAGTGATTGTGACACATTATTTACTTCAAATATATATTTTGCAGTTCACATTTTCATGAATATAGCTGCAAGTTCTTTCAAGCATACATCAACTCCTACAATATCATCATAACCTGAAAAACAGAGAGCACACACAGCACTTGTAGCAACATACAGTTCACGTTTACCATTCATCTATTGATGCCGTCGAATGCCAATGTATAATCTGATGCTACAGGAAGGTTTTCCCTTGCATCTGGTCATTTTTATTTTTAAAACATGCAATGTGATCTCTGCACACATGACACAAATTTATATATTTAGTAGGGTTTTTTTAAGACACCTTTCGACTCTAGATAGTTCATCATAAGCAGAAGTTTGCTGACTATTGGACTAGGTTAACAAGAGCACCTCTGAGCTTTTCAGTTCAAAATCACCACTCTAATTTGAACCATATTTTCATGAGAAGTTGGATTGGTTTAGAAATGTGACACTCAGTGAGCGTTCTAATTGTTCCCACCCAGTTTTGAGCAAAATTCACTCATGGTTGTCTCCAGATGTTTATATTATACATTTGGTTTCAGTGCAACTACATCCTTTGTAACTTGCTTATACATAAGTCTTTAGGTATAAATATTTATTTTTGATAAAATTTTAGGTTTTTGGTACTGAGTTAGTGTGACATACTAAAAATTCAATTATGTATTTTGCAATCCAAGTGCCTTATATGCTATTTGTGACATACCTGTATTATTTTAACATATACTATCATTTTCCATAAACATGTAATTTAAAAGTGGCAGTGAGTGTCATTTGCTAAACCCGTAATAATGTAATGGCGGAACAAATGCATTTTAAATAATTTATGTTTAACATTGAAAAATTTATACATGACATTTAATGGTCTAGCATTCAAAATTGACTTTTTTTAAAACCATTACTAAAGATATTCCTGAAATTACTTCATATGGGAGTGGCTGCAAATGAGACTGAAATCGACAAAACAGGTTAAACTCAAAGGGAGAGTCCAAAAAACCTCACAGAAACCCATACATGCTTAATAATAATTAAGCCAATTAAACAAAAATCAGGACAGAAAATTAACTTGAACAGTAGTGAAACAAACAATGTGAAGAGCAGTGAAACAAACAAAAAAGAAAGAGAAATAAGATGGAACAATACTAATATGCAAAAATTTAGGGAAATTTCTAATCAACAGGGCCACAAAAGTTAATTATAAAAAAGCAAAATGAAAGATCAAAGACTGATCAAAGACTAATTCTAAACCCAAATTTCACTGAAGCAGAAGTACAAAACTAAGGGAACAAAAATAGTTTTTACCATACTTCAAAAGACAAAAAATCTAAACTAAATTACACCATAAAACATACTGTATCTAGAGACTCTAAAGAATGGAACCAAAAACAGTGCAACAACAAAATCAGGCCAGGCCAGTTCTTAAATCTCCTTCAGATAGCAGTGCAATTAATTGTAAAATATATTAACTAGAGGCACCAAACCTTTAAAGTCCAAACTAAATGGGGAGTGATTACCAAAAACTGAAAAAAGTAACCTGCGGTGGGCTGGTGCCCTGCCCGGGGATTCTTTCCTGATATGCACCCTGTGTTGGCTGGGATTGGCTCCAGCAGACCCCCGTGACCCTGTAGATAGGTTATAGTGGGTTGGATAATGGATGGATGGATGGATGAAAAAAGTAACAGGCAGACGAAAATGAAAACTGAGTTACCAGAGATAAGCCCAAAATTAGAGAACATCACCCAGCAATTATAGACCAATTGGTCTCCTTCTGTCCTACATAATGTAAAATGTAAGAAAACCTATAGTCAGAAATAAACAAGTGGATTGCTTGCACAAAAAGAATATTTAAATTTGCAGCATGGATTAACAGTAGAAAGATACTGCCAAATAATTTTGAAAGGTTCCTTTTAAATGCAGCTGAAACACATATGATATTGCTTACTTAAGACTTTCCAAAAGTCTTTGATATGGTGCCAAACCTAAAAATTAATCCAAAGCCTTGAAGTCATTGATGCCAGCTGTAACTAATGAAAATGGGTTGTGCTATGATAAATGGACAGAGGACAAATAATACAAATAAAAGGTCATTAGCAGAGTTCATCACAGACCATTTCATTATTTAATCTATATTATTTAGTTTCAGATACAATAAAATTTTCATATGACACCAAAATAGGAGGAAGAGTACAGGCAAAAAAATCAGAAAACACTGCACAATCTTCAAAGCTTCACAAAGATGTGGAAATAAAGTTTTCAAATAATGTTATGAACAAACTAAGCCTGCTCAGCTAGAGATGGAATCATGGACAAAGACATGGACTAATTGAAAGGGGCAAAAGAAAGGATAGTGAAAATCAGGCAAGGGTCAAATTCAGAAAAAATGATTAGTAGCAGTGTCAAGCCTAAAACATTTACCAAATATCTTAGTTTAGGAAAACAAAGTTAAAGATACACAACTGCCATTTAAACATTTTCTAATTAACTACCATGAAACACTCTTTATATTTTAGAATATTTCCAGATACTTGGATATTAGTGAATTTGCACCACCCCTATTAAATAATTACATAATAATGTTGTTTCATGCACCACAGCTGCAAATGCCATTCTTAGCATCAAAGTCTTGCAAGAATACACATTAACAAAAATAGCAGTGTGATAATGTCACGAAAATAATGCTATAGATTTAAAAAGATGATAAATTTAATGTGAAAAATAATTTTTAAAAAATTGACTTTGGGGGTATAAAAACCAAGATGTATAACAAATACTGGTGAGAGGACTGCATTAGTTGTTTCCAAACTAATTTTTAGAATTAAGCAATTTTTTTTTTTTGCTTAGAACTTCAATCTACTGCCATCTGGTCCAGTTTGTCACAGGTAAATCACAATGGGTGTATTACAGCCTAGACTGTCCAACTATATCCTAGTTAAGAACAATATCCTAGCCTGTGCTGTCCATGGATCTCAGAGCAAAGAAGAGCCGGGATTGGAAATTTGATTCAGACTAACTGACATGAGTCCAATCTTTTGACCCCTGGGGCAAGCTGGAGTCATGCCCTGCCTGATGACCTGTGAGATGACACCCTTGGAATAACATGGATAACCCAGTCAAGGTTCACGAGATTTAGGCCAAAAAAACAAGTGAGAAAAGAAGGCCACGCCCACTGTGTCCTCTTCGAAACAAAATTCCCTAGTGTTCTTTGAATCACCTAGCTGTTCCTGAAACTACAACTGTTCAAATGTAAGTAAGTTCAAAGAAAGGTCTGTTTACACGCCAATGACAATGCCCTCTCCCAGATGCATGACCCTGATCCTGAGTCCACTCGTCCTGCTAGGATCGAGCTAAGAAGGTAGACCATGTTGTACATAAGCACCTAGGGAGCAACTTCAAGGCTAAAACAATTTAAAAACAAGAGCAGGATCTTACAGCAATTAGCTCCATTTCCTGTTTCATCAACAGACTTGAGGAAGATACAGATGGAGATGACTGACCGCCCCTTCTACTCCAATGGGTATTTAGGAGATTGTGACACTGGAAATCATTGGTGAGTTTTGAATCTGTGAATAAATAGGACAGAGCGCCCTCAGAAAATGCAACCTAATTTTCCACAGTTTTATTAAACCAGACACATGGCATACTTTTCAGTGTCTCTTTTGTTATTTGAAACTTACATTTTTTGTTTGCTATTAAACAGGGTATGAAGGGTGTGTTCCAACACTTTACCTTGCCCCCCCTTTTCTTACACAAGGTACAGAAAAAACAACAAATGTAAATGTAATGTGTTCAAAACATAATAATCTCCAATTAATAAACAAAACAGTATTCACTAATGAATATCCAAAAACATAATTAATAAGAAAATTTTAAAAAATAATACTGAAAAGACAATAAAAAACTAAATAAAAGGAAAAGACATCTGAGCCAGTGACAATGCGCTGGTTATACAATAGCACACAGATGTGCATATCACGCCAGTGTTACCATACCACATACAATATTAATGATATAAAAATAAGATAACCAATTGCAAATTTTTAAAAACTATGAATATAAAATAATAAAACAGTATTGGAAAATTTTGATACACTGTTTGGTTTGTCTTGGTAGAGGAATATATTATTCTTCTTTCCCCTTTTGTATTATTAATATTTAGCCTTTGTCAGAATGCCTCAAATTTCCCAGACTTACTACTGTTTATAAGGTATTGTACCATATAACTTCTCCCCACCTTCCCTTCTACATTTATAACCTCAGCCAATTAGGTTTAATAAAAACAAGCAGGAGTTAAGTTACACTTGAATTAATGTATTATTGATAATATTCATAAATAATAACAATAAGCAAAGTGCATTTGAATATTGCCAATCATACAACCTGATAAATGCTGATGTATAGTTTCAGGTGGCACACAGACATGTTTGTTACTTAAAATGCCACTAGGTAAGTCCTCATTTTTGGTCAGCTTTCCTCAGAACAAGCCGCATGCCTGTCCCAATATGGTTGCCGAGCTGTGTTCTTCATTGTGTTGTCCTTTTCAGTTCATGGTGTGAGATGTTCTTTCATCAGATGTTTGTAAAAGAGAGAGAGGGGGCAAAGCAAGCAAAGGTATAGATTGGCTTTCTACACCCTACAGCCAATAGGGCATCATGGTACTTAAAGGCTTCTGATACAAGCCAATTTCAAACAGCCATACTTCAGACTAATGGGGCACAGAATATCTTCACACCTGCCTCCAAAACCATGTGTTGAGCTGATGTTTGCCAGCTAGGCAGTCTGGCTTTCCTGTGGGGGTTGATTAAGAAAGTCCTGCAGAAAAACATTTGCCAAACTTATTTTAGGCACTTCCCCCAACACTGTTGTCAAATTACAAAGGACTGGTTCTTAAACATCAAACCATTTCTGTTCTTATCAATGATAGACATTAAAGTTACAAATAAAGACAAAATATTTATCAACTTATATACAAAATTTCACACCACAACACTCCACCCTGACAAATCTTTTGTATAATGTCTTTATATTATAATTAAACAGTCTTAATTGTTTGAGGAGTCTGTTGTACACCTTCATATCTCATGAGATCTGATGCTTCAAAATGAGACAAGTAAACACATTCCACTAACCTAACCTACTGCAATTTAAGTCTATTGTATGAACTTTTTTCTTAATCTGTACTGGTTTTGTATCTAAATGCTAATTAGACACCTGTCACAAATTATCCATTTAAGCATATGCAGCTGTACTATTAACTTCAAGTTTTGAAAGGTAGTGTACCACAGGTGCCAGTATAACCACTTCTGCCCAAGTGAGAGCACTTGTGCCACTGCATAAACTGTTCACAAACCAACATTTGTGGCCCCTCTTCATGCATTTGAGTTGCCTCTTGTGCTTTTCTGCCCATGGTGTAACCTTTGACTGTCATCAGCCTTTGCCAGTGGAGGCTGGCATCACCACCATGAGACATCATAGCTATGCAACCCTTATCATTCCCCCTGTAGGCTACCTTTACCGTCGTTTGCTCACCATATGCATACTCACTGTGCTAAACACCTGCTCCTGTGCTTGTACCACAGCTGAAAACCACAGCAGGGCTTCCTTGTTTTCCCAATTAGACTTTATCTAAACATAGGCGCCCATATGACTTGAAACTGTACCAGCTGCGCCTGCTCTTTTGAAAAATTTCACCAATTTGCTCAGTATACCTATTATTTAATAATAGCATTAATTATATTAATTATCCCAATTAATTAATTTATACCCAGAATTTACATTTTATGAGCCCAAAATTAATGTCCTTATTTTTGGCATTCCTAGCTGGTTTGCTCAGTTTCCACCCCTTGGAATATAAATTTGCTGCAGTAATGAACAAACTTTAAAAAAAAAAAAATATAGCTATTGTGACTAGCCCTATTATTGCATGGCTTATGGATTTGTTACTCACTTAAACCCCAGTAAGTGTCTTTTCTTGCTGTCTGTCCAGTTCTTCATGTCTTTGCCTTTGTCTTTAGTCTTTGCTTGTCATCTTTTTCTAGCTTCTTTATTCGTTCCGCTATGTAGGCAGGTCTGCAAAATGGAAGGTGACAAAGCAGTTTCTGTCCATCTCATCTTCTTGGTTGTCGACCTGGTGCCAACACTCAAACTTTGCTTCTGGGCACTCATTGAAACTGTTTGGCCACTAGTGCCACTACATTCCAATGAGCTAGTGGTAACCCAGTCTCCTGCATGGATTTTACTTTGCCAAGTGCTTTCACTATTTATTACCTGCACCTACCCAAAGTCTGTAAAAACTGAAAATAGAAGTAGCACTATTGCAAAAGCTCAGAAAATTGAAACAGAAATAACTATTTTTCCTTTCCTGTCTTCCTGCACTATCCTTCTATTTCTTGTCATTGCCTGAGTGTCCTTTTTTATTGTACCTGAAAAATGTGAAAAAGGTGAAAAACCTGAAAATGTGTTCTAAAACCTCTCCAAAATCCCAGTGCCAAATCCAGCATCTCTCCTAAAACTGACCTTTGTTCTTTAATCAAAACCAGTTCACTTTTCTCCATTTTATTGCAGGGAGTTTCATAGGCTGTCTTTTTAATAAACTGGTCAGTCAGGTTTCAAATTACTGAACCTAAATGTGTGTGATTTTTAATTACTGCTGGGCCTAGCAGAGCTGTTAAGACAATCACAACCCTGTGCATTTCTGACTTGCTGCCTGAGCTTATAAACCTTCCTGCTGCACCATCCCCCATCCTTTGTTCTTTTGCTTGACCTGTTTCATTCAAACAAACTTCTAAACTGGTGCACTTTCTTTCCAACCCAGTCATTCTTGCACTAGCACTTTCAGAGCTTTCACACACAAGCACTTGAATTTCTTTTACCTCCACTGTTCCTTGTTTTAACTCCACACTTTCTTCACTCAGTACCCATATTCAATTATCCAGTTTATGCCCTTCAGTCAACAATTGCCATTCATACTCACCAGCTCCTCTGCCTTCTATCTGATTTCTTTGTCCTAAATCAAATTTCAATGCATCACTAATTACCTTTCCTAACAGTGGCGAAATATCTATCGGTGTAGCATGTTCTTTAAATACTGGAAAGACCACAGAATTACCTGGAGATTGTGGTGCAGTGGAGAATAATGTAAGGAAACACCTTTCTGTTTTACCTTCCTTTCATCCCTCTCCTTTTCTTCACACTCATATTCACACTCTTTATCTGAACACTCATCTGTCTCAGAAAAGTCACCCACCTATGTTTTAGGGTTCCAGTCAGATCCTGTTACCACTGCCCTAACTTTTACCACGGATAGTTTGATCTCCTTTTTTCCCTGCTTTCACTGCTTTCCACTTTATTAGTGGGTGTTCTACATGCTAACACTTCACATTCTTCACACCAACTGTTAATTCTCTCAAAACGTAGATATTCACACACATTCGCATTCCATTTTCACTTTCATTCACTTTGGTATTTTCTTTTTCATACTGATCTTCGTTATTACCAATAATGCAAGATAGTAAAACTCTTATAACAGCAGATATCTTCTTTATACCAGATCTCTGTTTTCTTGCTTTTAATTCTTCCAGCCCCCATCCATTTTGTGGCACGGTCAGCTCAGCTTCTGCTTTTATAGGTTTCCATTTCCTAGCTTCAGCCTGCTTGCCTCTGCCACTCCACTGGATGATGGCTGCATTAATTATGAATTTAGGCATTTCTGAGTCTACAATGCTACTCTAATACAATTTGTCAAATTCGTCATGGGTTGGCCTACTTTTGCCCCTGTAAGTAAACATACACATACATACATAAAGATCCTAAACGAATAAGTACCGTATGAATGATGCATGCATGTCCCATCACTCCCTAGCACTTTAACTACTTAAGTGCTGTATGAATGATGCATGCATGTCCCATCACTCCCTAGCACTCCAATTAGGGACTCACTACCACCAGCACTAACAAACATGGGGGTGCCCTTGTGACACATATTAAGTCTCTTCACTTTTTTGGTTATATACTTCCACCTCATTTGTACACTGGGTGGCCTAAAATTCACAAACATACACACACATACATCAAAACAGTATTTGCAAACAAGGTACAAAACATGGTTACCCCAAATCCTGCCAACTACACCAATTGTTTTGTGTTGGTAGAGTACTATATTACTCTACTTTCCCCTTTTGTATTATTAATATGTAGCCTTTGTCAGAATGCCTCAAATCTCACAGACTTACCACTGTAAGTATTGTAAGTTATTGTACCATATAACTTCTCCACACCTTCCCTTCTACATTTATAACCTCAGCCAATTAGGTGTAGTAAAAAAACAAGCAGGAGTTAAGTTACACTTTAATTAATGTATTATTGATTATATTCATAAATAATAACAATAGGTAAAGTACACTTGAATATTGGCAACCACAACTCTGTTATATATACAGTACCAAGTGTTATACCCTATATGATTTTCTGTAATATTTTTCATATTGCATTTTATTTGATCATATGATACTTCTTATATCTGGCAATTAATGAATATTTTGCAATACCTATATTAAAATGAAATTGCTAATTGAACTCTGTTACTAGTTATTCCATTATTAGCAGCAATAACAACCACTATGGTGGAGTGGTGGCTCTGAGGCTAAGGATCTGCACTGGTATCCTGAAGGTTGCCGGTTTGGATCCCCGTCACTGCCAAAAGAAATCCTACTCTGCTGACCCTTGAGCAAGGCCCTTAACCTGCAATTGTTCCAGGGGTGCTGTGCAATGGCTGACCCTGTGCTCTGACTCCAAGGGATATGCGAAAACTAATAAATTCCTAATACAAGAAATTTTATAAGGCGAAATAAAGAACAAAAATAACTGCAGCTTGACTATCTTCTTAAGATATTGTTCAGTCTTTTACAGTGCTGTTTCCTTCAGGGAAAGTTTTAGTTTTTCACATACAGGTCATGCTGTTATATCTCAAACGTATTCAAGTCTAAACATTTTCAAGGCAATTTAAAACTTTATTTTTTCTTTTCATGAACAAAAGGGAAACAATGATATACTGTTTGTTCAAGCCTAAATTTTATTTTCAAGTGTACACAGTATAGTAAAATTCTTACTCCAAAAGCCTAGTCACAGTAGTACAGTACCAACAACAGACAAAATCAGATGATGATATATATATATGAGAAACACACAGTAGGTGTACCATTTGCAATTGTACTAAGGCTCTTGTAACACTTATCAGAATGGAGGAGGAAAAAAAAGTTACTGTATCCAGAATGACTGAGGTCTTTAACAATAAAGATTCAGTTTCTAGGGTAGTGTGTTACATATTGTATGTCCTGAAGAGAAGGAAGCTGTGTGCTAATGATATTTTGTGTATAATTTACCAAGTGCTGTAGTGCTTTGCAGACCTGAGCTGAGCAAGTATCATAATAGCAGACATTGTAGCCACCCAGTAAAGGAGCATTACACTGTGCACCTATTAAAGTTTATGGGCACAAATGGAGATAGATGAGAAAGTAAAGGCACTGTTGAGCCTTGTTGTCAATAAATAAAATGTGTTCCACCCACTTCAGGCCACCACTAATGGTAACTTCAAAATATTAAGGCTACAGACACTCTCCACCATCTCAGCACTGATGCAGATGGGAGTTTATTCTGCCTCTTCATTCCTAAATTCTATTTCCTGCTTCTTGGCTATGCTCACATCAAAGGGCAGATTGTTGTCCTGACACCACTATGTCAAAAGGCAAATAAATCATTTCTCTATAAGGTGTGTCTTTGTTGTTGGTGATCAGACCTACAATGGTGGAGCCAAATATAATGCTAATATAATAATGGAGTTAGCCACCATCCCACAGATAAACACAGCTGAGAACTTTGCTATGTAGGGTGCTTGTGTTGAAATGTGAAATAAGTGGTGCTGGAAATCCACATATCCTGTTAATAATGTACATGATGCAATTAAAACCTAAAAGTTATCAGTATGATTAATTGAGATTATGCATGAAATATACATTGTATTAATTTGTATCTGTTCTGCAAATATGTGATTTGATGGTTACTAAAATCATCTACATGAGACAGGTAGATGTCAATTTTATTGTTATTTTGATTTTATATTACTCTTTTGCTATATTTACTATCCATCCTTTCATTTTCAAACCTGCTGTAGGTGCCATGAAGGAAGGACTAGCATCCTGGCCGGGATAAAGGATGGATTCTTGACAGGAGGCCATAATGGATGGACTGGGAAAATTGGGATACCAGGAGCAGTTCATTCCCCCACATGACAAGTGGGCGTGTTCCTCAGGGGTGAACCTGATTAAGACACTCGCAGGGTGCATTGGAGTTGGAGTCTGAAGATGCAGCCCTATCGAGGTCTTTAAATACCATCAGAGGGCAATGCCGGGGAAGGAATGCCTTGGTTTCCACACAACCCCGAAGTGCTCCAGACAACCTGGGCATGACACTGGAAGCAGTTCCAAGGTCGGATTTAAAAGAGAGCCCGCAACCTCACTTAACTGAGTCAGAGGAAGGAGGCAGCTGGCAACACATTACAGGAGATGGAAGAAAAGTATTTATATTTGTGTATTGGAACTAGTTATTCTGTAAGTAAGGTCTTGAAGGTGATTCAAATCTTTTATTGTGCTTGGGCATTATTGTGTCTGTGGTTAGGGGTTCAGTGGTGCCCCTTGTGGTTACACTGCTTAATCCAGTTTAATGTTACAGGGGGTTGGAATCCAGTTCCATCAGCACTGAGGGCAAGTAAAAACTAAGCCTGGACGTGCTGTCATTCCATTGTAGGATTCACACAGTCTATGGGATATGTAGAAGTTACAAACTCCACACAAACTTTGGGTAAGTTTTTAAAAAATATACACAATACATTAAGTAATGCAATGCATAATTTTACATTCTATTTTCTTTAACATACACATTCAAATGAAATATTTATTAAAGACAATTTCTCTAGTAGGCATTCTCGGCTTAAATGTCATGCCTGGTCTGTATGAAGTTTGCTTGTTTTTCTGTTTCTTTGTGGGTTTTCCTCCACATACACCAGGTTTTCCTTCCACATTCTTAAAAACCTATTTAAAAAATTAATTATCGATTCAACATTTGCCCACTGGGAGGCTGATTGTTGGTGTTTGTGCACTAGAGTAGGGTGTATGAAGGACTAACAACCTGTCCAGAACTGGTTCCTGTCTGCTGCTAGGATAGGTTTCAGATTCCAATGACCATGAATTACATTGAGTAGGTTGAAGAATGTTATAATATTTCCCCTTTTTGTTTTTTACCTTTTCAACTTTTAGGTTTCACTCATAAAAAAATATACTGTCAGGTCTTGATCTTAAAGCATCTTTTCTAATATTGTATTTGTTATGACATAAATGCATATGTCATGGAGTTGTAGTGGACCTGTCACTAACAATTTCCAAACAGTTTGTAGAAACCATTAAGAAGGCTAACAAAATGTTATGTTATATAGCATGATGTGTAGAGAACAAGTCAAAGGAGGATATTCTTAAGCTTTAAAACACACTATTTGCTTCTGACAATACATAGAAGTAAACATACCATGTGTCCTTTTGGCATAGAGCTCAAATAATTCTATCCCATTCATTTTAGAAAGGAATTCTCTCTCCCTGTGGAGTACAGTTCCCCACTAAATTACACTTGTTGATATTTATACCACAGGTCTGTCTAGCAGATGCAACTTCCACATCTCTCTGAACAGCAGAATCTTAATAAGTTTATGCTACACCTCCCAGATTATCAGTCATCAGAATATCATTTACACTATACAAATAAGGAAGATTGCAGGGAGTAACAGTGACCCCTTGAGAACACTATTAAAGATGCACAGACAACAACTTACATTTCTGATAAGTAAATAAACAATATAAAAATCAACAAGCAATTTCCCAATTTGCCTTTTCTTGAATTGTAAAAAATAAGGTCATTTTTTGCAAATTACAGCCTGTTTTCAGCCATGGTCACAGCAAAGAAACTGCTTTAACTAGTAAACGGTAATAAAATCTCCTCTAATAAAGGATACGCCATCATTATTATCAGTGATATTTTTAGCATGGAAATTTTGGTATGGCCACATAATATTCATACAAAAAAATCAAATTATGCAGTTATATTATGGACATATTAGACTGATCTCAATCACACTCACACAACCAGAAAAGCACTAGAGAAGGACAGTTTCTACATTACCAAAGAATTAGACTACCATCATGAGTAGTATCTCTTGAACTCTCTTGCTATTTTTGAACTTAAAAGTCAGTTTCACCACTTTGGGGCCTGTTTTGTTTGAGAACTGCAGCTAGTAGTTGGGGGTGAGGCAATTTTGCGCTTTTTGGAGACCTTAATCCCTATTCATTCCGGTCCTTACTCCTGTTTTTGATAGAACAGTTCCTGGTTTTTATCTGTTTTCTTTTTTTCAAAATTATTACTTTAACAAATGGAAATTAACTTTTTGTGTTTCTTTACCTACATATCATTGACTGGGTAAAGCTCATACAATAAGCACAAATAAGTGACTAAAAAATGGTAGTGCTTATTTTAATGAGGAGAATAAGGGGCAAGCCCCAACACTAAAGAAAAGTTCAGGTTTTACACTACATGTGCAGTTAAACTCAGGAGTAACGCTGGAACACTGCAGGTTCACAAGAACACACTGGTTCAGTAGCTAGAAACAAGCTTATAATATCAGATGCAAAGAATGTTTTACATACTATAAAAAGCAATATTTTTTAGATAAGGAAATACATTGATCATATGAGGAAAAGTGATAAAATACATTAAAAATAAAGATTGAAATAATATTAGTTTATTACTTTTTTTTTATTTATTTAGCCTTTAAGGAAAGAAATGGTACTAATTACTATATTTTTAGGCTTAAGTGATGTTTTCCATAATGCAGCAAAATGTGGCTCAAGCCCACAGTAACCAAATGCATTGTTATTCATTTTATTGCTCTTTCAGGTTGTTCACTTTGACACATTATGATGGTGACACTCTGGCATGTTCACCTTCTAGTAGGATCCCCACAGCTGGCGATGAAGCTGCTATTTGAGTTACAGTCTGGCAGCTCAGAATGTTAGCATTTCTGGCCTTGACACTGCTGTTGTTTTTATCTTTTGCCTCCCACCTGAAACTGTTAAGAGTCAGTGCTGTTACAACACTATAGCATTCTACTAAACAGCTTTTAAAATTCAGAAGGTTTATCAGGTACCATTCTCAATCAGTTTACTTCATATTTATTAAACTATATGTGTAAAGTCTGAACATAGCACTCTCTGAATTCAGTCCACAGTTTGATGTAGTGTTGCTCAGTTGTCAGTACTGGGACCAGTTCTCCTTTCTCTATATATGTTGCTTCTAGGAGATGCAGTTAATAAGGAAAATTTGATGCTTTTTCAATAATTAACTACTTTACTCAAGGAAAATTATGCATGAATTATAATTATTTGTATTATTAGTGAATGACACTGTTTGGGGTAAATTCCCAACTATAATAATGCAGAGATTCAGCCTCACCTTACAGAATGTTAGAGGCATGCAGTCTGAATGGATCTTGTCAAAGTACGGTATTTAATAATGGAAGCATTCACACAATGCTGTGGAGACGTAGCAGTTGGTGTTTGATATGGTGACAATCATGAAAAACAGTAGCAGTAAGAAAAACATTTAAGAAGATACTCCATGAAATATTAACAGGAGAATATCTGACTGAGAGATGTCAGTGGAGCAAGTAAGCAATAGCTGCAGTTGAGGCCAAAGTGAAAACTGTTGTGAAAAACATTAAGTGAGACCTTAAATAAATGTCTAAGTTTATTAATCATTTTTTTGTATTCTTATTTTCACTTATGGTCAAGAGTAGTGTGTACTGTAACACTATGTCACCCAGGACATTTAACATCACCTCCATTGAATATTGTGATTCACAATATGAGAAGCTTCACAATTCAGTAGCACATTGGAATTGTTGCTACCCTGGACTGAAATAATCCAATACAGGTAATGTGTAAATGAGATAAGTGCACAAAAAATTTAAATATTTAGCAATACATTAAAGTTATGAATATCTCTAGATAAATATTTCAGAATTTGTTACGCAATTCTGAAATTCTGGAACACCACTTTGTACTTTTATTACTCATAACTACTTGTAACACGTGCACAAGAGTCAAATATGCTATTTTCCCAATTTCTGTGCTTAATAAGGGGTTATTAATGTAGTATGAACTATAAATTTGCCACCCTAAGCAACTGCTGTGAGATGGCAGGCCCTCATCACTATTTCAGATATGCTATTATTAATAATGGTTTTCCTAGGCTAATGCTTCTTTAGTATACTACGTATGTATTGCATACATATATTTGACATTGTAAAAATTGGGAATGCCCAACTCTGAACTTCTGATTCTACTCATGCTGCTAGATATACCAGTTCCCTAAAAGGCTTTACATTAGGTCATCAAATTTTGGTGATTTATAGTCAGATTGCTCCCATTTAGTAAGGGTAGAGCACTAGCTGGCATTATTGTTTTGGCTCATTTGAAAGGGCTTGATTTTTCAGAAACTGAGTATAGCACTTTTGGAAAACCCGTGACTTAACTGAGGATTGATTATTCCCTTATGGAGTTCTCCAGTGCATTTTGTTACCTAGGTAGCATGGTGGCACAGAGGTTACCATTGTTGTTTCATAGCTCCAGGGACATAAGTATGATTCAAAGCCCAGTTACATTCTGAGTGGAGTTTACAATTCTCCTTGTGTCTGCATGAGTTTTTTTCTGCTTAATCTGGTTATCTACCACATCTGAAAAACACATTTTAGTAAATTGGTCTCTCTGGATGGGAGTGTCCTAGATTGGTATGCCGTTTTGGGTTGTCTTCCCTCTTAAGCCTGATGTTGCCTGGATAGACTCCATCTAGAGAAAACTCTCTACTGGAGAAAGTGAGTTAATAAAATACATGGTTGTGTGGATTGATGCATGCATGGATAAATTAATGGAGAGCTGGATTTTGTTATCATAAAAACTTGTCTCAACTACCACTAACTGACATAAAACTGATAGTAATGAACTAACCAAACTTCACAGTGATCATTTTCCAATCAATAATCACCTTGTTACATATTCTCATCATAACAGTTATTTTCAAACCACCCTAGAAACGTTCTTTCTTAAGTTTCAGTGTATACTGTGTAGGACAAAGTCGGCATTGCCTATTCTGCTAGGCTTTCATTGTACACCAGGCGTGTTAAGAAAGCAGATTTAACTGGGATGCAGATATTCAGCTGCACAAATATCCACTTATATTCCAAACTAAGTTGCTGAACTCCAGCCTGTGCCAGGATCTGCCTGGACTTCATCTGATAACAAAGGTGTAAATCAGAGTTGAACTGACATCTCCCCAGAAGCCCTTCTCCAGACATCTTGTGCCACAAGGAGCGAAATGAACTCAAGCAAGGACAAAGACCTATAATTCAAGGGATGACAACTAAGATGAACAGAAGAACCCACCTTTTAAAAGACACTGATTTTATAACTGGAAGTGACTTTAATCCAATCAGGAGAAGGTTCAACATTCCTTTAAATGTACATGCACCCAGTCTTTCAAGGTACATGAGAAGAAGATTAGAGGCAAGAGAATAGCAAGTTGAGAGAAGTTCAGGGATTCTCTCCAGGCACCCTCCCTGGAATTCTCTCAGGGAGCAGCAACTCTCCAAAATCACTGTAAATATCTGAACCCTCATCTCTGAATCCAAAGGTTATGAGCCATCCTCTCCATGAGGAGCTGAAACGGTGAAACGCTCTTCTCTTTGAAAGCCTGAGAGCTAAAATCAAGTCTGCTATGCTAAGCACTGAGCCCTGTCTGCTTAGGAGCAGTCATTACTTCAAGAAGGGAACTTCAGCATCTAAACTCTTGGGCCAGAATGAGTAACACTGTTTGCCTATGAAGTGGCAAAAGACAGAGGAAGGCAAACTAAGGAAGAAGCAGCAGAGTACTGCATTCCAACACATGAAGAATCTTCCATTTGAACCTGGAGCAACAACAATGCAACAACTCCACACAACATCAAATATCATAAAGACTTGGTATCATAAAACTATTTATCTGTGCCAAGACAAAGTAGAACTCTAATTGTCAGTAAACAGAGAGCCTATATGTTAGATGTTTGTTTTCCTAGTGTGTCTTGCGTCCAATCTTATATGTGAATATACAGTGGGGAAAATAAGTATTGAACACATCAACATTTTTCTCAGTAAATATATTTCTTTTTTTTTATTAATTTTATTGTAATCCATACAAAGCAATCAAGTTTTTACAAAAAGAAAAATTGAGTTAAAGAACAGATCGATCTCCACCCCTGAGAGAGAGAGCAAGCCAAATGGCATAAAATTTAAGGCTTGTAAACATACCTAAATTAATAAATTCTCTGTGCTTCATGAACTTATTTAAAAATATTACTGATTAGATCCTGCCATGTTTTGAAAAAGTCTGTATGGATCCTCTAACTGAGTATTTGATTTTTTCCAATTTCAAATAATATAACACATCGGTTTCCCACTGACTTAAAAGAGGAGAGTTTGGGTTCTTCCAATTTATCAGAATAAGTCTGCGTGCCAAAAGTGTAGTGAATACAATCACAATTTGTTTGTCTTTCTCCACTTTAAGCCCCTCTGGAAGAACCCCAAACACAGCTGTTAATGGGTTAGGAGGGATTGTGAGTCCAAGGCTGTCTGAGAGGTAATTAAAAATTTTTGTCCAGATTAATGTTAATTTGGTGCAGGCCCAGAACAAGTAAATATATTTCTAATGGGGCTATTGACATGAAATTTACACCAGATGTCAGTAACAACTCAAGTAATCTACACAAAAAGAAATCAAAACAAATAAGTCCATAAATTAAGTTATGTGTAATAAAGTGGAATGACACAGGGAATAGTTATTGAACACACTTACTGAAATGTATTTAAAACTTAGTAGAAAAGCCTTTGTTGGTAATGACAGCTTCAAGATGCCTCCTGTATGGAGCACTGCTCAGTTGTGATTTTGGCCCATTCTTCCACATAAACTGTCTTCAAATCTGGAATATTCCAGGGGTCTCTTCTATTAACTCAGATCTACAGTTCCTTCCTTAGATTTTCAATTGGATTCAAGTCAGGTGATTGATTGGGCCATTCTAGCATCTTTATTTTCTTTCTCTGAAATCAACTGAGAGTTTCCATGGCTGTGTGTTTGGGATCCTTGTCTTGCTGTCCACCCTCATTTCATCTTCAGCATCCTGGTAGATGGCAGCAGATTTTTATTAAGAATGTCCCGGTACATTTCCCCATTCATCCTCCCTTCAATTATATAAAGTTTGCCAGTCTACCACTACCATATGGTGAAAAACAGCCCACACCATGATGTTCCCACCTCCAAACTGTTGGTATGGTGTTTTTGGGGTGATGTGCAGTCAGTGCCATTTCTCCTCCAAACATGGTGTATGCAATGACATCCAAAGAGTTCAATTTTGGTCTCATCTGGTCAGCCTGTATTCTCCCAGTATTTCAATGGCTTGTCCAAATGTTGTGCGGCAAACTTTTTCTTTAGAAGTGGAGTCTTGCGCAGTGAGAGTGCATAGAGGCCATGGTGGTTGAGTGCATTACTTAATGTTTTCTTTGAAACAACTATACCTGCTAATTCCAGGTCTTTCAGAAGCTCTCTGCAAGTGGTCATTGGCTCTTGGACAACTCTTATGATTATTCTTTTGACTCCTCTGTCAGACATCTTGCGAGGAGCAGCTGGTCGTGGCCAGTTTATGGTAAAATGATGTTCTTTCCACTTCCAGATTATGGCCCCACTTACTTGCTTACTGGAACATTTAGAAGTTTAGAAATATGTCTATAACCAATGCCATCAGTATGTTTTGCAAAAATAAAGTTGCAAAGGTCTCAAGAGAGCGCTTTGCTTTTACCCATCATGAGATGCTTCTTGTGTGACACCTTGGTAATGAGAAACCTTTTTATAGGCCATCAATTAGGACTAAACCAGCTGATATTCATTTGCACTGATATGGGGCAGGATTGCTTTCTAAATACTGACAGATTTCAGTTGGTTTCTTGGCTTTCTGTTCCTATTTGCACCTCGTTTTCTTCATGTGTTCAATACTTTTTCCCTGTGTCATTCCACTTTATTACACATAACTTAATTTATAAATTTGTTTATTTTGATTTCTTTGTATGTGTGGATTACTTGGGTTGTTACCAACATCTGGTGTAAATTTCAAGTCAATAGCCCAATTAGAAATATATTTACTGAGAAAAACTTTGACAAGTTCAGTGCTTATTTTCCCCACTGTATATATGCATTTATCATACTTTTACAATCTTTGTGTTTAAATTGTATAATTCCTTATCTTAAAATGAGTGTGCTTCAGTTACCTTGATATAAGTCTAAAGGCCAGAGAACCGCCTCCTACAACAGAGAAAGGTAAGGTAAATAAAATAGGAGCCTTGCTGAATTATTTGATTAATTACCAGTACTACCAAAGGCAAAACTGATAATTAATTAACCATGTTACAGTTTCTTTTTCAAATCCCACATTATAATGGTGCTCTACAGTGTGGTTGTCTTATTGAATATTAATCAATCAAAAATCCGTACAACTGTTTTTTACCACAGTAACAAAAATAAGCAAATTTTAATTCCAAGATCAAAAGATAAGATGAACACTATAAACAAAATTTGTATGCTGTTGTGCAAGGCTAGGTTTCCCATTTTTTCAGTATGTAATGACTTTTCTCGATTTTTTGTCATTGATTATTCTGCAAAAATACATTTTTATTTCTTTATATAGCATTTCTTCATCAAGCATTAGAAATTATTATTTATTGCATAAATCAGGAATTTTTACTTCTCCTAATTTGCACTTTATTAAACTATGTTTAGTGTTTTCACTTTTTTAATAAAGCTCTATTAACACCATCACACTTTCACTCCATTTTCTTATTTTGTTTTACCAGAGTAGAGACACAGAGTGTGAAGTGTTCACAGTCACACTGGGATAATCTAGACTTGCCATTAAGTCTAAACAGCAAGGCTTTAGAAATCCTCCTTTTACAAACTATTCTTAATTGAACTTTCAGCTATAAGAACCAATGGATCTTCTAAAACAAATATTAAGAACTGGTTATCTGCTGTAACTCACTTCAGGAAGGAGATGTAATTATAGCATCCATTAAACTACAGTGACTAGGTTTGTGATGAGGTTGACACCAGTGAGTTTTTGTTTTATATTAAAATTTTCTCTGCTGCTTTCTTTTGTTTTCTTTCAGCATAGTGCTTCTTGAATTTTATGTTTTGTATAATTAAAATGATATTGCTAACTGGAAATGTTTAACATTATCACATAAAAGAATTCATATAATATACAAAGGGCTACTCAGCTGAGAATTGCACGGGGTTCAAGTTTTGTGTAGCAACAGTAGTACCACCACACAGTCTAGTACTACAGCTGGTAGTGCAAAATTGCATAAACTAACTTCAAAGCACAGAATTTTTTATGGTGTAATGTATTTATTGTCACCAAGTAATGCCCAATACCCAAGCAAAAAAATGGTATATACGCAGAAAGTCAGTTACAATGGTGATTGATATGATAAACAATTAATTTGACTGATTACCTCTCCTTCCAGGGTAACCAAATTAAGATTTAAACCCTTATCTGCCTTACTTTGCGCCAAATTACTAGGAAATTACACTGAAAATTGAACAGACACATTTCTTCCATGCTACACTTATACTGCTTTTATATACAGTACTGTATATGCATCTAGAAAATAACTACATTGTAAATATACTTCATGAAACATCTACCATGAATAGCTTTAGTAGTTTCTGTTGTTGCCAGATTTTTTCCTAATATCATGTATGATATTTGATAATATCCTTAATTAAATAACGAAATAAATCACATGAAACAAGGAGTGAATCCTAAGAGTCACTTCAGTTGCAATTAAAAACTGAAAAATCAAATGAATAAAATTAAGTTTTTTATTATGCATTCCTGCGTAGTCTATCCTTCTAATCTAGTTCAGTGCTGTGTATGGGGCGTGGGAGGGAGGGAAATGTTTATGAAATGAAGGTAAAAGGAAAGAAGGCAAAATGTATAACATTGTGTATTGCATGAAAAAAGAATAAAGCATTTTAAAACTGGCAGTGCCTGATTTAAAATGCTCCTTATTACCTGTTCTTAGAATACTATTTCTACTTACATTTACATTGTAAATGTCTTTACTGATTTGGGTCACTCCCTTCAGATAGTCTTTCACAGTATAACAAAGAAACAATGTTTCATCTTCTATAGCTGTAGTATATTTTCAATAAACCACAAAGCTCATACATTTTGGTGTGCTGTACCTCTCTTCTAGACTGTTTGCAATATCTTCTTTCCTTCTACTGTAGCTCTGTAGTTCTGGTTTGATACTGTCACAAAGCACATTTTTGCTATTGGAATGTCAGCCCTAGGTTATTAGTTGCAGAACACCAACACTTCTCCTTGCCTGCAACACTCTAGTGTCTAATGGGATACCTGCTGGTTTCTTTCCAGTCCACTACTGTATTTCTAGTCTTCCCTCTCTCGGAATGGTTCCACTCTTCTGGAATTTCTAAACCCAATTTGTCATTGCCTTCCAAGATGTACATAAGTATACAGAAGCACAGCTAGATACACAAGGCATACAGGTAAAAGGCACAGAAATTCATAACATTTCAAGTTAAATGCTGTACTCATATTTTGTGCATTTCATCTTAAAAATGATATTGTCATCATATGTAAATATACGCTTTATAAAGTGGCTCAGGTTGTGCAATATTATAACCGTAACGCAAGTTTACAGTGAGGTAATTGTACTTATAAGTACAAACAGTTCTACAAGGAGTACTTGATGGACTGATTGATTGCGTTTATAGTTCTTGGGATGAAACTGTTCCTGAACTGCGAGGTCCGTACAGGAAAAGCTCTGAAGCATTTGTCGCATGAGAGCAGTTCAAATAGGCAGCATGGCTGAGGCAGCGTGTGCTTGATGCTGTATACCCATAATTCTCTTTCCGATCAGCTGCTGTAGAGCTGTGATTCAACACTCAGATACAGTAATATAAATACTCCGAGTGGTGCAGTGAGAGTAATATGGAAAAAGATGACAACCCCTAATGGGAGCAGCTGAAAGAAGAAGAAGAAGAAGGTGCAGCTAGAGTTCAAGGCTAAAAGCAGCTATGGTATTTGGAATAGTTTGGCTATTCCGTGTCCATTATGTTGTTACAGGTTAATTACAATCAGATGTCTTAAACTAATAAACAATATGCAGTTAATTTCAGTGTATTTATAAAGCCATATCAGGGATGTGGATCTAAAAAAGAAAGGGAAACCACACTGGAACAAAAGCACTGCTTTGACACTGGGTGCCACCAGTTTGCAAAACCAAACAGAGAACTTGCGTACACCAGGGTTTGAGCTACCGTGAAAATGTGCGTGGCTTTACGCCAAGTTTAGATTTTATTCATCACGATTTGAGTGTGGAAACAGGAGTATGCAACATTTTTGTGCATACGCACCATTTATACATGAGGCCCCAGGTTATCATCGACAGGAACTTACAGCATTCCTCTATCCTGCATCCACTTCTACAACACTTTAATTCTCATAATTATAAATGTAAGCTCTGAGTTATCACAGACAGGTATTCACAGAAAATCTAAGTTATCCAAGTCCACGTTAAACCTTAACCTAAAGTTCAAGTTATCACCAACAAGCACACACTGAAAGTCCAAGTTATCCAAGTCCAAGTTAAAAGTAAACCTAAAGTCCAAGTTATCAAACCTAAAGTCCCCATGTCCAAACCTCAAGTCCAAGTTATTACCGACAGGCATTCACAGCAAGTCCAAGCTATTCAAGTCCAAGTTAAACCTAAACCTAAAGTACAAGCTATCACTGACAGACACTCACAGAAAGTCCAAGTTATCTAAGTCCAAGTTAAAAGTAAACCTAAAGTCCAAGTTCAAACCTAAAGTCTAAGGTTATCACTGACAGGCACTCTCAGGAAGTTCGGTTAATACAAGTCCAAGTTAAACCCGAACCTAAAATCCAAGTAATCAAACCTAAAGTCCCAAAGTCCAGACCTAAAGTCCAAGTTATCACTGACAGGATCTCATAGCAATCCTCTTTCCTGCACCCATCTCTAGCCCACTTTGATCCTCATAATTATAAATCTAGAGTCCAAGTTATCATCAATAGGCGCTCACGGCAATCTGCTATTCAACTTCCCTCCCTACCCTAGTTTGATCCTCACAATTATAAACCTATTCAAGGAGCCCTAAATAAAAAGCTTTATAAAAGAAAACTAATCCGGCCTTACTGGCCTGGTTACTCTTTATGTGGAGTTTGTAGATTCTCCCCCTGCCTGTGTGGGGTTAACAATTTTCTTCCATAGCTGAAACATGCAGTTTATTTTAAATGGACCCATTACAAGTGAGTCCAAGTGTGAAAGTGAGTATGTCCAGGATTGACTGGTGTGAGAAAACTGGTGGGACATTTGGTATTTGTGTTTCATTTTTTAAACATTTTTATAAAAGCAAAGACAAATTCTATTTGCAGTCATTAAGCCTTAAGTAGCTTTATGGACTTGTCTGTCACATTGTTTCATAGTGTAGCTGAGCAAGGCAATAATTTTACAATTTTCCAGCTGTTCTGCTTGTCAGTTGCTGGAAATCTAAGTTTCTGTTAGTGTTTAAAATAAATGAACATGTAAAGGCGTTATAATTAAAAGATTTATTGATGGTTTGTTGGGCCACAGTTGTTGGGGGAACATGAAGCCATAGTCAGGCTGGATTTGCCTGGTGCCCTTTAAAAAAATGAAATCACTTTGGGACAGGATAAATATAGACTGACAGACACTAAGTGCACATGGGGGCCTGCGGTTGAGAGACCAGCTCACTTCCATAAGTCTCCTCGTCGGAGCATCACGGAGCAGTCAGAACGGGAAACAACAGCCATCACGCAGGTACGGTTGGGGCGTTTGAACGTCGACGAATGCTGTGGCGGTGCCAATGCGTAGTGAACGGTTTATTCTTTCCTATTCCAGTTTAATCAAGTTTTTTTCCCTTTTTTATTTTTATATTACCTGCCTTTTTCTCTTCGGTTTTAAGTTGAAGAGATGCACAGCGTCGCTCGGCTCTCTTTCGGGTGTCTTTTTGCTGTCGTCTGTGTCCTTCACCCGCGAGTCTCTGGACGCGACCTCGTGCACGCGCGCCCGAGGCGGCTTTCGTTCACTTTAACGCGGTCCGTGTCGCGGCATTGGGTTACTTCGGCTACTCTGATTCGATACGAGGCTTAATTCTTTTGAAAACTGAAGTCTTTTTTTTAAAAAAAAAAAAAAAGAAAGAAAGAAAGGGGGATTTGAAAGCTGCTTTACATTTTGGCATAAATGATGACAGGATGTCAGGCTGTACAGTCCTAACCCTGTGAGCTCACTCGAGAGCTATCGGACAGCAGCAGGTGTTACTTTAAAAATAGACGCGTGCATACTGCCCTCTCTTTCATTTTGTCATGGAAAAGCAATTCTAACCTTTGCGCTATTTTAGTACCAGCCAGCAACTGTGGTCTCACAGGCAAAACACGCAAGGAAGAAGCAAATCATATGGCTGGCATGTGGCACACAAAGAAAATATGTGGAAACCCCTGTGGAGAATGTGCACTGACATGGCCCCAAGGTACCCTGACATGAGATGGACACCAGAGAGTGGTTATTGGGAAAGCCTTCTTAAAAAGAAGAGTCATTAACATTTTTAAAATAGGGGCTTTAAACATTTGGAGTAGACATCTGTTAATCACACAACCAAAGCCTCTTTAAAGATCCTGTAGTTAGCAGTAAATCAATCAATCAATAAAGGTGCTGAAGGTAACCCCAAACATATGTTGTAATTAAATCCTTTGGTTAAGACGTTGTAACAGAACTAACTGACTAATAAATACACCAAGGTTGTCTTTGTGCTCCAAGATCTCATCATCAGTGCTTTGTGATTCTTAAGTCCAAACCATGTGTTCCTTAAGCTCATGTTACACAGCAGTAAACTGACTAAACAGATGCTCTCCGGCAGCAGCCTCTGTTCTAACGTGTTGCCTCATTGTCTTTGAAGAATATATGCTGGTACTCCGGAAGGTGAAGAATAAAATACATTGTAAACCATCTCAAATTACTGATCCTGCTTAGTTCAGTTGTAGGGAAGTTGGTAGAAACTGGGCCAGCAACATTAGGCACAAGGCCATAACAGAGCACATTATCACTCATCATTAGACCAGTTTTGAGCATCCTATTAACATAACTTTTGCACCTTTTTTGGTGATGTGAGTGGAAAACTATTATACTGACTTATATTAACACTTCATAAAAAACAATGTCTGGTTATAGCACTACTATATGCAGGGCTGGTGCCACCATTAAGGAGACTTAGGCATTCACCTAGGGCACAGATCATAAGGTGCAGGCAACCTAGCTGGACAGGTTAGCTACCGAACAGTAAATTGGGGCACTATAAGCTTGGCCTAGGGCACAAAATAACAGCACGGGCACTGACTATATGACACCAGATCTCAGTAAAGACTCTTTTTATGCTTAGCTCCTAACTGGTGGAATAAGACGCCCACTCATTTTATTATCATGTGTTTAAGAAGCATCTGAAGACTCTCCTGTTCCATGAATATCTTTCCAACTGATAACGGTTTTGACGCAAGGTCCTTTGTAGCTAAGAAAAGCAAGTAGCTAGTCTTGTGTTGTTGGTTTAAAGTTCTTCATTTGTGATGGCCAAGTTTCTTACCTTGTCCTGTAGCACTTGTTTCAAAACACTCCCCAGATTAATGCTTATTTAATTATGTTGACCCATTTTGTAAATCGCTTTCGATCTACTAAACTAGTAACTGTTAGTGTAGAAAGATAATGAATAAAACCTTTTTCCAACAAATATTTTTAGTACATATTTTCATAAGTGGCAAATAACATAGTTGTCATACCCTTCCCGTATGTTTTTTTAGCTGCATAACACAGAAACAAAGTTTCATCTTCTAAAGGTCTAGTATGCCTTTAGCAGACCAGGAGGTGTAAGAAGACATTTTTACAGTACTCCTACATACTTTTTAATTAAAATCCTTTCTGTAAGCACGTTTGGAAGTGCCAAATGAGCAGATTTATACATTGCTGCAATTAAAATGAAACTCAGACACTGAAGTCTCCAAAGGGAAGTTTACTCAGGCATCTGTGTAAACCCTAATGGGAGTTGCAGTCATTGAAAATGAGCAAACGTTAAGAACTGCTTATTTAAAAGCTTAAAGGCACTGATTCCTAAAACCACTTGTACTTCTTTAATAAGGGTAGCCAGGACATGCATGAACATTTCTAGGATTTAATGTGTACTGACAAAACACCAAAATGTGAATATACAAGAAATGGAAGTCCATTGAGAAAGGACATTCTATCCTTGAAATGCATTAGGAACTCTTAAAAATATATTCTCCTTGACATGCAGTAGGAAGCAAAAAGAAAGCTGGTATATCCTGTGTATGCAACGGACATAGGTCACAAAATGTATTTTTTAATATTTTTTTTCAAACAAATACAGATGACCTGCCATTACAAACAATGCAGACATACTGTGAAAATTAATTTATTCTAAAATGTAACGTGCACAGACTAATGAAAATATGGACACCTAGAAAGGCAGATATATGTCAAGCCTGCAATAGTTGTCAGCAAGCAATAAAAAATAAAAAAAAAAACTCCTTCCAAAGACTGAGAATTCATAGGCATTTAAAACTGGCAAAAACAGGACACCCTTGGGATAAAAGGGCCTTGCTAGTTAAGGTGGAGTTTACTATGATTGCTGAAGCCAGCTGAGAGAGAGAACTGGGGAATAGCTGTCACCAAGTAGATATGTGAGTGTGGGCGTTTGAAGCCAGAGTACTTAATGTTAGCAGCCTCAGTACAAAGAGACCCATATATCTGGGCCTAAACTCTTCAACATTCTCACCTCTCACATTGCATAGGGGCAACTGAATCTAAACAGGGCAATAATCTTACTACAGGAACCCTACTTTAAGTAAATAATGAACAGCTCAAAAGTATGAAGAAGATGATAATCAATATCAGTATTCTGACTACCTGAAATTAAAAAAGTGAAAATATATATTGGCTTTAACAGCACCTCACAATGATTTTATTGTCAGCATGATTTTGTTAAATAAATATGTTAACCATGTGCTGTTATTTACAATTTATAATCTTTATAAATATTTTACTGATAATCGTGTGGTCTTGGAATTTTCCCCTTTCATTTGAAGACCATATGAGGGATTAAGGTTTATGGATGTGGTGAGAGAGTACATGCAGGTGATGGGTGTAACAGAACAAGATGCAGAGGACAGAAAGATATGGAAGAAGATGATCCACTGTGGCAACCCCTAACGGGAGCAACTGAAAGAAGAAGAAGAAGATAAAGTAAATGTGGATGTAGCTTCTCGACACTGAATAGTCTAAGTCTTCCTGTTGTTTATTTTTGTGCTTTTGCCTCAGTTGGAAGGGAAGCAGCCAAATGATTGCCTTGCTAGGAGGCAGTCAGCAACAATAAGGTAAGATATTGCTTTTCAACAGAAGAGAGGTGCACAAAGCAATTACTGTAATATCTGCAAATGCAAAATTGTTTCCAATAGTGACATGAGTATTAAAAAAAGCAGATATAACTTGAACTTGCAAAAGAGTTGATTGAGGTCTAGAAATCAACCCTGACCATTGTAGATGCCACATGGGCTGGACAGGCATCCCAGCCAGGAGAGGGGATGGTTCCTTACCTGGACGGGAGACTCCTAATAGGCAGATAAGCATCCCGGCCAGGGAGGAAGAAGGGATCAAACCCAGAAGGAAGGGCCGAAAGGGAAAGACATCACTGGAGGCTTTTTATTCACCCAGCAGCCCTGGATGTCGATGCCCAGTAGGAAACAATCAAGGCATGCTGGGAAATGTAGTCCGGTAGAGCAGACCTGCTGGAGTCACTGGAGAGGGTGCTGCAGGGAGACAAGCTCCCTGTTATAGTGGACTTCCGTGTGACCCGGAAGGACTTCCATCGGGCAATTACTCCCGGGTCTGTAATAAAAGAGGCCGCACTCCCTTATCCGAGTGAGTTGGAGCTGGGAGGTAGTGGAGCAACGCTTGAGTGGAGGAGGGTAGTGCGGTATGAAGAAAGTATTATGGAGAGAAAACCTGTGTTTTGTGTGACATATTCGAGGTGATTTGATTAATAAATGTACCTTTATTTGAACCAGGAATTGTGCCTGTGTGTTTGTGTTGGGGTTCGGGCTTGCTGGCGCCCAGGTTTTTATCACACCATACCTGTTTAAAATTTTGCTCTACAGTATAAAAACAATGTAGTTAAGAAAACCATTGATTTTCTAACCAAATTATTCAGTCAGGATTTCAGGGAGCTGGTGCTTATTCCAGCAGCTTTGTCCACAAGGCTAGAAGCCAACCAGTTTTGGGGTGCACTCACTCACACTGGCCTAATTTAGTGTCTCCAGTTAACCTAAAATATATGTCTTTGGGACACAGAAGTACAGCTGAAGCTCCCAAAGAAAAAACATTGCGGAAAAAGGCAGAATGTGCAAACTCCACATAGGAAGCCAGGGATTTGCAGCCAGGATTCTAGAATGGTAAGGCAGCAGTGCTAACCATTCATTCTTATGTAATGGTTACAAACGGAATGCAATCTTTGTTGACAATGTTTATCCTGTCATCCTTTCTAATTTGTTTTGTGCATCCATAAAGCTGTTTCAGTCCTATGATTGAAATCACAGCTCTCACTATATAAACTTCTAGATTGCATCAGATGAGTCTGTTGAAGGATGATTAGTGTGCTGCTGCTTACAGCAGAGGTCAGCTATTATGGGTGCCTTTATTTTTAAATAAAACGCAGAGCCTAGGATGTCATGACTCCAAGGGCCACTGGCAAGTACTGTACTGTGGCCCCCATGGCTGTTACCTTTTGTAGAGTATTCCAGAATGAACTCAGACAACCCTAGATCACGAGTACATGACCACTTTCTGCTAGTATTGAGTCTTTAATGTGTTTAGACTGCAGTCAGATAGAATGGTGAGAAAACTGAAGGCGAGAGAACAGTGTGTGGTGATAATATGGAGACAAGCATTTAGAAAAGTCACCGTATCTGAGGTGAAAGTAAGATGCAGAAGGACGGCAATTTTTGTCTGTGTTTTGTTTCCTATAACTTTTTAAATTACCCTGTGATATTCCTTTGGTGGGGACAAACATGGTTTTCACTGATAGCAGTTAGCCCGCTGCCACGTTGTTTTCAAAATGATTTTCCAATAGAATATGATTATCACACCATGAGTCTCAGTGCTGGCTCTTTTTTAAAAATTATTTTCTTGATTACGTTACTATTTTAGAGATTTTTAATTAAGCTGAAATGCTATATAATTTGCAGGAACTGAAAACTTGGGAGAATGAAGCTGCTTTGGTCTTTTCTAGCACTCCTTGTGCTGTCAACACACCTTTGCTGCTGTGAAGAAGTCCACACTGAGGAGGCACCCGACACTGAAGAACCTGTTGAGACTGGTGAAGATGCCAGTCATTCCCCAGATGAGAGAAAGCCTTGTGCTAACTGGATGGGTGGAGTACCAGGAACTCCTGGACACAGTGGTGCCCCAGGTAGAGATGGAAGAGATGGCCGTGATGGACCAAAGGGTGAAACTGGAGAAGCAGGTAAAGACAGATGAGTCGAGCGAATAGATTAAGGGAAGTAAAATCACTATCTTCTGTCAAGTGAGACAGGATAAGTCAAACTATTTGTCTAGGGAACCAATAAAAGAATGCAGTAGTTTTTGATATTAAAATTGGGTTGGTCTGGTGAATTGATTAATATGCGTTAATTTAACAATCCTTTTCTAAAAGGAATAAACTAGCATTTGATGATGTGACAGACTGCAGAAATTGCAATCACCTCTATCAATATATAGAGAATTATACACTGTTGAAGACTACCTTGAAACTGAAAAAAATGAATCTTTATTGATATACTTTAGCACAATTAATTTTAAGCATCCCCATAAAAATCAAATCATATTGTAAGACTTTAATACATATAAATGAGCAGCTACCAGATGGAGACCACTGTGTCATTATTACTTCTCCTTTAAATTTGTGTTCTGTATGAGTCAGATAAAAATAGTCATCCAAAGTAATTAAGAAAGGTTTTGCTGTTCAAGAGCAGTGCTTTTTAAAACATCTGTCATTTGTGCTGTGCCCCTTAAAATTTTTTTCTAAAGTTTTTTTTTTAGGCCAGTGAGAGGAGTTATTGTCTTAGCAGTTACTCATCATGCATTTAAATAGTTTAAGTGTTTTAATTTTAAAGGTGCAAATAGGCGCACAGTATTAAGAATGTCTTCAAAATGATTAAATGATAGAAGTCATGGGTGGATGGAGAATATATAATGCAGATTAGAAATGTGTAATATAAATTAGGATAATGGGAAAGGCATACTAAGTCAGAGTTTGCTACTGCAGGCTTCAGACATGACATCTGGGTACTGTAACCTCCGCAATTCTCTTCAAGAATGACTTTCACAGGCGTTAATGCTCATGCCTCACACAGCCATAGTTCTGAATTCATACCCTGGCCTAGGCATTTTCTATGTGCATTCTGCACTCTTGCTCCCCACTATCTTAAAATATTTTTTTCCCCCAAGTACTCTCTCACATACCAAACATGTGCAGGTTAAGGCCAGTATCCCAACCATGCTTTGGTTCATGTGTGCTGCTGCTAAGGAAGGCTCCAGCTTCTCACAACCCTGTAATGGAACAAGCAGTTTGGCAAAATAAATAAATGAATAAATAAAAGGTTAAAAACAAGTTCCACATCACATCTGACAGACCTTGGATAAAGGAGTCTGATGAATTAATTGATTAATATAATATTTTTTTTATTAAAAAAATATATATATAATAATTTGATATTCACACAGGACTGCCTTTATGATTTGCTTGTAGTTTTTACACTATATAAAGACGTCATCACACTAGGAGCATTATTTTTTATATCTATTACAATATATTGCAAGTATCTGTTTAATGCACTTTCATTATTGACGTTTACGTCAAAACAGACCACAGATAATGAGATATGATATGGGCTACCTTGTGGTGAATAAAGATTAAAAATGGAAGCAGTTTGAAGTCCAAACTGTAATAATACATTTCTAATGATAGTATGCAGTGTAGAAACTATTCTTTTAATGTCTTAGGACATTAGATAAACTCATTCAGCATGGTGTTCTTTCACAATGACTGTTACTGAAGAAAGATTATATTTCATGATAAAGTATGCTATGTAGCACTTTGAATGGAACAAACTACAGATTCATAATCTTTTTCAATTGGCCTCACATGTCCTAATAATATAACATCACTCCAGACGTTCAAGCGGCTCTATTCAATAAGGGCGCGCACAAAAAGGCGAGCTTCAAAAGGGCGACCTCAATTGAGCGCGGGGAATAAAGGCGTTCGTAGATAATTTAGTTCAAATGACTCTGAAATATGTGAAGAGCAACAAAGGTGCAGATCTACTCGTAGTCGAAGTCTACACGTTCAGAAAGGAGAAAACTATCAACGGGAAACACATCTGGAAATGCACTGAATGCACACAAATTTGTTCCAGAAATAGTTCGTTAGAAGTTCATGCATTAATTAATTGGATGTTTTAATATTCTTGCTTTCGCCTTTTTATACGTTCAATCATTGCCTTTATCTAATAAATTTTCTGTAATAATTTTGTTGCGTTTGCCTTTATTCGCTGCGTCCAATTGAGGTCACCCTTTTGAGGCTCGCCTTTATTTACGCACCCTTAAGCCTTTATTTACACGCACTTATTGACGGATACCGTGAGGATGAGTAAGCTTTGTCCTCTAGGAACCAAGTTACCCAAACTATTCTATAACATTTTTATTTACCACTCTGATCATAAAATAGGTCATTACGATAGCAATTTACGAGAAGAATTTATATTTAATTGCACGATTACGGTATTTTGAGGGTTTCTCTAGAGTGCCTCTTTATCTTGCACAATTTGGCTCAAAAACTAATCAGCCCATCGTCATCTCATTATAGGCTTAAGTTTTGAGTGTGGTATTTTCCATTCAGCCATTTTGGTTCTAGATCGTCCTCGAGAAACTGTGACATACATACACACACAAAGACACACACCCATCAATGTCAAAATCAGTCAAAAACAGTAGATCAAAATATTTGAAGAATCTAAAGTTTTCACTCCTGCCCCATAGATCAGGGGTCAACAGCTCCGGTCCTGGAGGGCAGCACTGTGGCTTCATGTTTTCATTCTAACCCTATTCTTAATGAGCGACCTGTTTTTGCTGTTAATTAACTTCTTTTGAACTAATTTTAACTGACTTGCTCTTGAAGACTCAGAACCCTTCATTGTTTCTTTTTCCTTAATTAGTAGCCAAACAATAATGAGATAAATAATGAGCCAAAACAACTGGTGTCCATCATACAATATCTGAAAATAAAGAAAGGTGAAGGTCTCAGGAATGTTGATCTGCTCAGGTCCCCAAAACATTTGAACAGTGCTCTTAGAAGAGGGAAAATCAACAATTTTGGAAATTTATGCTATTGCTCAATGAGAGCAGCAACAAGCCATAGAATTAAAGAATGGGTTTAATTAACAATAAGAATTTGTGCCTAAATAAGCAACTGGTTGAAGTGAACTTGGTTGGAGTTTGAGGTCAAGAATTAGTTGGTCTTCTGTTGGCTCATTCACTTCACATTTCATTTCTGTTTGGGTGCCATTTAAGGAAAGAAATGAAGCAATTCAGAGGAACAATGGAGAAATTCAGGGGAACAAATCTTAAAAAAGCAATTCAATTAAAATTGAAAGTTAATTAGCAGCACAAACAGGGCATACATTAAAAAAAGGATTAGAATGAAAACCTGCAGCCACAGTGGTCCTCCAGGACCGGAATTGGCGACTGCTGCCATAGATGATAGGTTAGCAATATCATGCCTAAAGGGACTACGAAACCTTAAATCCTCTGGTGTAGCTAGAAATCAATTTCAGGATTGGCCAAAGTATGAAGTGTGGGGTCAAGTTTAATCTAGAATTTAAATAGAATGTTTTAATTTTGAGAATGGTCTTTAAAATTACTAGACCTCTTTAGGTCTCAGAGTACTATATTTTAAATGGCATTAATTCTGTGTTGCTTATTTGCCCTATATAACCAGCCAGCAATGCCTTTCATTAAAGTAATTGACATGTTATTTTAAGTGCAGCAGAGATCTGAGCTCAAAACATAGCAATCATAAACACAATCAATTGGGGAAGCTGTCTTATGAGGCCAAACGAGGAATCAACATCGAGTAAACAAGGATTTGTTATCAGTTAAAACAAAATGATTTGTTTCAGTATTTTGTGATTTTGATTATCTTTATTTGTATTTAAATACACCTTGTTCTTAAATAAGATGACATTATCACAACAGTAATTGCTGCAAGACACCATTGCAACAGGGATATGTCTTCAGATGAAAAGCCAAACTCACACCATGACAAAACTTAGAAAGTGACAAGCGATCATGTAAATAATAAAGTAAAACACTGAATATAGAAAGTACATTGTTGAAAAAAATTGTTCAGAATAAGGCTACATACATTTATTTCGGAGGGGATCTTGATAAATTGAAAATTGTTGTTTATATTTAAATAATATGTGTGCAGATGTCAGTATTTCTGCCTGTTAGTTTTTGTGCTGCTTTGTATTACTGTGTTTTGTATAAATCTATGGTGTGCTAGAAGCAACACTTGGAGGTGGATCCATATACCTCAAGTAACCATTTCCTACTCCTTCTTTTTACTTCAGGTCCTGCAGGTGAGAAAGGAGACATGGGGGAAGCTGGTATCCCAGGCCCTGAAGGACCTCGTGGATTTCCTGGAACCCCAGGACTAAAAGGAGAAAGGGGTGAGACTGCAATGCTTTATCGTTCTGCCTTCAGTGTGGGCTTGACAGATCGCATCCCTCTCCCCAATGTGCCCATTAAGTTCAGCAAGATCTTTTACAATGACCAAAGGCACTATGATGACAGCACTGGCAAGTTCCGCTGTGTCATTCCAGGCGTCTACTATTTCAGTTACCACCTCACAGTCTACCTAAAAGATGTTAAAGTTAGCTTGTATAAGAATGACAAGACCGTGATGTTCACCTTTGACCAGTTTCAAGAGAATAATGTAGACCAAGCCTCTGGTTCAATTATCCTCCACTTGAACTCAGGAGATGAAGTGTGGCTGCAAGTGTATGGAGAAGAAGGCTATGCTGGAATCTATGCAGATAACCTCAACGATTCAACCTTTTCTGGATTCCTTCTCTACCCTGATATGAAAGTATCAAATGGAGACCGTTAAGTATAAATGTGGAGAGGACATGCCAGCTTTAACATCTTCTAATCTGTTTCATTCAATAGCAATAGAACATTCTGTCAATGAAAAAGAGGAACCAAGGGTGTGAATGTCACTCCTTAAAGTTGATGGCTATTTTCTGTTTGTGTAAAAGTAATCAAAGTCCCCGGGTTAGGCTATACAAAGTGTACCCAAGAAAAGAAATGGTTCTCCTTTCATATTTTATATGATTTTGGCTTCTTTTCTATATTTGGATGCAAGAAAGCAAACTGCAGTCTATATTCTCCGTTTCTTTGTATTTTTTCAGCATTTGCACAGTAATTAAGAAATAAACATATGGCAGAAGATGCAGCTCTCATATTGCATATCTCCAGACAAGGGTTGCTTCATTGGCTGCTGCACATACACTACCAACCTAAAAAAAAAAAGCTGATCTTATTCATGTAGGGGAGCACTTTCTGTTCTTCTTATTTTTCTTGTTTCGTCTGCTTATGTGCATGGTAGTGGTGGCAGTGACTACACTTGTTTGCAAAGCAGCTGTCTAGGCGTATCTTTCTACTTCAGATTCAAATCTTTGGCCTTTGACCAAGCTTGCTGCACATCAAAATTCTGACAGATAATAGCACAACAACACTCCTGACTCTTTATCATGTTCCATCCATCCATCCATTATCCAACCCGCTATATCCTAACTACAGGGTCACGGGGATCTGCTGGAGCCAATCCCAGCAAACATAGGGCGCAAGTGAATGATTCAATTCAGGTTGTTGATCAGAATGTGAACATAAAACACAATATTTCTCTGTCACAATGGCACAGTCCACTGAGGTCTGATGTTGTAGGTGACGTCAATAAATTATGTTAACTGGAGTTTGTAGATCTGTATGCATTTCAAGTTTCAGTAGCAGCATTTCATCTTAAAAGTTAGTGTAATAATATCAGAAACTGGGTAATGATAAAATATGCCTATTACAGAAATAATAAAAAAAAATTATATCATCTATTCATATTTCAAACTTATTTTTTGCACTACAGGATTGTGAGGTAAACAGCAGCAGCTAAACCTTGGTTGGCATTCTGTCACTAAGCACGCATACTGTATACACACACAAAGAGAAGGCAATTCATGAATCTAATATGCATTACTTAAGGAAAGAGAAAAAGCATATTTAAATGGAGAATAAGTAAGGAAGGATACAATTTTAATTTAGCCGAAAGCATCATATAGAGTACAGCCAAACCCTTTCTTTTTCTGAAAGTGCTTTTTCTAGTAGAAAGTGGTGTGGAGCAGGATACTTACTGGGTGCAAAGCAATAGTGAACCATGGACAGGATGCCGGTCGATTGTCAAGAGCACACACATTCATGACAGCAGAGTCACCATATAAAGTAATATGTGCATCATCGTGAAACTGGAGTATCCAGAGAAAATTAGGCAAACCCTTTATAGACAAGGATTTCAACCCAGCTCATTGGAGTAGTAAAGCAGTAGCACAAACTACTGCAATACCATGCACATGTTAATTCATCCAACTTGAACCTGCTTTTTTTGGCCTTTAAGGTTTAAACCAAATCTTGGAGGGAAATCAGTGCACTGTAGGAAACACTCAAGCACGAAACCCGTGTTTACATATATAAGAAGTCTTATTTACAATTACTGATTAATATAACATACCAATTAGGTAAACCATTTGGTCCATCAAGCTCACTTGCGGAGCTAATAGCTAACTTGTCCCGATATTTCATCCAGATAACATTTAAAGGTTATAAAAGTTTCTGCCTTAACCACATGCTTTAGTAGTGTGCTCCAGGTTCCCACAACCTTTTGTGTGAAAAAGTGTATCCTGAATGCCACACTCCTCCTTACTTATCCCTCAGTGTCCCCAAGTATGCAGTTAATTATTTAATTCAATGAATTCAAGAGATAGGGAGACAAGTATAAATTTCTTATACACAGAGATCAGATGATTTGTTTTATATACACACATGTTAAAAAATACCCTTTAAAGAGTGCTGGCTGTGCCCTTTTATTAATGTTTAAAAAAAAAGGTCAGTCTTCCACCCATTTGTTTTGAAATTAATGGTGGGTAGCAAAAGGCTAGCTTGAATATCTTTGACTAGGGCTGTTGGAAAATGTCTGGAAAATGTAAATGCCATCAGCTGACAATGAGGCAACAAGAATTCTAACGAAACTGCTTCATTAGTAACATTTTCTTTGGTTCTTATTTTTAATTTGGGGCTGTTTTTAGCAGTACACTTGCATAAGTATGGTACAGAATCTTACCAAATCTAGATTACAAGTAACAAAAATGCAAAATATTGAATTCAACATCTCTAGCTTCAAAGGGTTTGAATGTAAACAGTAGCTATCTATGGCCAATCAGAAAGAAACTGAAATTCAGATTCATGTTTTTTTGCTTGTTTGTTTTATCTGATAAATCCTCACATAATAACAAAAAGTCTAGAATCCTCCCTTTATACAAGACCAGCTTTTCCAGTTTTGCAGTAAAGTTCAAGATTTATTATATCATGACAAAATTGACCCTTTGTATAATGTAATTTGTAAAGGGGATCTTAAACTAATCAAAATAAGTTGAATAGTTTTAAACCAATTCATTTTCTAAACTTGTTTTTCCATTACAGGGCCACAGGTAGCCATGATTTATTCCTCAGGACGCTGGTCCCCACATACCAACACTATCTCATAATGAGTCTTTGGACTTAAGAAGAAGCAAGACTAACCAAATAAAAATCTATGCGCACAAAGAGAGGACATACAAGTAACAACAGTCCGGAATAAATTCAGTAAATGAATAAAATCAATACACCACTTGTTAAGTAAATTGGCATCTGCAGACCAGCTACATAGAAGTTACAGTAGGTGTATGCGACTGTCTCATGTAATCTACCGACATCCTGTCCAGAGTTGGTTTCTACCTTGCCCCTAGTTCTTCTGGGATAAGATGTGCACCATGCAACCCTAAATGGGAGTAAATAGATTGTAACCTGTAGGGAGGGGCACTGTAGCCCAAACCCAAAACATAGTAATGCCCAGCACACTTTTTAGGACAAAATAAAAGGTATTTATTTATCCTCAAGACATTTCCGACAATCATCTTCCTAAGATCAGCCAAAATACACAAAATAAACAAATTCTTCCCCCCTTCTTGCTCCTGTTGAATGTTGCCCAGAGGAGTCTCTTTTTTATGTCGGACCCAGGAATGCCTCCAGGGCCATCCCATGTCTTCTGGGAAGCACTTCCAGGTCATAACGAAAAGAGGAAGGTCCCCACTCACCCTGACAGCGCCCTCTGTTGGAAAGTAAAAATGCTGACAGGGCTGCACTGCTGGACTATTACAAGCATCCCTGCAGTTGTCCTTAAAGGGTCCTCATGGGAAGACCATTGCCACCTGGCATATTGGGGACTGAACTGCTCCCGATTCATGGCCATCATTGGTCCTTCCATTACTGGATACCAATGAGACACAAAGTTATATTCTTGTTCCACTGGCCATTCTGACTGTCGTTCCTCACCAGCTATCTGTCTGGGTACAAACTTATTCACTTTCCCAGCCATGATGCCTGTCTTCCTCCAACAGGGTTCATTGATAAGTGGATAAATTAATTAATAAAGTTTTAAATGAATCCATCCATTTAATTAACTTTCTAAATCGAGTTCCTGGGTCTCATGAAGCCAGGATTTAACCTGCTAGCATCAGGTATAAGGTAACAACTATCCCTTGTTGCCAGGTTCAGGATTAACAGCTCCAAATTTGGGGTACCAACCAGGTCATCCCATTTAATGTTTAAAAGTCGAACAAAAAATAAACACACTTGGGTGTACTTGGCCTCTAAGTACTTGGGCTGAAAACAAACTAAATCAGTCGGCTAGTTAGCCACGGGTATTGGCTCAGTTTCTTAGGAGCTCTGTCTGGCAGGCTTTTGTGAAAACCGAGGCTTCCTACTATGTTGACCTCTAGCACAAAATCATTTTACACTGCTTTGGAGCTAAGACTTAAACTACAAATCCATATGAATAGTAAGCATCCTGTCTTGGAGGTGATAGACAACATGTTACATTTGTAGAAAGTTACATTCATATAGCCTGTTGCACTGTAAGTAGCTAGCACATATAAGTAAGAAGTTCACTGTACTGTTTAAAAATGACAATAATGATCCCATAAACCTATAAAAGTATATCACCCAGTTCATTTTATCTGGACTGAATGTACTGGAATGTTCAATTAATACAAATCAGTTATTATAACAGGCCACTAAAAAGATTTTAAATTTTAAACATGCCATAATTGAGGTTTTGAAATAAGATTGGCCAAGGAAGTAAAAAAGACTCAACTATAAATGGTTAAAAAGCATATTACTTTATTGTATAAGTCAGTTTATTTTATCTAAGCAGTTCAGTGATTTTTATTGATTTTTTTCAGACTTGCATATCTTGCATATCTGAAAAATTTTAAGTACAAGGTTATAAAATAAAGATTTTTTCATGCAGTGAGAAGGCATGGAAATAAATAAGTTATATAAAGTTATAAGTTAAATAAGTTATATGGAAATAACTTCTGGATTTAGTTTTTTTTAATCTACAAATCCTAGCAATAGGAGATGTGCTTTATCTAAAAGAAGATGTCTTTGCATATGTTCTTACTTACCCTTAGTCTGTTCTGAAAAAATAACCTGTACAATCTTTTACAGAAAGGCAGAGGTTCAACACAGGTTAGTGTTTTAGGAGACATTCTAGGAAGATATAATTCCACCTTGAACATGGACAGTCATGTAAAGGATACACATTAGCTAAAGTTATGTTTTTTTAAGTAAACCACGAGGGCATTTTTTGAGCTTCTTCCTCTGTTGGGGTGAAGTGGTGGCTCTGAGGCTAGGGATTTGCACTGGTAATCGGAAGGTTGCCGGTTCAAATCCTGTAAATGTCAAAAGTGACTCTACTTCTTTGGGCCCCTCAGCAAGTCCCTTACCCTGCAATTGCTCCTTCCCAGGTATGAGGTTAATCTCCATCCAGCTCTGCATGTAGGCCCTTTTTCCTGCAGGGAAAAACCTGGGGGTTGGTGGCAGAATTGGCACTCCGGCCACCATAAAAAAAACCTCACACTGGTTCCATTCCATCTGAACTAGTGTGGTGCTGAGGTGTCACTCGTCACATGGTTGCACTCGGGTCCTAATCTGGGATCTTGAAATGATTTGTCATGTGGTGGGTGCAGCAATCGGCTGTATCAGCACAAGCTCTTAACCTCTCTCTCCTCTCTCTTCCTCTGATGCATGGAAAATGTACAAAAAATTCCAGAAGGTGGTGATTGTCAGATTTCAATCACGTGGCCAGGGACATCTTGGTTTTCTGCCATGTTGAACTTCAGGCTCTCGTAGGCATTGGTGTGGACGCTTAGGTTAATCTGGCTGAAGTTCTTACTCAGAATGGGCAAAAACAGCACAGTTTCCATATTCAGGGTCAATGGTTAACATTTAAAGGCAGCTTTGTCATGGCTTTAAGGCAATGTACTTATAAAGTAGAAAAGATACAAAGTGTGAACAGATAGGCAATTGCTTCCCACCAAGACAAAACTTGAAAATGAATATGTTTTGCTAGGTCACCAAAGAACAAATTGATTTACCTATCCATTACAATGGCATTGCTCAATGTTTGGGATATCTCAAGGTGGAACGGAGTCCACAGGAAAATATATCCATTTCCCTGTGTGAGTACGGTCTGCTCAGAGATAGTAACCCCATTACAAGTCATTGAGACCCTGAAAATGAGGGTCAGTGAGTCTTGGACTTTTTAAGAAAGAAAACAATCAGTGCTGTCATGTGGTCAGTAGCTACCAGTGTTGTGGATTGGTCAGTGGAATTTTAAGGTGACCCGATAACCCTGGAAGTAACTCCAGAAAGTTATATAAAATTAGATCTTTGCCAGGATCAACTTAAAACCTGAAGAAGAAGCAAGAGGAAAGACTTGCTGGATGGAGTAAAGAAAGAAAAATAGATGTTAGTGGGTCTGCGGTGGGCTGGCGCCATGCCCAGGGTTTGTTTCCTGCCTTGCGCCCTGTTTTGGCTGGGATTGGCTCCAGCAGACCCCCGTGACCCTGTAATTAGGATATAGCGGGTTGAATAATGGATAGATGGATGTTAGTGGGTAAAACATTTTTTCAGTAAAGCAGAAGTGATAATATTTTTTTTCCTCCCACTGGTTAACTCACCTTTTGGTGAATTACAGTAAAATAGCAATTATCTTTATACTTTGGTGTCGGTGCTGGCACTGTTCTACTATTATTTTGCTTGTTAAAGTAATTCATCAGTGAGTTAAGTGTTAATCCATGAGGAAAGTATACAGACAACTCTAGATTTTAAAAGCTATGTAGGACAAAATATAATATACTGACAGTCTAGGGGCTAAGAAGTTCGATTTAAACTCACTGGATCCCTGCGTCCTAAAAGACAAATTTATCCCAGCAGGGTGAATTCATATCTCATGAATGGTTTTCCCCATGAAAGATGCCATATAAAGACAGGAACTCTCAGCACATGCTAGGAAATTTTTCTTCAGTGTTCCAAGTGAAATATTTCTGGAAGTTAAATCCATGTGACTTCTGAGGCAGTTTGTCAAGTTCCCTCTTGTCAGCAGCAGAGGTCAGTCAAAGCTAAAAAACTGCACACTCTTTCAGTGAACGGCACCTGCAGTTCTGGCAGTGTTGACCTCCAAAGCTTTTTGTTGAGTTAAGCATATCAAGGAAGAACATCAATTAAAAGGAAGATGAATACTATTTTAATAAAGCTCTACATAGTGTAACAAAATAAATTATAGTGTTTGAAAAACGTCGATGAGCCACTAACATGCATTGTGGCTTAATTCAGACCTGGAACACTGAGAAGTCTTGCTGTGGACACACAGTTGACATACAACAGCAACAACAATTTATTTCAGGTTGTTAACAGGCCCTGGTTTTTGACAGCACAAGGCCTTGACTCTCTAAGAAAACAAGAAAACAACTCTAAAATAAAGCATCCTGGATGGAAAAACAAATGGAAAAAATCTTGGAAAAGGCAATGCAGAGAGGGACCCTCTTCCAGGTAGGTTGGGCATGCAATGGGTGTCAAAAAATGGTATAAATAAAATGCACAAAACAGAACAGGAGTAATCCTCTTCACAGGACTAGATGGCCAATCTGACATTGCACCTCAGAAATACAATACAACAGTACAAACTACTTTGTTTGTGCATTGGACTCCTTAACAAGTGCAGGCGCAGAGCATCACGACAACTCTCAAGGCAAAATACAAGATTATGCTACATACTAAATAGAGGACAATCACATATGAAGAAACAGTCAGTCAGTCATTATCCAACCTGCTATATCCGAACACAGGATCATGAGGGTCTGCAGGAGCCAATCCCAGCCAGCACAGGGCGCAAGGCAGGAAAATAAATCCTGGGTAGGGCACCAGCCCACTGCAGGGCACACTCACACAGCACAATTTAGGATCGCCAATGCACCTAACCTGCATGTCTTTGGACTGTGGGAGGAAACTGGAACACACAGAGGAAACCCACGCAGACACGGGGAGAACATGCAAACGCCACGCAGGGAGGACCCGGGAAGCGAACCCAGGTCTCCTTACTGTGAGGCAGTAGTGCTATCACTGCACCACCATGCTGCCCACATGAGGAAACATCCATCCATCCATTATCCAACCCGCTATATCCAAACTACAGGGTCATGGGGGTCTCCTGGATCCAATCCCAGCCAACACGGGGCGCAAGTCAGGAAACAAACCCTGGGCAGGGCGTCAGCCCACCGCAGGGCGCACATACACCCACATACATTAGGGACAATTTAGGATCGCCAATGCACCTAACCTGCATGTCTTTGGACTGTGGGAGGAAACCCACACAGACACGGGGAGAACATGCAAACTCCACGCAGGGAGGACCCGGGAAGCGAACCCAGGTCTCCTTACTGCGAGGCAGCAGCGATACCACTGTGCCAATGTGCCGCCCACATGAGGAAACAGATTGGTTCAAATACACCATAAAAAATGGAGAAACTAATTAACATAAATGAAAAGCAACAATATCTGTCCACCAGCTAATTGTAGAACCTCTGACAAACTGTAGAAAAGGAGTCAGACATGCCTGAAGACCTTGGCTAACTAGCAGCCTCTCCTCTAATGGCCATTCTACAAATGAGTCAGTGCTGGGCCGGCCAATCTATTGAATGGACCCTTCTACCCAATGAGTCTAATGCTCCTTTATCTGAGATGACTTTTCCATAGACAAGCATACACTGCAGTGGATAGTGACACCAAGTGCCACATGAGGGTACCGAGAAGAGAAACAGGGTTGAACTATACCCTAGTAAGTAGTGTGGTTGTCATCAATAAGGGACTACATAATAGACTTGAGCACCAAATAGTTTCACACTGTCTTTAACCAAAAGCTCATTGTCCTCAGTGAAGAACATCCCACCCTAACTCCATCATTACTAAGAGCAGCACCTCTGTAACCATTACTTGAGATCAAGCATTGCCCCACAGGTTCAAAGGTCTGTCTTGGACTAAGTGACTTAACCGGCTGAGTTAAGAGAAATGTCAGTACAGGCAACTAGTGACATTGTTAACTTTGGGGTCAATGCTATCAATGCACAATAAATGTTTGCATGTTGACTGCTGTTAATTTCTCCTCTCCTAATGAACTACCACTGTGACAGTACATACAATATAATATTATGTTCATAGCAACCACCAAATGGTGTGATTCCTGTACACAAAATCTCAGAATGAGAGTGCAGACCTCAAACTAGCAAGCAAAAGACAACCTAACCTGAAACCCAAATGGCTGGCTTCTAGCCTGCACAAGCCCAAAAATGGTGCTGTGGATTTTACACTTAAAGTCTCAAAAATGTCCTTAAAAAGAGAAAGAGAAACACATTTGAAAAAAACTGTTGCTCCCAAAGGACAAAAACAACAAAGTTCCTTATGATTATATATTTATTATAGACCTTGCCAAAAAAGGATAATAAAAAAGCAAGGCAAAAAGAAGCAAAAAATAGCAAAGAAATCTAGACACAGAACCAAAAAGTATGTTGCTGCAATTTATATTTATGTTTACTTTTTCTTGAACTGTCCTGAAAGTTTAACAAGTTAAAGATCTTTTCTGGGGTTTTCTGACCTAGTGAATCTATTTCTGATGTCTATTTTTATCTTGGAGACCTTATTTAAAAGTTTACCATTTTGCAACATTATTTTTGATGCTATTTTGTTTTCCAATGCATGCTACTATTTTGAGAATTTCACATTTATAAATTATAATGACAATGAATCTCATAATGCACCAGGGCAGTATGATGCTGTCATCCTCAGCAGGACTGTATAAAGGTCACCTCTTACAGCTCTGGTTTATTAAAGTTTAATTGTGAACTATGTGCTTTCTTTCATGGGCTTTTAAGATAAGCATTTCTGGTTTGGTCGTTTCTCTCTTTCATATCTGAATTTGACCTTTCCTTTCTTTTCTTCTAGTCCTTCCTTGTAAAGAGTTTCTGGCTTTAATTTTAGATTTAGTGCAACAGTACCTAAAATTAATGAAATTAATGAAATAACAAGACAAGGCACCTTGTGTCAAATCCTGTATAACTGAATAAAGAAAACAAATTTGAGTCTTCCTCAGACTGGAGTCCTCTCAGGTGATTGACTAAGTTGGCTGTTCCTCTGTTTAAGATGTGTTTGGGCAGGAAGAGGCTGATCCAGGTGGGCAGACCTGGGAAGTGATGTTTAAGGAGAGCAGCTGTCAATAATATTTTCTGCACAAGGAAGAAAAGAGAATCCGTTATCGCATAGCGAATAATTACCATCACCAAAGCCCTTAAAATGTCACCCATGTGCACAACTGCGACACAAAGCAACAGTCGAAGCCAATAAATCCAAATAACATAAATCATAAACAAGCATCAAAAACAAAGACACAATGGCAAAGCTGTTGATCTCTCCAAAGCTTTGGTTTAAGTACTACTGGGGCAGCACCCTAGCTGCTTAATTAGATGGCCCCACAACCTTTGGTACAATATACAGGAGTCAGGGCAGATAAACCAAGCTAAAACAGAGAACCTTAATATAACACAACATTGAAAAAGTAGTAACAGATAGAACAGGTCTGGTCAGGTCAGGTCAGGTTGAGGATCATGCACTGCTACAGCACATTGCCACACCTACCACATGATGAAACAGCTCGTGATCTTGGTTGACATTTCTAAAGGCAAACACGAGGTTCATTCCCACCTCCAGGAAATGACCATCTATCTGCCCCAGCCAGGCGAGTAATGCAAGTAATGTGCCTCATTTGGGACTCCGTGAACAACTGCTCGTTCGACATAAAGTCAAACCCAAGGCTACCAAAATATTCTCTGAATAGACACAGTACAGATGGAGTCCAGTCTTCATCTCAGATCACTGGATAGCATCCATGTCTTGCAAACATACAGCAAAACAGGAAGCATCAGGATTCTAAAGACTTTGACCTTCATCCTTTTGCAAAGATATCGGGAGCTCCACATCCCTTTTCCAGTGACCTCCCAATGCTCTCCCAATCTGTCTACTGACTTAATAGGAAGAGTTATCAGAGACATGAATATCTCTCCCGAGATAAGCAAACCTTTTGACAAGTATGACATTCTCTATGCAGACACACACTGCTGATGACTGTGCTCAAGAGGTCATTAAATAACTAGATCTTAGTTTTTATCCAAGCCCAGACACTCAGACTCCTTGCTCAGTCTCTCTAGAGCCCTGATCAGAGCCTCCATTGACTCTTCGAAGATCACCACATCATCAGAAAAGTCAAGATCAGTGAATCTTTCTAAACCAACAGATGCCCCACAGCCACTGGACCCCATGACCCTGCCCAACACCTAGTCCATGCAAGCATTGAATAGAGTTGGAGCAAGAGAACACCAGGGACAAACCCCAGAATCAACTGGAAAAAACAGAGGTTCTGTCTCAACTCTGCACAGCAGTCACAGTACCACTATATAGGCTGGCCATGGTATCCACCAACTTCGAGGGGATGCTGCAAAGTCTCAGCATGTTCCACAGGGCAGCTTGATCAACTGAGTAAAATGCTTTATGAAAATCGACAAAGGCTTCAAGGAAACTCTGCCAATATTTGTATTTGCGCTCAATGATAACCCTCAGTGCCAGGATGCAGTCGATGGTAGACTTCTTAGGCGTAAAACCAGACTGTTCTGGTTGCTGGTAGGTCAGCAAGTGATCGCAAATCCTACTGAGGATGACCCTAGCATGGACCTTACCTGGCACTGAGAGCAGTGTTATCCCCATGTAGCTGCCACAATCTTGGCAATCACCTTTCCCTTTCCAGATAGGGATGACAAGTCCTGTTTTCCAGTCAAATGGGATGACGCTCGTCTCCCAAATAGAAGCAAAAATTGCTTGGAATGCAAGGAGGACATCCTTACCACAATCCTGGATACCACCGATTACTGCAGCCTTTCCTACCCTCAGCTGGCTCACCACTTGTGCAATCTCAATGAGATTGGGTACTTCACAGCTAAATGGAGAATCAGCCTCAAGAACCATGGACCCAGAGATACCCAACATCTTAACACCGTCATCCATAAGGACCGTTCTATCACTGTGACTCTCTGAAAAGCAAATGTGCATAATGCTTCAGATCTTCTGTAAGCAGGACATGGGTCACAAGACCACAGATGATGTGATACTTGCTCACAGATTCCTCTAACAAACGACTCCTTATCTGCCCTCAGAGCCCTCACAGCCGTCTTTCTCAGTTCCCGGTACAGACTGGAGTTGCCATCAAGCTGTGCACTGCAGAGTGCCCTACGAGATGAAACACCTCCTTCTGAGAACACCAGCAACACCCACACAACCCTCAGCAACAACAACAACAACAACAACAACATTTATTTATATAGCACATTTTCATACAAAAAAATGTAGCTCAAAGTGCTTTACATAATGAAGAATAGAAAAATAAGAGACACATTAAGAAAATAAAATAAGTCAACATTAATTAACATAGAATAAGTGTAAGGTCCAATGGCCAGGGGGGACAGAAAAAACAAAAAAAAACTCCAGACGGCCGGAGAAAAAAAATAAAATCTGCAGGGATTCCAGGCCATGAGACCGCCCAGTCCCCTCTGGGCAATCTACCTAACATAAATGAAACAGTCCTCTTTGTATTTATGGTTTTCACGGAAGGACTTGATGATGATCACGTGGACTTCTGGCTTTTAGTCCATCAATGCTGGGACATCATGGTGCTTTGAGTAAGTTGGTGGTGGCGCAGGCCGCCACCACAGAAAAACCGGAAAAAGAAACAGAAGAGAGAGTAGGGGTCAGTACGGATTTTAGTGCCACCATGAATAGTTATTATAATGAATTGAACATACAGAGTATCAGGATTAAGATAAAGTGAAGTTATGAAAAGGCCATGTTAAAGTAATGTGTTTTCAGCAGAGTTTTAAAGTGCTCCACTGTATTAGCCTGGCGAATTCCTATTGGCAGGCTATTCCAGATTTTAGGTGCATAGCAGCAGAAGGCCGCCTCACCACTTCTTTTAAGTTTAGCTTTTGGAATTCTAAGGAGACACTCATTTGAGGATCTAAGATTACGATTTGGAATATAAGGTGTCAGACATTCCGATATATAAGATGGAGCGAGATTATTTAAGGCTTTGTAGACTATAAGCAGAATTTTAAAGTCAATTCTGAAAGACACAGGTAACCAGTGTAGTGACATTAAGACTGGAGAGATGTGTTCGGATTTTCTTTTCCTAGTTAGGATTCTAGCAGCTGCATTCTGCACTCGTTGCAAATGATTTATGTCTTTTTTGGGTAGTCCTGAGAGGAGTGCATTACAGTAATCTAATCGACTAAAAACAAAAGCGTGAATTAATTTCTCAGCATCTTTCAATGATATAAGAGGTCTAACTTTTGCTATATTTCTTAAGTGAAAAAATGCTGTCCTAGTGGTCTGAAGAATATGTGATTTAAAATTCAGGTTACAGTCAACGGTTACCCCTAAGTTTTTTACTTCGGTCTTAACTTCTAATCCTAATGCGTCAAGATTATTTTTGATAACCTCACTTAATCCGTTTTTGCCAATCAATACAATTTCAGTTTTCTCTTTATTTAACTTGAGAAAATTACTATTCATCCATTCAGAAATACCAGTAAGACATTGTGTTATTGATTCGAGAGAGCCGGTGTCATCAGGTGCTACTGATAAGTACAGCTGTGTGTCATCAGCATAGCTGTGGTAGCTCACGTTGTAACTTGAGATAATCTGACCTAACGGAAGCATATAGATTGAGAAAAGAAGCGGACCCAGGATAGAGCCTTGTGGAACCCCATATAGAATATCATGCGTCTTTGAGTTGTGATTGTTGTTGTGATGGTTGTGAAGCAACCATCAGAGTCTTCTCATGAAACATCTCAAACATCACATTAGGACAGGCAGATGCAATTAAGTCTGCAAGTTTCACACAAAAAACGTGTGCAAACTCATTAGAAATATCCTGATCTTGGAATCTGGCCAGGTCCAGCCTCATTCTAGAAGTAGGTAGTAGCCTACAGGATCTAAGCTGGATCATCAGAGTAGCAACAACAAGTCTGTGGTCAGAATTAACAAATTGGGCTCTTCTCCCTGCAGGAGCATCCAGCATCTGCCCACAATGATGTGATTGATCTCCTTAACCACACCACCAGTATTAGAGCACCAAATCCAAGGATGCAGCTTAGGGTGCTAGAATGAGGATCCAGATATCCACAGCCCCTGACCTATTGCAAAGTCAAGGAACATGGAGCCACTTTCACCATGGTCGCCAGACCCATGGGAGCCGATACAATCCTCAGAGCCAACCCTGACAGTGCCAGTTGTCGTATTGAGGTCATCCATGTCCAGAGGAGTGTCACCTTGCTGGCACCCATCAACCAACGAGCGAAGTTGTCTCCCTCACCGAGACATCTCTCAACACAGGCGGAGCAAACACTGAGACAACAGACAAGGCACCCATATAGTGCCCTCATCTGATTTATTTTATTTATTAATTTATTTATAAAGCACTTTAAAAACAACATCAAGGCTGACCAAAGTGCTGTACAATAAAAAAAAAAAAGAAAAACCCAACATATCAGACACGCGAAACTGAAGGGTAAATGAAACAGAAACACATTAACACATAAAAACTAAAAAGATTCTTAACAAAATGCATACAGATAGCCAACATATCATTATGGGTTAAAAGCCAGAGAGTAAAAATGTGTTTTTAAATAGGATTTAAGGAAAGCTAGCGAAGGAGCCTGCCTAACATGCAACGGCAAATCGTTTCAGAGTTTTGGAGCTGCAACTGAAAAGGCTCGATCATCTTTGAGCTTGCATCGTGCCTTGGGAACACGTAAAAACATCTGGTCTGCTGACCTGAGAGGGAGAGACGGTATGTAAGGGTGCAGCAGTTCTGACAAATAAAGTGAGGCACAACCATTAAGAGATTTAAAAACAAATACAAGGATCTTAAAATGGATTTGAAAACAAATTGGAAGCCAGTGAAGGAAAGTCAAAATCGGGGTAACATGCTCATGCTTTCTTGTGCCAGTTAAATAGAGTTTTGCTCCAGCTGTAGGTGAGCAATGGAGACCTGGCTAATTCCAAAAAGAAGCGCATTGCAGTAATCTAGACGAGATGTTATAAAAACATGTATCACTGTTTCAAGGTTGCGCTTAGACAAAACAGGCTTGATTTTTGACATCCGCCTCAACTGGAAAAAGCAAGATTTTACCACTACGTTCACATGGCTATCAAGTTTAAAAGTGGAATCCATTTTCACCCCTAAATTTGAGATCATGGATTTCTCAAATTGAGCCACAGTGGAAAGGTCAATGCAGGGGGTCCCGCTGGTGCTATTGGGTCTAAATTACATGACTTCTGTCTTGTTCTCATTAAAATTTAGAAAATTTAATGCCATCCAACTCCTTATGTCAATAAGGCAATCAAGCAGGGGCTGGACAGAACATGGACCTTGGCGCTTCAGAGGGAAATAAAACTGACAGTCATCAGCATAAAGATGAAAGGAAATACTGTGTTTCCGAAAAATAGCACCGAGTGGCAGCAGGTACAAGGAGAACAGAGATGGAAGTTAAATCATCAATGCTTACACAAAAACTTCTATCTGAGACATAGGACCTAAACCATTGGAGAGCTGAATCTGTGATGCCCACCCACTGCTCCAGCCTGGAGATAAGGAACTCATGGTCTGTCGTGTCAAAGGCAGCTGTTAAATCCAAAAGCATAAATAGTACACAGTCACCAGAGTCCACTGTTAAAAGAATATCTTTAGAATATATATTAAAACCCTTAACAGGGAGGACTCAGTGCTGTGGTGAGTTTTAAACCTGGACTGGAATGCAGTGGGTATAGATGACTTTTTCCAAGAGTTTGGACAAAAAAGGTAGCTTGGAAATAGGCCTAAAGTTAGACATAACAGAGTGGTCCAGACCCGTTTTTTTCAGCAGTGGTTGCACAACAGCATGTTTAAAATTTTTAGGCACCACACTACAGTTTAGAGTACTATTAATAATTGTAAGAATAGAAGGACCCAAGGTAGAAAAGACAAGAAGGTGAGGAGGGACAACATCAAGGGGGGAGTCAGATGGCTTCATACTGGAAACCAGCTGCTTTAAAAAGGGGAGAGTGATAGGCTCGAAGTTATCAAACACAGCCAAACAGGGTATTAAAATGTTTAGGTCATGAGAAGATGGTGAAATGAGGGCCGTAGTGCTTACAACCTTCTTCAAAAAAAAAGTAAAGAAATTTATTGCAAGTTTCCCTAGAGGCTTCCAGAAAGACAGGTTCATGAACATTAAGTACAGAACTCAATGTGTTAAAAAGTACATGAGGTTGTGAGAGTTAGAGCCAACAACTTCAGAAAAAAAGTTTGACCTTGCAGCTTTCAAAACTTTCTGATAACACAACCAACTTTCTCTCAATATTTCAAAAGAAACCTGCAACCTGTCCTTCTTCCACCTCCGCTCAGCTGTCCTGCACTCCCTTCTATATGCACGGGTATTAGCATTTAACCACGGCTCGGAGCTGGGCTTTAGTTGCCTGTTTTTTAGTGGTGCCACAGAGTCCAGAGCAGTTTGGCAAGCAGAATTAAATTGAAGTGTTAGTCCTCAGTATTGGAAGACACCGAGGGCTGTGAGGTCACTTCATAATTAAAAAGAGCAGAAAACTGAGCAGCAGTGGAAGATTTAAGAGCTCGGCAGTGTTGAACAGGTGCATACAGTTTAGCAAATTGACAGAGAGGAACAAAATCAGTTTCATAATACGCTCGTTGAAAGGAGTGACATTTGACACTGTCTGCCACAGCAATAACTACTCCCTGAGTATGACAGCCATCAGAGTTACCAGACCAATAAAATGTGTTCCCACTTATATAGATCTGGCCAGTGAGTTCTGTACACCTAACAGAGTGCCGCCATTGAACTGCAGAGTTTATAAAGCTCCTTCAACAGCAGAGAAAGATGGTCATCGTGCCGGAGAGAAAAGACGTTCCACGAATCTACCTGGATGGACCATATCAAATTAGGTCCCAATTGCTGCCGTGCAGTGGGCGATGCCGCAGCACAACAAATCCCCAGTAGTCCTGATCCCACTGGCTCTCCAGCTGTTTCGACTCTTCTGGGAATGAGGCTCCCAAGGGCTTTCCCCCAACCCCTTCATGATGCAATGAGCCTTCCTTTGGGAAGCTGCAACAGAGCTACTACCATGGAGAGCATTGAGTCCTGTCTGTCATTTTGGAGTTTTGAAGTCTTTACGGTTTGCTACCAACCCCAAAGTTTCCCTTACAAGTTGGAAGACCACTTGCAGGGCCAGATGTAGTTTAATGTCATACCCAGGACGTGAATAGCACAATATTGCATAAATATAACATGGACAAATCCAAACCAAAGACACAACATATAGAATTAAATTTAATAAAACAAAAAAATGATTCAATAAACAAAAAAATAAACTTAAGCCCATGCAACAAACCATCATAACATCAGAAACCATTGGTAGAGCCCTTGATACTGACGTGCCAAAAGGAATTACAGTGACAGCAATGACTTGTGAAAGCCACATGCACAGTTTTATAACAAGATCTGAAAGTTGACTGCAGAAAGCAGTGAGGCCTTTGTACGGGCAGGAGTACAGTTATTGACCATACACCTAAAAAGAATGTCTAGGCAAACTGCTGTCAAAAAAGGCCAAAAGCATAAAAAGCACTCGACTCAGCAAAAAAAACACAATGGGGCAGGGATGCTGGACAACGATTAACTACAAGTTCAATCAATATGTGACAAGTAACATCTTATTTCAACATTCTGTTAATTAATAAATTATGGGTGTGTTTCAGCCGCAATTGTTCATTCTCCCTCAAGCTCATTTAATCCAATTCAGAATCACATGAACAGTAATAAGCAGCCACTTACTAATAAACAGAAATATAGTCATACAGCTTTATAAATATCTTGTAATAAATTTTAATGCAGCTGCAAGAAAAAGGATAAATGAAACCAGTGTGAGAGGCAGAACTGTTAGGCTAAGGAGTCAAAACTCTTCCAGTGTTAGAGAAATCCCAGTACAGTATTTAAATCAAGGCTGAAAACTCCTTAAATGAGCCCAGCACAATCTTATTAGAAGAGTTGGTGGAGTTCTTGTTTAATACTCATAAGACTCATAATAGTAGTATTGGCCAACTAATAAAAAGCCTTTAATGTTATATTTCTCTTCTTTGTGACTGGTGATGTCTTTCACATTTACTATCTATCTCTGGATTAGAGTGGAGGATGCAATTATCTCTCTGTTCCACAAGGCTTATTCTCACCTGGTCAAAGCCGCCAGCACTGTGAGGATTATGTTTTTTGATTTCTACAGCACCTTAAATCCCATCCAGCCATCTTTGTTAAGGGATAAGCTCAGAGATTTGCAGGTAGATGAGCCTATTGTGTCCTGGATAATGAACTATCTGTCAGGCAGGCTGTAGTTTGTGAGGCTTAAGGACTGTATTTCTGATTCAGATGTGAGCATCACTGGAGCACCATAAGGAACAGCATAACATCTGCAAAACCAAGGAACTGATTATTGACTTTCACCGCACCTAACAGCCGCTTCTATGTCCGGTCACAATTCAAGGAGTAAATGTAGAGGTGGTCCACTCCTAGAAAGTACTTAGGGGTTCACATTAATTATAGATTGGCCTCATCTTGGAACACAGGAGAACTATATAAGAAAGGGCACAGCAGGCTCCTTCTTCTTAGGAGTCTGCGTTCCTTTAATGTGAGAAGTGACGTCCTTCACATCTTCTGTAACTCTGTGATGGCCAGCACGATATGGATATGTATCATTCTTGTGCTTCTTTTAGAAGCTACAGGAGAAGGAGAAAATACAGTTAGCACCAGTCCCCCATATTGTCCCAGAGTGGTATCACTTACCTCATCTGAGCCTAGAAGGTGGTCCTAGGCATGTGCATGACAATTGGAGCATATGCAAGTGAAGATGTTTGCTCAGGTAGACTCAGTAAGTAAAAGGCATTAATTAACCCTGCAACCTTTGGACTTCACATGCAGTACTCTAACCTCTACACTGCACTGTGGTACTGTAGGACAAGTCTCAATACTTTTGCAAGACACAGAAAATGAAAAATAAAATCTACTTTAATAAGCTTGCCATGTGCTGCCACAGAGGGCCAGTTCCACAACTGTCAACAAAAGATTCTGGAGTTCGAGTGGTGAGGATTAATTTCTAGGTTGTTCCTAATTATCCATGTGTGGTGATAATGTAAATAAGCATGATAATCCCGTAGATGGCAGTAGAGTACACATCATGAATAAAATATATATAAAAACAGTAGAAGAAGCCTTAGGAGTGGGACACATGCTGCTAGTACTTGCATAGAGTGCACATAGTTGGGTTGTTTCTCTATTGTTTATAATTGTAATAAAGTTCACTTAAAGAACTCACAGTCTGTTCTTATTTAAGTAAACAAACAGCATACCATGTACCATATTTGTTTTCTGAATCTAGTTTTTGGAGAGGACCTTAGTGCGTAGCAACACTATGTCTATTTCATTATATCTGGATTTAACTCCAGAAAAAAATAAACCTTTATTATCTGACTGACTCAATGCCTTTAAGGCTAAATCAATTTTTGAGACATTCCCAGTGATTTTTAGTTCTCTTCATTTATATACTCTTAGCCAGTCCAGTGCAGTCATTAAGCCAATCGTCCAGCCATACTCCCTGGACTGTAAATATGAGGCACCACCAAGTTTCATGCCATTAAAGCGTACACCTTATGTCGAAGTCTTTTGACTAATTTATTATTTTCTAATTAAATAAAAATGTATATTTTTTATATATTGAAATGTTACAAGGTTATGTATGCTTCTGTAACAGCATTTTTTTAAATCTGTAAATATTTTCAGCTTACCTTCATCCATCCATCCATCCATTATCCAACCCGCTATATCCTAACTACAGGGTCACAGGGGTCTGCTGGAGCCAATCCCAGCCAACACAGGGCGCAAGGCAGGAAACAAACCCTGGGCAGGGCACCAGCCCACCGCAGGGTGCACACTCACACACACACACACTCACACACCAAGCACACACTAGGGACAATTTAGGATCGCCAGTCCACCTAACCTGCATGTCTTTGGACTGTGGGAGGAAACAAGAGTACCCGGAGGAAACTCCACGCAGGGAGGACTCGTGAAGCGAACCCGGGTCAGCTTGCCTTCACTGATTTGTTATCTCTCACCCTATAAATCCATTGTTGTCTGAGACCTAGTAATACCATGAATAGCCTTAATTTCTACTAACAAGCATTTATCGCTATTATATAAAAAAATCCAGGGACGAGACGTGACTTTTTCAGAGAGATAATTTCATGTCCCGAGAGACGAGACTTTGTGTCAAGAGATTTAACCACGCCCAGGGCCGGGAATAAAAGACAAAGAGTAGCTGACAAAGTAGAACGTCATAAAGAATTCAAAAACGTTGGCGCGATACACATGCAGAGCAGGTGAGAGATAATGAAAGTACTAAAATTCGAAAGTCTCAAAAAATGATAGTAAAGATTGCATTAGTGCAAACAAATGGAAATTACTTCTCGGTGAAATAACAGAACAGCGAAAAGAGATCTAATATATTGATTTAAATTTTAATTTGTGTTGCCATCAGGGAAAAGTAGTGTTTCTTCCCAACAAAGAGGTATATTCATGAGAATTAGTCCTGCAAGACGAGACTTTATGCCAAGAGATTTAATCATGCCTGGGGCTGGAAATAAAAGACAAAGAGTAGATGACAAAGTAAAATGTTGTAAAGAGGTTCCAAAACGTTGGCATGATACACATTCAGAGCAGGTTAGAGGTAATGAAAGTACTAAAATTCGAAAGTCTCAAAAAATTGATAGTAAAGATTGCATTAGCGCAAACAAACAGAAATTATTACTCCGTGAAATAATGGAACAGCGAAAAGAGATCGGATATATTGCTCATATTTAAACTTTAAGCTGGAGACTTGTATATTGTCTAATTTCTGTTGCCATCAGGGAAAAGTAGTATTTCTTCCCAATGAAGAGGCTTATCCACAAGAATTAAAAGATTTGTTGTTTGGTGAAAGTGAAATCCACATATGCGAGCAGCAGAGACACGAAGTACCTGGCATGTACTGCAGGCCGGGTGGGTTGGCAAGCGAAGCGAGCAGGGGGCAAAGCGCCCTAGTTAAACTTAAACAACTACATTTTCTATTATGTTTTTCCTTTATCACAATGAGGGTCTCTAAAGATAGTTGACATTAACCTATGGTATTTTCTCAAAAGGATACAATTAGCACTGCGACCTTAATGTTCCACACTCACTCTTGGGCCGGTTTAGAGTTGCCACTTAAAAGAACATTCCATTCAAAAATCATATTTTTGTATTTTTATCTACCCCATGTATTTTGTAATGATGGCCGAGAAATGTTTTTAGTCTCAAATTTTCTAAGGAAAAGACAACAAAGATTCAAATTGATCGAGGCCCAGCGGTGACTAACTGTATTGAAAAATGACTGATTTCCATGAATGGCTCTAATAATGTCAATCAAAAGGATTCTTTTGAAGTCTGAGGTGTGGAAAGATTAACTTAAGTACCTGAGGTCTAAGGCCCTATTTACGCTATTACATTTTCCTTTAAAAGGGCTAACATTAGTCTCTGTTTTTGCCTTTTGTCCAATTTTAACCCCTGAAAATGGAGATTCTTTAAAACATTCTCCAGAGTTGTATACTTGCCGTTGCATTGTGGATGGGTGAAAACTTTGACTTTTGAAAACACAGCCTCTAATCAGGCTCTGATTTGTTTGTGTTTATAATATAGGCTTTTCCTGATCCCTTATCATTCCCTGATTGGTCATCCTTCATGGATATTCCAATAATATGGACATACAGGAGTTGCTTAGCTGTATGCATCTGAAATTCATAGAGTTTTAATGCTGCATACATGTGCAAAAGGCAAATAATTAATACCTGACTACTGTTTTATGACAAATCCCATGGCTGGTGCCATTACCGTCCCTGTAAGAATTTTTTTGGTTAGTGTAGGCAAACAGATCCATCATATGCATGAAAATGTAATAGTGCGGATGTCTTTAGAGGAGGGATCATTACTTAATCTTCAGCTATAACGAAGGCTGACAATCTAGTAATTGTATGTCTGATGTGTGTACTGAGATTTTTCACATAAGGAATACTAAACTTTCAGTGCAGGGCCAATCTTAATATATACACACAATGGGCACTGGCCCGGGGCCCCAGGAGTATAAGATTACATGATGTCTCTGTGTTGCATTCAAAACAGAGGTACTAGCGCACTATTTTGCCCAGAGGCCTATGATGCTGTCAAGACTTATACTTACTAATCATAGCACCAGAGAATGGTGACTTGCAATTAAGAATTTCATTTCATTCTGTACATGTGACAATAAGGACTCTAGAAACCTATAATTTACCATAGCATGGTCGCCATGTCAGGGGAAAACCCCATATTTTTTAGGGAGAAATCAAGATCATAAGGGGAAAAATGTGGGTAAGTGTTTCATGCAAGGAATTATGGGGGACAGATATGTAACATGGAGGATTCTTGGTGAAGAAGGTGAATTGCCTTCCAATGGAAATAGGATTTTATACCTTCAACATTTTTCCACCTACAGGTGATCAATGAAAGTAAAGACAGCAATAGGGAAAATATTGAACTGTGCAATAGCTGCCTATTATTGCTCTGCCCACTCATCTTGAGGCTTTTTTTATAACTGGTTAGAGGTCAGAGTGGTTTGGGATTGAGCATTCTAATCCCACATCAGTCTGTACTCCCCCTGGTAATTTTTCAAACTGTACTAATAAGATTGAGTGTTCAAGCTAAACCCAACAGCAAATCTAGGGCTGGTATCATCTTGGAGAGTTCTGTGAAGTTGTCGGCTTAGATTCACAAAATTAAAATGAATTCTTTTCAGTGTATTTCAGTATAACAATTACCATCTTGTAATGACAACTCCCCAAGCAACAAGGTACAGGCAGAGATTCAGCAGTAAATGTTGCAAGAAGGCAAGGATTTATAGGTAATGGCTGTTATTTAAATGATTACTTTTGCTTTTGTAAAGCTTTTTGACTTGTAAATGAAACTGTAATTGCATAGTACATTTTGTGATAAGCACTATCTAGACTTACTAGTTTAAAAGTGAAAATGTGTTTATATCAGAGCACAGAGCGCTGCCTTTACATATTTAGGGTGCTGTTTCCATCCATTTTCCTAACCTGCTTATCCAGGGCTGGGTCACAGGGCAGCTAGCGCCTATCGCAGCAAGCATTGGGTGCATGCCAGGACTGCAGTCCATCACAGGGTGAACACACACACACACACTAGGACCAATTTAGCATTGTCAATCCCCCTAGCCTGCATGTCTTTGGACTGTGTTATATGAGAGATTTAGATAGATAGATAGATAGATAGATAGATAGATAGATAGATAGATAG
>JANRMT010062854.1:115532232-115573984 GCA_026402145.1 Polypterus bichir lapradei | reverse complement strand
AATTACAAGGAATGTATCTTTTTTGTGTACTATATCACAAAACGACACTGGGTTATGAAAATACATGTATTCAAGTACATATATGCTAAATTACAGATCATTTTACTACGGAATTTGTTTTTGTGTCGTGAACATTGCAATTGTGAACATTTGGGCAACCAAGCAGAATGCAGCGTCAGATAGCTATGCCATGTTCAGAGGGGTGCAAAAAAAAGTCACGGTAAAGTTTCTTGTGATTTAGCAATTTTGTGGTAGAACAAATATATTTTTCTATCCCAGTGTTCTAAATATGAGATGGTGTGCAAAAGAAAAGTCCCTTGCAATATTTTAAGATACACAATTCATTTTCTCCCTCTGTGGACTTCTTGCTTGCAAACGGTATCACAGACCTTCGCTTCTGTATGTGTACATTAATGTATACGTTTTTATTGTTCATTTTGCATTACTGTAATAATTCTTCATCTTTTACCTTCTATTTATTTGTCTGAACTATTTTCACCTACTGTACCTGATTACATTTACTGTGCTCATTTTACGTACTCTATAGTAGAATAGTTATTGTTTGCTATTCTTTCTGTTTCTTTAAAAATATTAATTTGATATATCCATCACATTGAATCCTGAGAACATATTAGATAGTTCTCATTTTAAGCAGGCCTTTGATTATTTGTTTGTTTTGTTATGATTGGATGGTGCTTAGAAGGAGCCATGGAAGACTGGAGTGGCAGAAGTAGCATTGGAGAGTTCTCCTGTAAATCTGTCATAAACTTTGCATGAGGAAACAAGGAAGAGATACTGCGTTTCAAAATGTATCAGGCTACCAGCACCAGTGGAGACAGAATGCTGGGCAAAAATATCTTAAACAAAGCACAAAAAATGAAGCTCTATCAACCTATTATTTTATCATACAGTACAACCACCACAGAACATAAGTAAAAAAAAAATCTCTTTGTAAACACTGAAAGCAAAAGTGAATATTCAGAAATTTCCAATTTATTTCAAATTATATGCAATAATTGTATTGCACATAATGAATCAACATGATTCCTGATAATGATGAGAACTTCTCCTAAACATTAAACATCTTCAAATTGTGTCATAAAAATCAAACAATGGGTTCTAGACTTCAAGCTCCAAAGCGGAATTGAAAAGTGAACACACATAATCAAAGATAAGCTAAAAACAGTGGCAGGTTGCACAAAGAAAAGCTCATCTACCAAAAAAAGAAATATTTTTCTAGATAAGAAATTGCATTTAGCACAATGGAAAGCATGAAAAATATCAGACTAGGTTTGTTTGCTGTAACATTTTAGTAATACTTTAAATTGCTAAGGCAGGATTATTTATTTAATTTTTGCACAACAGCGTTATCTCCTGAGTGATGGGGGCAGCCATTACTGATTAATCACTGCAATGAAATGTTTCTATTTTATAAGGGGAATCAGTATCTCACATTGACTGAAAATGCTACTGGCATAATTATGTGATGATGACAAAGGTTTCAAATTTTAGATCATGATCATTTGAAAGGTAAAGTATGCTTTACCCAGTGATACATTTTCATCTCTGAAATACCTGATGAAAATAAAAATCAATTAAATGTAATCCTTACTATCCAATGCTGCTGATATTTGGAATACTTGTGGCAATAAGACTCAGATAAAATTAAAATAAAATAAAAAAAAATTAGCAAAGATAAAGATCAAGAAGTACTGGTGTGAAAACAAATATCCCCTGTATGTGGCCCCATGCCTATTTTGTTTTTTCGGAAATCCACTTACCATCTCCTTTCAGCCGCTTGCCTACTGGGCTGGCATCCAGAAAGTCTGCAAAAATATAAAAAAAAATTGCAGTGCAGCACAAAGGTAAATACCAAATGAAGGCTGATCAGAGAATACAGAGAGAAAGAGATGTGGAAAGGAGCTCTGTGAACGCAGCAGGTTTGCTACTTTACAAGGCTTGCCTCACATCATGAGCCATGCTTCAATATGGCCCACTGGCATTTTCTTTAAAGGCCATAAAAGTACAAAGAGAGAGCCCACAGGCAACTTTCCTTGTAAAAAGTGCCCATAAACAAACACAAGGCATCTGCTGCTACCTGTGATTACCCTTACAGGTTTCTGGTAGAAAGAAAAAAAACACACATTTTCCATAGAAGGGTTATTTGCAGCCAATTATTTTTTATAAGAAAGCTTCAGGCAGCAGAAACTACAGTAAGTACTGTATTAGGAAATGAGGCCGCGCCATAATCTGTAATGTGCACAAAGACCCAGCTGGCCTGAGGTATGGTGCTTCTTTAACTTCTTTTTGATCCATTTTTTTTAAAACCACAATACATTAGCTTCCACTGTGTGAAAGATGAGACATTTCTGTTGTGTTCCTGTGTTAGCTAACTGTTTTTATCAATTATGCTGCCCCTTTCTTTTTGAATGTAACTTCAGAAATTAAGAAGCAGGAAGCAAATAAGGAAGGCTGTAATTATTTGGATATTTGTGTTGAACAGTCAGTCACCTTCACTGTTGCCCCTTTAATGATGTAGTGTGAGGATACTGAAAGTAATGGGCAATTACATAAAGTGATGGAGTTAGCTACCATGTGCAAATAATAATTTCATATTGGGAATATGGGACATTAAGGCAGAGTTTTGCTTGGTGCACCTCTTACATGTCATTAAACCATCTGCAGTCATCATAGATGCAGTTTCACATCCTTCAAGCGGGGTTATAGAGAACTTGCAGTTAAAATGTGAATGTTAACTTGTCAAGGGGGATTTGGTCATTGGTGCAATCCCAAGTCACCTCCTTTAACACTGAAAATGGCACTCAAGACATAATGTTTATCCTATCCTAAGAGTGAAAGGGAAAGTCTACAGGATGGTAGTGAGACCAGCAATGTTATATGGGTTGGACACGGTGGCACTGACCAGAAAGCAGGAGACAGAGCTGGAGGTGGCAGAGTTAAAGATGCTAAGATTTGCATTGGGTGTGATGAGGATGGACAGGATTAGAAATGAGTACATTAGAGGGTCAGCTCAAGTTGGATGATTTGGAGACAAAGTCAGAGAGGCGAGACTGCATTGGTTTGGACATGTGCAGAGGAGAGATGCTGGGTATATTAGGAAAAAGATGTTAAGGAAAAGAGGAAGGCCTAAGTGAACATTTATGGATGTGGTGAGAGAGGACATGCAGATGGGTGTGACAGAGCAAGATGTAGAGGATAGGATAATATGCAAAACAGATGATCCGCTGTTGCGACCCCTAACAGGAGCAGCCAAAAGAAAAAGAAGAAAACTGAAAAAAAAAATCAGACATGAAATCACACATTTTCATCAAAGGACAAGTGCTCACATGAGAAAATAAGATGCTTGATTGAGGCAAATAGTTAGTTGTTTTAATATAAATTCTGACTTCACTGTAGTGAGCTTGTCAGTCTTTAACTTTCACAGAACATGTTATATTGACTTTTAAGGTGGCTTGTTTTAACAAGGTAATGCATAATGTTTTTCAGGACACAGACTTTTTGTTGTCAAATGTAGTGAGACAAAATGGGATTTTAAGGACAAAGGGGTTTTGCAGTGGCCTGCAGCATATAGAAAACGCAACACAATGCAGAGCAGATTGAAGGTAAATGGGCAAGCCCCCAAAATCCCAGGGACGCTCATTATTTGGTACACAGCTACTTCATAAAGAAGAGCTGGAACGGAATCCTGAAAGACTATTTCTAAATCATGCACCCTTTACCTATTTGCCCCATGGTTTCTTTACATCCATCCATCCAAATACACTCTAATCAATACTGTCTTCTATAAAAGAAAAAATGCAGAGGTTTACTAACCTTTTTAGCAATATACACCAGTGTACATTTTACAGAACAGAATTCCAGAAATATTAAGCTATGAAAAGGGTCCAAAAGCAATACATCCTTTTTACCCCTTTACTCTCAACTTACCGGATAACAAACACGTCACCAGAAGCGTTCCAGTAAGGATGACTGAGAAGGTGGCTCGCTCAGCATGGACCATGTTTGCAGGACCTTCACAACACTAAACAAAGTGTAATTTAGATTATAAAAAATTGTTTCAACATCCTTGCACTATTCAGCTACTATTTCCATCTTTATTTTATATTGAGCCATTTAATGCAAGCATTTTACAAAGTAAACCTTTCCAGTTTAGATATCTGGTGGGCAAAAGCACAAATGTTATTATTTCTAAATGGATATTCTTTGTCTATTGGTTACTGAGTTTCTGTGTACCACACTATATATTTATGTGTGCGTATGTAAGAGAGAATGTTCATATATGTGTAAGGATAAATTGCAATTTTCATTCAACTGCTAAATATGCATTCCATTAATCCTATAATATTCAAAACTTGCTAATCCCAATATAAGACTGGAATGAGCCAGAGCCTATCCTGTCAGCATCAGAAAAATACTGGAACATACTCTGGATAAGACATTAGTCCACAGTGAGGAACACTCACTCACACACCCATACGTATGCTGGGCCAGTCTGCTGTGGTTAATTAAGGTAATGTGCGTGTATTTTAGATGTGAAAAAAAACTGCTGCACCCAGAAAGAACCTACACTGTCAAAGAAAGAACACTGAAATTCCACTTACATGATAACTTGCCTGGAGATGACTCTAGGTGGCTGGAGTTATGAGGCGGCATTAGTAACTATTGTGCCAAAAATACCTCTCTCCAACTAAGTTGTAGCAAAAACTTTGCTTAGACTCATACGAGTAGTGGGTTCAGCATGACAGCTTCATTTACAAATCACACATATGCGCAGTTTTATAAGATACATCAAGAATTCTTAAGCCCTTTCTTAGAAGAGTTTGAGAGGTCACATTACTGAAATAATAATTGCTGTTCAAGTTTCTTAAATACACCCGGACTACACCAGGTACATTTTAAAATCTTAGAACATCTGTTACGGAGTCCATCTGATGATTGGAATGATGATAAATCCCACAAAGGTGATTGGAGACTTTTTGCTACTAACCTGAAATAAGCAGTGTATAGGTTACATACAATTCAGAAAAAATAAGCATGTGATGAAGTGTGAAAAATAATGCAGTTGTGAGTATTGAGAAGATATTATTAGAACTGTTAACTAAAAGAAAATACACACACTTGGCAAGATTTGTTATATGCAGTTAACTTAATATTCTTCACAATGTGAAGAACGAAAAGTTGTTGTCTGTTTGGAATCTACATGTTCTCCCTGCATTTCCATGGGGTTTTCCATGTGTTTGCCTGATTTTCTTTCTACATTCCTAAAGATGTGCAAGTTAGGGTAAATGACAGATCTACTGTTTATCAACCCCAGAACGTGTCACTGTTAGGGGTGTGTGTATCCCCAGCAAAGGACTGCTGTCCTGTTCAGGGACATTTCCCCACTTTTTATTTTCTCATATACCAAAAAATAATCTATTGACACTTAATTTAAAATAATACAAAAAAAATCTCTCTATCGGTTTGTGAACTGTGCAAAGGACTGTGAACATAACATTTTTTCCAGTTAACACTCAAATATTAGTAAGGTCTTGGCTGCATCAGTTGAATTTGGTTCCTATGACCAATAAACACCCCAATAATTCTTGTTTTGCACAAATACAGATATTCATGTAATGTAATACGACCAGTCTAAAATAATTAAGTTGCTTTGTTAATTCCATTCTGAAAGAAGTCCTGATTCTACACTTTGATGAGACATAACTTTCATCCATCCATTCCGCCACCCTGTTCCACAACTGGAAATGAAGTTCCCCACCTAAACTTTTTCTATTTTTTACTATGATCAAATACCTATAGTTAACTGAAAGATATCTATTAGTGATAAATATGTTATAGTACCTTTGACTTTCACTAAGATACCAGTTTACATTTAAGGAAGGCAAAACCATAAACATGTTAAAAAAAAAAATACATGAAAATAAGCTCAAAAAGGCACTGCAGCACCTTTGACTTTTTTGGCCCCTTCAGGCATAGAATTTTTGTGTACAGGCTAAGGAGTGTATTTTAGCTGTTGTAGCCTTATTACTACAAATAATAAATACATACATACATAATAATATATATATATATATATATATATATATATATATATATATATATACATATATATACACATACACACACACCTTCAAGGAAACAAAGACAGACACATGCAAGTTGAACTTTACCTTGCTGGAAAAGGAGACCTGCTTAACAAGCTGCTGCTGCTGGCGCCCTGCACAGATAAGCACCAAGAAAAGGCAAAGAAAGCTCTCTGTCTCGTGGAGCCTCTGCACACCTCACCTTGAACTTCTCCACAGCACAGCATCTTAAATGGCACCTTGCTAATTAAAAACAAAAGGAGGATGACATGCAGAGCTCATGCTGTTAGCTGCCAGGGGATTGGCTGATGGTGACTGTGTGGAATGACCAATTAAGCAGCTGGGAATCTAAAAAAAAAAATCATGAAAGTGATGCTTAAAAACATTGATGGGGTATAATTTTTTCTTTCACCTCAGGATTCAAAATAATAAAAAACACACACATTTTATGGGCCATTTTACCAAGATCCTTTCAGGTAAATGACATAGTTTTTTTTCAAGGATTTTAAATAAATGTGCTCCTTGACAATTCCCAATTGATGCCACCATAATATTATTAACCTGCCTAAGTTTGTAATACCAACATTAGGCAGAAAACTTCAGACACACACTCATAATGGACTAACATGGAGCTTCCATTTATATTAATACACATTTCTTAGGACATATACATAAATAGGAGTACATGGATAATACCATGTAATGCATGCTTCACAAAGAAAGTATCCAGGTAAGGTATCAAACCTGGAAGACTAGAGCAGTGAGGGACAAAACGTTTGCCAATACACCATTATGTCTTTCACTATTCACCTCATTTTTCTCTAAACTAAAAATCTCTTCTTGTGCTACCCCAATTTATTTCACACAAAGTATGCTTGGAAAAAATATGTTCATATTAAGCTATTGACACTTGAGGGGCATACTAGGCAAATGAATGAGGCTCTATTTGTGATACATTCCCAAATGGGATATGTTGTTGAATCCACACATAGGTAAAGTTATTTAGGCACAAATAAGTAGCATAAGGCATGTTCTAGTAATCAAACCCAAGAATAATTCTTTGTCTTTTTTCTAAATGTATCAATAGTATGGGAGTCTTTACCGCCATATGTCAACATCAAAATAAATGAAGAACATCCATTGATTGCTCATATCTACCTTATTCAAACAGTATTGCTTCAGTTACCAGCAGTCAATCACAAGTTCAAATCAAGACTCTAGCATTTTATCATTTTTCATGATCTTTCTTTGGACAAACTTTAGCTCCCAAGCCCAATAAAAACAACCCAAAGTCAATTTTGCTTTATTATTATGCCTATTCATAGCACTGCATGAAAAAATTCTCTACTACCATTTAAGTATTTAAAAGACATCAAAAGCAGAAAGCATTTTTAACTGGCAGGCCATATGATCATCTCAGGAAATGTTTACTTTTTAAAACCACTTTGAAAAAATGCTCTCCAAATATGGATTTTTCCTGTAATGGAAGTGTGCAGTCTTTAACACCATGAACATTGTCTTGTGTAATAGGATTCTGCTTATGATGAGATTACAATAAGATGAAAAGCCCTCATTAGACCAAATTTTAACAAAAGCATAGTGAAAAGATGAAATAAGAGCTAATTTTTATTATGTTACCTCTCTCAGCAGATACTGTAATGATCAATAAAACCTGACCTTACTTGCAAATACAAATCACATTACGTAAATCTTTAAGAAGTTTATCTTAATCCTCTCCAGCTGATGGTTTCTGTTATATATTATATACTCAGCAAAAAAATAAACGCCCCTTTTTCAGGACTGTGTATTTCAACAATAATGTTTTAAAAATCCAAATAACTTTACAGATCTTCATTGTAAATTGTTTAAACAATGTTTTCCATGCATGTTCAATTAACCATAATCAATTAATTAACATGCACCTGGGGAATGGTCGTTAAGACCTTAACAGCTTACAGAAAGTAAGCATTTAAGGTCACAGTTCTAAAAAAGCAGGACACTAAAGAGACTTGTCTACCGACTGTGAAAAACACCCAAAGAAAGATGCCCAGGGTCCCTGCTCATCTGCGTGAACGTGCATTAGGCATGCTGCAGGGAGGCATGAGGACTGCTGATGTGGCTAGGGCAATAAATTGCCATGTCCACACTGTGAGACGCCTAAGACAGCGCTACAGGGAGACAGGAAGGACAGCTGATCATCCTCGCAGTGGAAGACCACGTGTAACAACACCTGCACAGGATCGGTACATCCGAATATCACACCTGCGTGACAGGTACAGGATGGCCACAACAACTGCCTGAGTTACACCAGGAACACACAATCCCTCCATCAGTGCTCAGACTGTCCGCAATAGGCTGAGAGAGGCTGGACTGAGGGCTTGCAGGCCTGTTGTAAGGCAGGTCCTTACCAGACATCACCAGCAACAACGCCGCCTATGGGCACAAACCCACCTTCGCTGGACCAGACAGGAGTGGCAAAAAGTGCGTGAGTTTCTGCATGACAGCAATGTCAGTGTTCTGCCATGGCCAGCGAAGAGCCCAGATCTCAATCCCATTGAGCACGTCTAGGACCTGTTGGATCGCAGGGTGAGGGCTAGGGCCATTCCCCCCAGAAATGTCCAGGAACTTGCAGGTGCATTGGTAGAAGAGTGGGGTAACATCTCACAGCAAGAACTGACAAATCTGGTCCAGTCCATGAGGAGGAGATGCACTGCAGTACTTCAAGCAGCTGGTGGCCATACCAGATACTGACTGGTACTTTTGATTTTGAGCCTCCCTTCATTCAGGGACACATTGTGAAACATTTTTAGTTTATGTCTTATGGTGTTGACTCTTTTAGTGTTCATACAAATATTTACACATTAAGTCTACTGAAAGTAAAAACAGTTGAAAGTCAGGGGGCGTTTCTTTTTTTGCTGAGATTAATTATTGAATTAATCTTTTTGTAATTCTATGAGTTCATAAAGTTAAAAATTCAAAATGGTTTGCATTCAGTTGTAAAGTATTTGAAAAATGATTCTAATAGCTTGGGACCAGTTTATCAGACAATATGACAGACCTGATGAAGATCAATAATAGACTTCCACACAATATTTACCGTTTAAAAAGATACAATGACGCAACTATATTTTCATAAGAACAAAGGTGTACATACTTTTTTAATCCAACTCTATTTCCTTGAACTATCAGAGTCTAGAGAGCTGCATACTCTTTTGTACCTTTGCGGCTCACTTTATATTTAAGCTTGAATTTTAATTTGAGTAAAGTAGGCAAATGCTGTCCCACTACAATAGTATTTTTAAAGTAATCATTTAAAAAAAAATACTTTATATGTGAACATGATCAAGTGTTATTTAATTTTAGGAAACCTTTATTTTAACTTTGGAGACTATTTGGTCTTAGGCTAAATACATTAATCATTTGACATCTGTTATATCATGACTTTTCAGCATAGGCCACAATGAGGTATTACACAAATAATTATAAACAGAGTTTTTCAAATGCAGGTGTTGGAGAAAAAGTAAACCTACAATCTAAGTCTGAAACAGGTATCAGGTAATAATTTAACAGAAATAATGGAATCCAAAGTATTTTTAGAATGTTGAAACAGCTGGCAAAATGGAGACGTAATTTAAAAGAATACTTTATTAGAAGAAAATATAGACAAAATAGCTCTGGAGTGCAGGTGAAAACAGAATTTAATCTCATCGTCAGTCAACATGTTTCCCAGCAAGGGAAAGAGGAATTTCTTTTAATCCAGTAGACACGCATATATTACTTTGGATGAATTAGTTCTTTTTGAAAAATGTGCTGTCCATTCCAGCTTTTGTCATTGAATATCATCATCATCAAACAAATCTTCAAAATCTAAAAGAAAAAACAGTTTAAACAATTTATTAAAACAATACTCAGTAGAAAGTATTACAAAATAAGCAATTATAAATAGAGAGGCCCCAAATTACTGGTGAGGTTTAGAACACATGTAAAGCAGCATGTGGAATGAAGAGAAAAAAAAAATTACACACACACACTCTGGCCACTTTATTAGGCGCACCTTGTTAGTACTGTGTTGGACCCCCTTTTGCCTTTAGAACCGTTGTAATTCTTCATGGCACACAGATTCAATAAGGTGCTGGTCATTCCTCAGTGATTTTGAGCCACATTGACATGATAGCATCACACAGTTGCGGCAGATTTGTTAGCTGCACCTCCAAGATGCAAATCTCCCATTCCATCACATCTCAAAGGTGCTGTATTGGATTGTGATCTGGTGACTGTGGCCATTTGAATACAGTGAATTCATTGCCATGTTCAAGAAACCAGTATGAGACGATTTGAGCTTTGTGAGATGGTGTGTTATTCTGCTGGAAGTAGCCATCATCAGAAGATGAGTAAACTGTGGTCATAAAGGGATGAACATGGTCAGCAATAATACTCAGGTAGGCTGTGGCAATTAAATGATGCTTAATTGGTACTAAGGGACCCAAAGTGTGCCAAGAAAATATCCCCCATACCATTATACCACCACCACCACCATCAATACAAGGCAGGATGGATCCTTGCTTTCATGTTGATGCCAAATTCTGACCCTACCATCTGAATTTCACCGCAAAAATTGAGACTCATCAGATCAGGCAATGTTTTTCCAATCTTCTATTGTCCAATTTTGGTGAACCTGTGCGAATTGCAGCCTCAGTTGCCTGTTCTTAAGTAACAGGAGCGGCATATGATGTAGTCTCCTGTTGCTGTAACCCATCTGCTTCAAGATTTGACGTGTTATCCATTCAGAGATGCTTTTCTGCATATCTCTGTTGTAGCAAGTGGTTATTTGAATTACTGTCACCTTTCTATCAGCTCAAACCAGTCTGGCATAAACAAGGCATTTTCACCCAAAGAACTGACACTCACTGAATATTTTCCCTTTTTCAGACTCTGTAAACCCTAGTGATGGTTGTGCATGAAAATCTCAGTAGATCAGCAATTTCTGAAATACTCAGACCAGCCCGTCTGGCACCAACAACCTTGTCATGTTCAAAGTCAGTTAAATCAAATTTCTTGCCCATTCTGATGCTTAGTTTCAACTTCAGCAGTTCATCTTGACAACGTCATTAAGTTGCTGCCATGTGATTGGCTGCTTAGATATTTGCGTTAACAAGCAGTTGAACAGGTGTTCCCAATAAAGTGGCCAGTGAATGGGTGTTTGTATGTACTGTATGTATATATGTGTGTGTGTGTGTATATATTATATATATATATATATATAGTGTAAATAAAAGCACTGCTTTAGACAACAAATACAAGAACAAATTAAAATATTTCTGAAGCATTATTTTAAGGGAAAAAAAGAATCGTAGATGCCTTTTTTTGCATAGCCAAATAATTCTACATACATTAACAATTTATGTAGAATGTAAAGATAAAAGAGAGAAAGGCTGTATTTACAGTAAGGAAAATTCACAACTACACCATGAAGCACAAAATACACAGGACATATAATTAAAAAAAAGTTTCAACAAACAAGTCACTATCATATGAACAACAGTTGAAAACAGAACTGACAGTGATTCTGGGAATTTCATTTAGTCATCTATGCCCATATAATGCATTCCAAATCCTGCTTTGTTAGGCAAATGTCTAAAACAAATCACAATGACTCAACACTTAAGTGTAATTAATTGGAATACACCTGCAATATTTTCCAATTTCTTTTTATTAAATATCACAGCAATTTGATAAACTGCTCTTCTAAAACTAATTAAAATAAACGCTGCCCAAGTCAAACTGACATTAAATTATATGTTAATAGGCAGTAAGAAAAACAACTCAGAAAAATAAAACATTTTTAAAGAAGCACAGAGAAAGACAACAAAATGTAAACTATTATGATACAAATACATGATAGTGAAGTTTGTGAAACAGGCAATATAAAAAAAAGAATAATTGATTAACCTTACATGACAGCTTTTACAAACAACAGAAAATGCATATTTCACAAAAATCTGTCTCATTATAAATTAATATTTGGTTTCATATGGGGACCTTTTTGATTGGCAGTGAAAATGCTCATGTAGTCATTCTTGTTATAAATCAATACTCACAAAATATTCTAATTTATTGTAATATAAACAAGTGAAAATAGGAATATAAACCACTTTTTTTTTTTATAACAAAAAAAACTTTATTTGTCCCGATTCTAAAAAAGAAAATATACAGATTTAATATATATGCTGCACATAACACATATATACATACACAGACACATTATATACATACTACACATATATCGCATATATTTACAGGTTTGAACATTAAAACAAATCTAGATGAGCCCCACAAAGCTTGCCAGTTTTATCCACTTAATTCTTCTAAAAAAACATCAAGTCTAGTATTGAAAGCCCCTAAAGTCTTACTGTCTAGCAGAGATTACTTGACTGTAATAGCGTTGCATCCATGTATTTTCTAACAAATATACTTCACATTTATTTTAAAATATACAAAAAAGAAATTAAAATAATCAGTTTTGGGGCCATTTTTATGCATCTACCCAGGAGAGCAAGCTGGCCCTCAATTTTTCCCTCCGCTATCAGTGGTCTTGGGCATTCTTTTAGGCAAGACCCATACTTTTCATAACATCTGCCACTACTTCCATTTTCTTTGGCATGCATATGGGCCTCCACCATCTTGGTGCCCTTCTTTACACAATCATCTACTGCTTTTACTTCCACATGCCCAAATCACCTTAGTCCCTTTCTCTACAGCACAAAATCTATTGTCTCTAATATAAGTATTTTATATAAACCAGCATTCATCTTCATCTCACTCTGTGACACTCCACATGATCATTCTCATCTTTTTTCTTTCCAGCTTAGCTTCATGTCCCACCTTTATCAATCATATGTCAACTCCCACAGTGAATACTACTACTACTACTCACACAGCTTTCATTAACTTTTCCAGTCAATGCTTGAGAAGGACAGGTTCCACGCACCACTTATCCTCGCCTTCATTGCTGTGACTACTCCAATGTCTGTATTTAACATGACACCTAAGCAAGAGAACTTCACTACTTTCTCCAAAACAACTCCACTGCCAATATCTACATTTATGTTTATAGGATAAATATTGTCATTTGCAGAGTGTGGTGGAATGCTCACTTGCATGTGCTAATCAACATGCAATAAAATGCCATTCTCTGGCACCATGATTAGTGCATATACTTTATCATAAAACTTTTTGCCTTCAATTAACTCTAATAACTATCTAACCGTAAAACGTCTGCCTTATCTTTCTATTATATAAAAAAAACTTGGGAAGAGACAAGACCTGTTCAGAGAGACGAGACGTGACTTTTTTTTCAGAGAGATACTTTCAATTCCCGCGAGACTAGAGTTTGTGCCAAGAGATTTAACCACGCTCGGGGCCGGAAAAAGACAAAGACTAGATGACAAAGTAGAACGTCGTAAAGAATTTTAAAACATTGGCGCGATACACATGCAGAGCAGGTTAGAGATAATGGAAGTAGGAAAATTTGAAAGTCTCAAAAAAATGATAGTAAAGATTGCATTAGCGCAAACAAACAGAAAATATTACTCGGTGAAATAAAGGAACAGCGAAAAGAGATCAAATAGTGTTTGAGGATGTCTGGGGGCAGACTATAGGAAATAAACATGTGACACTGGATAATTTGGCTGGATATAGTCAAGGACCCCAAAGGAATCATAAAAACATATTGAAGTACTTGCAGGCAACTGAGTTATATAATGCTATTTAATTTAGACAGGTTGGGTGTTTTTTTTTTTTTATATATGTAAACTGTGCATGGTAGGTACTAGGTTCACCATCCTAATTCTTCTTCATACTCCAGTTCAGTAGGTGGTGACAATGCATTTTTACAGTTGGTTTGCCAGCTGCCAAAAAAAAGAAGAAAAAAAACCCAACTTTTTTGTGTTTTTATTCTTGAGCTATTCTGATATTCATGGTAAAGTTTCAAACTGTTTCACATATTTCTCCTTTATCTTACAAAGAGGTTAATTTTTCTTCCTTACATAACAACTGTATAACTTATCTGTTTATGTGTCAAAATTGGATCCTGGCGTTCATTTGAATGATACTTTGACATGTACCACCTACCTAAAGATTGTTGCAGACAACATATATATCCTTTCATGGCAATGGTATTCCGTGATGGCTATGACCTCAGGATAATACACCTGCCGCGCTGCAAGAATTGTTCAGGAATGGGTTGAGGACAATAACAAAGAGATCACGGTGCTGATTTGGCCTCCAAATTCCCCAGAACTCAATCTGACTGAGCATCTGTGGGATGTGCTGGAAAGACAATCCAATCCATGGAGGCCCACATCGCCACTTACAGGATTTTAAAGGATCTGCTACAAATGTCTTGGTGCCAGATACCACAGAGCACACACACACACATACATCTTCCCATTAATGTAATTTTTTTCTAGTCATACAATGCCAAACTTTGTTACATAGTCTTCGAAAGGCAGAAACAAAATCATATCCATTACCTCACACTTTAACAGAAAGAAGACATTCAAATCCCTTTAGATTTAAAAAAATATTTAAAAAAAAATATAAGTCAAAGATTAAATCACAGGATGTAAATATACCATTAAAGAGAAAGAAAAAGAAAACCAAAAAAGCAAAACCAAACCTAGTAATTTGACTAAACATGACTCAGGTCTTCAGTTTAATATCATTATATAAATTTAAGTTGCTCTGCTTGACAGAAATAATGAATGGTAGTTGGCAGCATAATTTTATATATGCTTTGCAATCAGTTTACCTTCACATTACCTGATAAAATCTCATGTAAGATCTGCTAATGTCCTTATACTATAATTATGAAAGAAACTGAAAAGCAGATGTTATACTCAACCTCTTGTGCCCCAGCTGCAAAAACGTGTCGACGTGGACTTTTTCTTGCTGACAAATCTGTTGGCCACATTTTGTTTTCCCTTAAAAGGTTCCCCACAGTAAAGTAAAACCCAGATGTCTTAATTTGTGGGTAAATTAGTGTAAGACTGGAAGTCATGCTGGGATGGAGACTAATTTATGCCAGCAATTGTTTTACAGTTCTTACATCTTACCTCTTTAACACCAACTCAACTTTAACTAGATCTCTGTTCTAACCTGAATAGTCTTAAATTATATATTGGAAAGTGCAATACACAAAAATGCAACTTTTGACAGATAGTATTTACTACCTGACATATCTAAAGTTCCTCTAAAAAAGGAACAAATGTTTTTATGCAGCGGTGTATGAACTGCACTGAATTTTTATTTCAAAACTCTATGTTGAAAATGTGTTGCATTATGATTAAAATTGTGATCTAAAACAGAAAATAATAGACATGATTTAACAGTAAGCAGAAAAATGTAAAAAGGCCACCACAGAATTTCACCTTAAATTCAACAACAGAAATATTACAGACTTTGAATTACAAAGAGCCAGCCTGAAAATATACAGTATATATGAAAAGGCTGAACATATGAGTGAATGCTTTCCTGTTGTATTTATACTCTAATGCAGATGTTCCAACTAGAAAATAGTTGTAATGTGAACTAATGAAGATGTTCCAACTAAAATATAGTTTTAATGTGAAATGAACGCAATACTTTTATACCTATTAATTGCTTGTTCACATATGAAGCGTCTGTACAATACACACATTTAACATTTCAGCTAGAGTTAACGTAAGTGAAGTACAAGTTGTAACTAATTGAAATGTTTAGCTTGAGGTAGGAGACGGCAGGATATTACAGACCTTACCATGTAATAAAAAGGTATTATCACTGGCCTTTCATAAGCAAACTAACAGATGCCCACTGTTTCATTACAAGCTAAGACAGGCTGTGTCAGTAAGCCTCAGGCTACGACAAACCACAAAGATAGATAACAGCAAAATGTACCTAAAATGTAGATTCACTCCTACATGCTCCAAGCCATTATTTATCGGGTTTTAAATAATGTCAACTTTATCAAGTATTTCACCACTGCAGTATTTTTTTTTACTTTTAATCTGTTTTGCTATTAACTATCATGCCTTTATAAAACGTGCATAAATGCTGTATGTCAGGAACAGCAATACAACATTGTTTATGAGAGGCCAGATAGCTTTGACAAAATAACTTTTAACATACATAATTATTAATCAGTGAGTTTTTCAGTCTTCTAAATATGTATTTAATAACTTACCATTAAAAAAATCTGCATGAACGGCTTTTTCATTAGCAGCCAAATCCATCAAGAGACCCGTGCTTCCCCCAGCCTGAAATACAGTTAATTAACGCACAATTAGAATAGGGACAAAAAAAGTAAACCGTTAAATTAAAATGATTAGAGGACAAATGAATCCTAAAGCTATACAGACTCCTAAATCCTACGTATGTGTTACATTTTCTCAAATTGTATCTCTCTTCCATATTAATTTAGAAATATATATATATATATATATATATATATATATATATATATATACACACACATATATTATTGTTAAATTGTAAAATTCGCCTTTCGTATTAAGCGATTTAAAACTCTCAATAATGACTATGTACTGTAACTACAGCTTGCTGTGACAAAATTGAAAGATACATTAAAAAACAGTTGCAATGTCAGTGGCATCATTTTGCAAATAACGTCGTTAATGCTCCTTCTGTAAAACGAAGCAATAAAAAAGTCAAAACAAGCACCTCGTTCAGCAAATACGATGTTGCTTGGCAGTTTCTTTTTAAGCCGTTACGCCTTAGCTTATATTAGAATGACGGCACCAAGAGAATTCCATTACTTTAAAAGCATTAACAACCCAGTATATACCTCGATCTATGTACAACATATTCTTCATCTGGTTTGCCTATAATATTCTACTTTTAACAACAAAGAAATGTAAAATGTATACTAAATTACTATTCAATGGTAGTATTAAAAAGAGACATTAACCTCATCGAGATCTACATAGGGTCCAGCACCCTCTGGAAACATTTCGTCCACGGCAGGCTTCATTTTACTAAAGGTGTTTACAAGCTCATCGAACGGCACCACAAAAGTCTACCAGCCTTCAGATCCGCTCTTCCGCCTATGGCCGCAGTGAAATTGATCCTACAGCAACACGGCCCATAATTCCAACCGCACCGGTAAAAATAGAAATAAACATTTAAAAACAGCTTTCACTGCTTAGATTTTAAAAAGTGAATAAATAAACGTTATTGAGCTTTAATTACACAGCAGTTTCAGCTACTAAACTGAATCAAACAGAATTATATCCTTAGCCACTAATGTACTGGGAGGGTACCAATGTGTTTCTGTAGCTACAGTGTTACAATGAAACGCGTCCGTTAGGAAAGAACGAATTTTTTTTAAATAAAACTTTATTGAACATAATCAGAGAATACAATATCAATATAAATACGATCACATATAAAATAACAATTTATAGTTGAGCATTTTGAATATTCGCAATTCAAACTGTATTGAAATAAAGCAAGAAAAATTTAATTCTGCTAACAAAAAGAATAATTTCAGAAGATACTTTCATTTAATTAGTTTTAAGAAATCAAAGAATACTGCTTCTTAACCATTAGCCAATACTGCTAATGAAGTTTAGTGATATCGTATTTAACTTAAATTAGTATATTATTAATCAAAACATTTACCCTCTTGTCCTTTTTAAATTAACCAAATGCAATATTTTCTAACTGGATTGCAGGTAGGATTTATTTGCATGAAGCCAGTTGTTTAAAGACTCCCTAAAATCTTCTGCTGTTTTTTTAAGAAGGAAGATATGAATTGTAATGTAATTTCAATATATTTGTAACTAAAATCTAAACTAAATTTCAGACTTCAAAAACTCTTCAGAACAGTATATCGTCTTCTTCTTTCGGCTGCTCCCGTTAGGGGTTGAAACAGCAGATTATCTTCTTCCATATCTTCCTGTCCTTTGCATCTTGTTCTGTTATATCCATCACCTGCATGTCCTCTCTCACCACATCCATAAACCTTCTCTTAGGCCTTCCTCTTTTCCTCTTGCCCTGCAGCTCTATCCTTAGAATCTTTTTCCCAATATACCCAGCATCTCCTCTCTGCACATGTCCAAACCAACACAATCTCCAGTCCGTCCAACCTGAGCTGACCCTCTAATGTACTCATTTCTAAACCTGTCCATTCTCGTGACACCCAAATCTTAACATCTTTAACTCTGCCACCTCCAGCTCTGGCTCCTGTTTTTTAGTCGGTGCCACCGTCTGCAACCCATATAACAAAGCTGGTCTCTCTACCATACTGTAGACCTTCCCTTTCACTCTTGCTGATACCCGTCTGTCACAAATTACTCCTGACACTCTTCTCCACCTATTCCACCCAGCTCTTCTCCAACCATTCCACAATCCCCATTACTCTGTACTGTTCATCCCAAGTATTCAAACTCATCCACATTCGTCAAATCTACCCCCTGCATCCTCACCATTCCACTACCCTCTCTCTCATTTACACACATGTATTCTGTCTTGTTCCTACTGATCTTCATTCCTCTCCTCAGTAGAGCATATGTTCACCTCTCCAGGGTCTCTTCAACCTGCTCTCTACTATCGCTACAGATCACAATGTCATCAGCAAACATCATAGTCCACGGGGACTCCTGCCTAATCTCATCTGTCAACATGTCCATCACCATTGCAAATAAGAAAGGGCTCAGAGCCAATCCCTGATGTAATCCCACCTCCAACTTGAATGCATCCGTCACTCCTACCGCAGACCTCACCACTGTCACACTTCTCTCATACATATATTGTAACACTCTTACATACTTCTCTGCCATTTCCGACATCCTCATACAATACCACAACTCCTCTCGAGGCACCCTGTCATATGATTTCTCCAGGTCTACAAAGACACAATGCAACTCCTTCTGGTCTTCTCTAAACTTATCCATCAACACCCTCAGAGCCAACATTGCATCTGTGGTGCTCTTTCTTCGCATGAAACCATACTGCTGCTCACTGATCATCACCTTCCTTCTTAACCTAGCTTCCACTACTCTTTCCCATAACTTCATGCTGTGGCTCATCACTTTTATGCCCCTGTAGTTACTACAGCTCTGCACATCCCCCTTTTTCTTAATATCGGTACCAGTTCACTTCTTCTGCGCTCCACAGGCATCCTCTCACTTTTCAAGATTCCATTAAACAATCTCGTTAAAAACTCCACTGTCATCTCTCCTAAACACCTCTGTGCTTCCACAGGTATGTCATTTGGACCAACGGCCTTACCGTTCTTCATCCTCTTCATAGTTGTCCTTACTTCCTCCTTGCTAATCCGTTGCACTTCCTGATTCACTATAGCCACATCATCCAACCTTCTCTCTATCTCATTCTCTTCATTCATCAGCCTCTCAAAGTACTGTTTCCATCTGCTCAACACACTCTCCTCGCTTGTGAGTACGTTTCCATCTTTATCCTTTATCACCCTAACCTGCTGCACATCTTTCCCAGCTCAGTCCCTCTGTCTAGCCAATCAGTACAGGTTCTTTTCTCCCTCCTTAGTGTCCAACCTCTCATGCAACTCATCATACACCTTTTCCTTAGCCTTCACCACCTCTCTCTTCACTTTGTGCCTTATTTCCTTCTACTCTTGTCTACTCTCTCTATCTCTCTGACTGTTCCACTTCTTTGCCATCCTCTTCCTGTGTATATTCTCCTGTACTTCCCCATTCCATCACCAGGTTTCCGTTTCCTACTTCTTCTATATAGATGTCACGCCCACCACCCTTCTTGCTGTCACCCTTACTACGTCTGCTGTAGTTGCCCAGCTATCTGGCAACTCTTCACTGCCACCCAATGCCTGTCTTACCTCCTACCTGAACTCAAAATTGCAGTCTTCCTTTTTCAACTTTCACCTTATGATCCTTGGCTTTGCCCTCACTCTCCTCCTCATCTTGATCTCTAATGTCATCCTACAGACCACAATCCTATACTTCCTAACTACACTTTCCCCTGCCACCACTTTGCAATCTTCAATCTGTTTTAGATTGACCCTCCTGCATAGGATATAATCTACCTGTGTGCATTTTCTTCACTCTTGTATGTCACCCTATGTTCCTCCCTCTTCTTTAAATACGTATTCACCCCTGCCATGTCCATCCTTTTTGCATAATCCACTATCATCTGACCTTCTTCATTCCACTACGCCTCTTCCCTCTTCTTCTCCTTCTTCGGCCAATAGTAGCCCAATTTCCGCCAGCACCCTGTTAGCTAATAGTACTGGTGGGCCTTAACCCGGGCCTTGACCGATACGGTAGATAAATCTGTATTGTTGTCCACATATTGATCTGGCAAAATTTTACACCAAATGCCCTTCCTGATGTAACCCTCCCCATTTATCCAGGCTTGGGACCAGCACAAAGAAACACACTGGTTTGTGCATCCCCTGTGGCTGGGTTATATACCAATCAAAAATTGTAATCATATTTCTTTTGCTGTTGATGGAATAGGAAAAGATATTTTGTTCTCATTTTCCAAGTAATACTTTTATATACTCTTTCAACAAATACTTTATTTTACCATTTCTCAGATATAGTCTGGTACTCATGGTTATCCAAATAATTTTATTGTTATAGTTTCTTTCTTTAAAGTTTATGTTTCCTAACAAAAGATGCTTTAATAAAGGCACTGTGGTAGAATATGTTGTATACCCTTTAACTGTATACCCTTTAACTGTCCCCCATAATATTTGGGACAAAGACACATATTTCCCTGACTTACCCCACTGCTGCACAGTTTAAGATTAAATAATTAAACAATTCAAACATGATAAATGTTCACTTTGCAGTATTTAATTTAAGGGTATTTGCATACATTTTGGTCACACCATGTAGAAATGACAACATGTTTTCCACATGGTCCCCCCATTTCAGTGCACCATAATGTTTGGGGCAATTGGTATCACTGGTGTTTGTGATTACTCTGGTGCATTTCATTGCTTCATTAGTGCAAGCATAAGATACCAAGGCTTATTTCTACCTAAAGACTAACTTTGAAGTCTGTAGTTGTCATCGTTCAAAACAAGGACAAGAGCTGCTCCAGTGAAAGTCAAAGGAGCCATTATGAGGCTGAAAAATAACCATTAGAGACATCGGTAAAACCTTAGGATTTCCTAAATCAACTGTCTGCAATATCTTTAAGAGCAAATGATGCCCTGGTAAGTAAGCTCTGTAATCACAAAGTGACTGGAAGGCAGAGGAAGACCTCCACTGCTAATGACAAAAGAATTCTCACTATGGTAAAGAAAAAACCCAAAATACCTGTCCGACAGATCAGAAACAGTGTTCAGGAGGTAAACGTATATGTGTCAGAGACTACTATCTGCAGAAACAGAAAACTTCATGAACAGAAATACAGAGGCCAAATTGAAAGATGAAAAACAGTAGTTAGCCACAAAAACAGAATGTTTACCGTTGATTGCATTATTACAGTTTGCAAAAAAGTACTTAACAGAGACAGAATTCAAGAAAAGGTCTTGTGAACAGACAAGAGAAGAATGAACCTGTATCAGAGTGATGGCAAGAGCAAAGTGTGGAGAAGGAAAGGAATTGCCCAAGATCCAAAGCATACCACTTCATCTGTTAAACATGGTGGTGGGTGTGTTATGGCTTGGGCATGTACAGTTAGGTTCATAAATATTTGGACAGAGACAACTTTTTTCTAATTTTGGTTCTGTACATTACCACAATGAATTTAAATGAAACAACTCAGATGCAGTTGAAGTGCAGACTTTCAGCTTTAATTCAGTGGGGTGAACAAAACGATTGCATAAAATGTGAGGCAACTAAAGCATTTTTTAATACAATCCCTCCATTTCAGGGGCTCAAAAGTAATTGGACAATTGACTCAAAGGCTATTTCATGGGCAGGTGTGGGCAAGTCCGTCGTTATGTCATTATCAATTAAGCAGATAAAAGGCCTGGAGTTGATTTGAGGTGTGGTGCTTGCATGTGGAAGATTTTGCTGTGAACAGACAACATGTGGTCAAAGGAGCTCTCCATGCAGGTGAAAGAAGCCATCCTTGAGCTGCGAAAACAGAAAAAATCCCATCTGAGAAATTGCTACAATATTATGAGTGGCAAAATCTACAGTTTAGTACATCCTGAGAAAGAAAGCAAGCACTGGTGAACTCAGCAACGCAAAAAGACCTGGACGTCCACGGAAGACAACAGTGGTGGATGATCGCAGAATCATTTCCATGGTGAAGAGAAACCCCTTCACAACAGCCAACCAAGTGAACAACACTCTCCAGGGGGTAGGCGTATCGATATCCAAGTCTACCATAAAGAGAAGACTGCATGAAAGTAAATACAGAGGGTGCACTGCAAGGTTCAAGCCACTCATAAGCCTTAAGAATAGAAAAGCTAGATTGGACTTTGCTAAAGAACATCTAAAAAAGCCAGCACAGTTCTGGAAAAACATTTTTTGGACAGATGAAACCAAGATCAACCTCTACCAGAATGATGGCAAGAAAAAAGTATGGAGAAGGCGTGGAACAGCTCATTATCCAAAGCATACCACATCATCTGTAAAACACGGTGGAGGCAGTGTGATGGCTCGGGCGTGCATGGCTGCCAAGTGGCACTGGGACACTAGTGTTTATTGATGATGTGACACAGGACAGAAGCAGCCAAATGAATTCCGAGGTGTTCAGAGACATACTGTCTGCTCAAATCCAGCTAAATGCAGTCCAATTGATTGGGCGGCGTTTCATGTACCATAATAAGAATCTCGCCTAGATGAAATATTCTTTCCTGAAGCAATGACTCACTGGGTTAAGACTCTTTTTGGAAAGGCCTTGACCATTGTTTTTCCTTTCATCATATAATCCTGACCTTGTTTTGTAGCTTGGGATTCTTTACACTGAGAGTTAGTAATGTTAGCAAGCATTCATTTTTACTGTTACTGAATTTGTCAGTCAGCGGTGGGCTGGCGCCCTTCCCAGGGCTTGTTCCCTGCCTTGCACTCTGTGTTGGCTGGGATTGGCTCCAGCAGACCGCTGTGACCCTGTAGTTAGGATATAGCGGGTTGGATAATGGATGAATGGATGGATGAATTTGTCAGTAATATTTTGTAAGTTACTTTTAAAACATTTTGTCCATCCATTATATGAATCCCTTCTTTTCATTACTGGGTAGTGAGTAACCAGAAAGTATGGTTTCCTTTTAAACAGCCATTTTATGAATGGAGTAATTAGTAATATCGATGTGTACCTTTTATTAATAGTGAAATACTGTAAAAATATTTACAAAAATATATGTAAAAATACAACACTTAATGTCCCTCTGTATTCAAAAACATTCTTTTACAAAACAAAAAAAAATGTTCATGCAGAGATCAGAGTGGTTGTCTTGTATGTTCAAATTCCTTGGATTAAATCCCAGCCTGAACACACTATGCGTGGTGTTTGCATGTTCTCGTGATGTTTGCTCCACATACTCCAGTTTTGCCTTCCATATTGCAAATACCCACAGGTTTGTTTAACTGGAGATTCTATAGGTACCTTGTATGAGTGAATGCACAGTCTGTTTGTTGGTGCATACTGTCTCAGGTTGTTACTCGCCCAAACTGCTGGGATAAATTCAGGCTTCCTGCAACATGAATGGGAAAATCGCATTTTGAATATAGTTAGATACATGAACTATTGCACCTGTACTGTAGGTTTTCTTACAACACAGCAAAATTGTGCTGCCTTTGAGTTTAAATCAAGGCCTCAGTAATATCTATGTGGGGTTTTTCCCATGTAATCTGGTTACCTTTGTGACCTGTGGACAGAATGTCACATGCCGCTTCAAACACTGGGGCACCAGCCAGGTCTCTCTGTTTAATCTACTCTATATATAAAATCCTAAGTCTAAAAGTGCAATGATTTTGTTCAACGATTTTATGTGACGTTTTTATGTCAAGTTTTTTGTCATACTTTAAATTGGGCTTATTTTAAAACCTACATATATATGTTTAGTATCATTCTTTTCAGAATTTATCAAACTTTAATGTGATGCTGTTAGATTTTCAGACTCTTATTCCGTTTTTAAATTATAAACTAAAATATCAAGAAAGTCATGGTTTTTAATATCAAGAAAGTCAAGGTTTTTATTTTTGATCGAGTAAACTTTCTTTCACAGGAACCAACTGTTAAAAAAATTATTTATTCATAACACCAATGTGTGTATTTAGATGATTTAGTTAGCTGAAGGTTGAGTTACAATGACCCATTGCATACCACTTTAGTTTTCACGTGATTTTTTCCTCTTATTTAAATGAGTCATTTTTTAAAAAAAGTTTTTTTTTATCTATAACAATGTCAGTTAAAACGAATGGATCGCTTATTTAGTCTCTTATAAATACTCATTGAGCATAGCGGACCTCAGTGGGAATACTCCAATTGGTAAGAAAGTAAATATTTTATTCTCATTTCATGATTTTTACTCTGTTAAATAATAATTAATTTTTCTTTTACATATTAATAGAATTTCATGATTTTGACTCTAATAAATAATAATTTTTCTTTTATACATTTACAGATTTTACTAATATTCTGGCCACAACTAGGGGCTGGGCGCTGAAGGCGCCGGGGGGCTTGGCCCACTAGTAAACATATAAAACAAAACCTGTGCATGGTGGCACAAACAACAAAAAAAACACAGTGTATTAGCCAAACAAATAAAGGTTTTCCTAGGTTAGGGAGGCACAGGTAACTTGGAGATTACTCTAGGTCAGGTTTTGGCTCTTAAGTCGGACACCATCCTTTGGGGACTGTCCAGTTTTATAGATCTCTGTCCAAAAAGGATTGGGCCAGCTCTGGGCATTACGAACAGGTTAGATGCCCACACTGGGTGGTTCCTTGGAGCTGCAGGTGGAAAAAGAGAAAGAATTAACCCCGGAGTGGTACCGCTTACCTTAGCAGACCCAGGAAAGTGATTCCTAAGCACAAATGTGACACTTTACACATCCCAGCAAGAGATGCATTAGGTCGGTTTGCAGTTCAAAAGTGCATGAGATGTTCTGCACTGTTATACACATTATGCACTGCTGATATCTGCCTTGCAAAAAAATTTGGTCATGTAATAAAAGTATTTCCTCATGTCCTACTAACAAAATACTATCTCTAATGATCTAATATTTTAAAAAATTATATTCCTTTTTCTCATTTTTAAAGAGTTATGTTACAAAATTTAGTTTTTCCTTAGTTTGGTACTGGACTTTTCTTTAAATTTACGAGTATTATTTATTTGGTGTTGCACTTGCCAGTTGTGGACTATTGCACCACCAAGTGGTGTATTGTTAGGTTTTCCTCATCACAAAAATGATTTGGAACAGTTGTAGTTTTGCAGAATAAGAGATTTTCTCCAGGCTTTTGTGGAAAATTGTCATCTACTCAGTATGCTAAAGACACCCATTGGTGAGTGAGTGAACTATGCACTGTCAACTTATTTTTAATCTTGTAGTCCTTTTCATATTTTTATTTTACTAGGATTTAGCCAGCATCATTTTTGTATTGTTTTGTTTCACATTTTGCACTTTTGTATAAACCATGTTGCCTTTCTAAGTGCCTTGTAATAACGTTCACCATGAAAAATTGCTTTATAAAGTACAGATTGTCAGTATTGGTATCTGTTCACTTGCAGCTGTCAAAACTGTGATAGAAAAAACAAAATCACAAAAGATATTGCATATTGTATACCTATTTATAAACAGCCATATCACTTGCAGTACAGAAGAGGTCATCCACCTGAAATTAACCATCTTTGGGCCTAGCCAGTACATGGATAAGAGACCTTTTAGACAAAAGCTTGGGTTGCTGCTGTAAGAGATGTTGGTGAAGCCATCAGGGGAGCACTTACCCTGTGGTCTGTGTGTGAATCGCAGTGCAGTGATGAGGACACTGTGTTGTAAAAATGGAGCCATCCTTAGTATGAGATTTAAAACCAAGGCTCTCTCCCTCTCTCTGATCAAAAAAACCCCTTGGCATCTGATGTGTATTTGTAAATCCATTAACAAGTTAAATGTATATTGATCTTGATTGACATTTCTGTTGTTGGTAATTTTCCATAGAATGTAAAGGGGATGGGATTTTAAAGGGGAAAAGGGAAGTTCTTAAAAAGGGGGGGGGGTTTCCTGCTATACTAAGGAGTTGAATTTTGAAATAGCTAAAACACAATTACAAAAACAGCTGTAACGTCAGTTAAATGAGGTTGATTGTCAGTTAGCAGTATGTGTCAGCTATAAAGAAAGGTCTGGTTATTATTACTTTGACAAATGAGGTTTTAAAAAAACATGGGGCAACTAACAGAAATTTAAAGAGGATAAATAAGAAAAGTGCAAAGTTATTTCAAGTCAAATAGCCTCAAAAAATGATGGCATATGCCAAACATGAACAAACTGCATTGGGAAAATTAGATAAGAGATTAGAGATCTTTATTGTCACATACACCGTAAGTGCATGCCGCAGTTGCGGAGATGTATAAAAATATAGTAATAAATAAGAGTAGCTGAAGATAAATAAATGAATAAAAAGCTAAAAATAAGCAAAGTTGTGGAATGTCAGCCCCAACGATTTTAGAAGCTGTACAGACAGACCTTTGGAGAAGTTTGCAATCCTGGCAAGTCAGGTTATCATGCTACACCATGATGTACCCAGTCAGGATAATTTCAATAGCACAGCAGTAAACGTTTGCTAGTTATTTTCCCCTAGTTGATGTTGATGTTGAAGCTCACTGTGATGGACAGATGAACACTTTACAGGGTATTTGCTTAATGCCACATAAGTACAGCCTCGAAAAATGATCAAAGAATAGAATCATAGAAACATCTGTGACCAGTCACAATAAAAATTGTTTGTTTCTTAGCTTTATGGCAGGAATACACTTTAGAAACTGCTATTGTCCAAAAATATAATCTGATGTAGGTAACATAAAACCTTTATACCTGAGTACATGTAATGGAAAAAAGTAATATAGCCTGATGAGGCTTCATTCCTCCTATTTCCTATATCTGGATAAGTTTAAATTTAGAGAAAGCTAAAAGATACCATCCTACAATGTCAGTTGCCAATTGCCATCTCATAAGTCATTTGGGATGATGATTGCCCTGCATGGTCTTATAACAGGCATGAAATACAGTATTAGGTAATTTATTAGGACCAGGGCACACCCACTAGTGCAAACATTCCTCCACCATGATAATATCCATATTCCAAGCAGATAGATCCAGATTAAGTAGTTTAAACTTGATTTCACAAACACCAGGAAAAAACAAATACTTCCAATGGCTTCTCCAATCGTCAGATCTAAACATCACATAACCTTCATGGAAAGCTGTGGAGTGCAGAGTACAAAGTACTCCTTCATCCTTTAACAGATTTGAGGATTTTCTGCAACAAGTACTGTTCAGTAACCCACTACACATTGTTGCCTGCATCATAGCATTCCTGAAAGGAATGAGGCTGCTCAGAAGACAAAGGGCGTACCTAATTTTTATAAGGTCCTTGACATTAATATAATGTTACTGTAAGTGATTTTATTTTGCTCATCCCCATCTGCCAGTGAGTTGTGCAAATACAGTATGTGTAGGTACTGAATTTCAAGGAGTCTTGTGTAGTATTTGGAGAAACTGCCTTTCATTTGGATAAAGATTTCTTCATTTATTCTGTCACCAGCTAGAAACATAAAGTACAAATCATGATTTTTTTTTTTTTATTAATGAAGCTCAGGTGCCCAAGCAGATGTAAGATATAATGTAACAGAAAGAGGAACAGATAATGTTAGTTTTACATTTTAAAAACTCTGAGCAAAACAGAAAAACAGCTAACATAGATAGATAAAGAATTAATTCAAATAATAATTGGTTAATGAAACCAACCACCCACATGGACTATTGCTAGTTTCATTTTCATTTCCATTTATTCAGCTTTGATGTACAGTATTTATTTTCTATTTCTGGCATAAAAATTTTGAAGAAGAGATTTTTGAAAATTCAGTGTGCAACCACAATTTAGTTTAATATTACCACTAATCACATGTTACAGAATAAAACCAAAAAGGAAGCATCATTACAGACTAAGGGACATGGTTAACACTATAACTAAACTACACCATTATATAAATGCATTGAATATTAGACATGTTCTATGAATTATCGTCAAAGTGAATAGCTCTCAATACAAGTTTGGACAGCCGCTTAGTGTTCTTCGTCAGCAACAGGCACTTCGTAGCCAAGAGTGTCTCCCAAAGGCTGATGAGCAAAAAATGTCCTGGCCATGTTATTGATGTGGTGATAAGCTCCAATGCTCCTGAAATACTCAATGTATCTCCAGAAGTCATTGGTTGAATATGACCAGTATGGTAAAGCAGGAGACTCATCATATGGAACTATAAAAAAGAAAAAACAAATCTTGAGATGTTTAAAAATGTCAACAATTTATTAATAATTTATTTCATCAGTATACATTTGGTATGCGTAAAGCTGAAGTCATACATCGTAAGTGGACTTTACATATTGAGGTGATGTCTTAAAGTTGTCATCTGCATTTCAGAAAAAAAGTATATGAAAAATATGCTTGCTGCAAATTTTGACCTACAGAATAGTACAGACTGCGTAAGTACTGCATACACTCTTTGCCTATTCCATTTATCTAAAGCAAGGTTGGGAACCAACCCTGGATGAGGTGCTGGGGAACACTTGCAGACATACAGCCACTCTAATTAATACAACTACAGTATTATTACTACAAAGTCTATGGAGTTGCCAATTAATCTAACATGTAAACATCTGGGGTACTAAACTTTTGTGGAGACTTCGAAAACATTCAAACTCTATGCAGAACAGTGCCCTGACCCGACTTCATGAACTGTGAGGCAGCAATGTTAACCATTGAGCTACCTTTCCACCCAGAACAACTCTAGATACCTGTTTTTGTTTATTTGTTTGTTTTTTAACATGAATTTGTACTCACAGCTTAATCTGAAGCAAAAGGCTGTTGTGATAACTAATATTCTAGTTACCTAGCAAATAATAATGTGAAGCATGCACATCTTATGTACTTTTTATTTTACAGTTATAACTCTCTCTGCTGAAACCTTTTAACAAAAGTATCCGCCATGTGTTGTCACGCCTGCACGGAAGAACCAAGCTTCTCTGCTCTCTGTGTACTATAAATTAACTCAAGGGATTCACAAGGTCAAAGAACAAATAATTGTTTAATGAGCCACTGCCTTCTTAAGAGTTGTTGGACATTGTCCTTTGTGACTACACTTCTCATCCTCTAATTTTTTAAAAGTGGGTTTGTATAGGATTTCTATCGTGTATGTTTAGAATCCTTCAGAGATGTGATTTGTAGAAAACCTTAATATGTAAAACAGCATGGATGGGGTGGCATCCCTGCCAGGACTGGTGCAAGTTCCTTAACTGGCCAGGAGACCAATATAACTGAAAAATTGGGGGATGCTCTGTCTCAAGGCTGTATACTCCCCTGACCCACTAGATGGCAGCATCCCTGGGCTTTGGTACCTATTTGCAAACCCACAGGGAATGCTGGGAATTGTAGTCTGGGAGCACAATGCTGCTGGAGTCAATGGGTCCTCCTAATGGGCACAGCAGGGAGTTACACTCCCTACTTTTTGCGACTTCTGTATGGACTGGAAGTGCTTTCAACAGGCAAAGCCCTGGCACCAAAAATACTCCTGGGTCTTCAATAAAAGAGACCTCACTGCCTTGACCAGGCAAGTTAGATCCGAGAGCGGAGACCGGCAACACTTTCCTGGGAGGAGTAGCAGTGGAGAAGAGTGAATAATTGTGCACTTAATTGCTTAGTGCTGTTAATTGTTTGGAGGTGTTTGTTTAAAAGTAAAGCCTTTGTTTTATACTCAGGACTTGTCTGAGCATTCATGTTTGGGGATCTCTGGTGTCCCCTAGTGGCCACAGTACAATTGAAAACTTGCACACAAGAGCTCTGAAAATTTAATCTTATGCATTGATTACTGCCATTACCTTTCTTGACAGGAATTTAAGGTTCAATAGTGGCCTACCCCCTTTCAGTAAAGAATTTGCATGAGTTTTCCACAGGTATCCTGGTTCTTCTTCTTCTTCTTCTTGTTCTTCTTCTTCTTGTTCTTCAACTTTTTCCATTTCTATGTGCTTGATCAACCTTCTTCATACAGCTCAGTTCTGCACCTCTTGGCCAGACAAGCCCTTTTCTTTTACTACATCCACCTCCGTTTTGGCCTCCCTTGTTTTCTCTTCCCTTTTACTTTATTTCCCATCACTCTTTTTCCCCACATACTCATTGTCTCTCCTCATCACATATCCATACCACTTCAACCTACTTTCCTGTACTTTCTTATATATCTCTCATACTTTTGTTGCACCTCTTATTGTCTCATTTCTTATTCTATCCCTTTTGTAATTCAACAGATCTATCTGAAAATTTTCATTTCTGCCACATCTGACTTCTTCTCTTGTGCTCCCTTTACTGCCCATGTTTCAGCTCCATACATCATTGCTGGTCTTACTACTGTCTTAAAAACCTTACCTTTAACAAATGCCTTAATTCTTCGATCACACAATACTTCTGATCTCTTCATCTAATTGTTCCATCCACACTGCACTCTATAAGTTATCTCTGCACCTAGTTTTCCATCTTGCCCACATATTCATTGTCACTCCTGATCAAATGTCCATCCCATTTCAGCCTACTTCTCCTTACTTTCAAAATTGGCCAATTGGTATGAGTGAGTATATGAATGTGCCCTACAATGAGTCAGTGCTTGCCCATCTTGAATTTGTTCATGCTAATCTTCCTGCAATCTTCTACTTTTTTTGCTGGTGGGCTGAGAAAGTGAGAAGGAACATAGAACATAGACATTTGCGAACTGTTTACAGTATGTAAAACATTTTATAACTTTTATGTATTTTTAGATATAAGAATATAACATATCAGTTAAGAGCAGAGAATATTTACAGAAAAAACTGAGTTAAAATATAATCTTATAAAGTATTTTAAAAATCAAAGATTTATATTTTGGCCAGGTTGTAATGACTCAAGCTCTATAAATTGATTACAATTTCTTTGATGCAGTGTGTGTCTTGCTATGGATTGCCTGCATATGCAATTTAATTTTTTTAAGTGTATCACATTATTTTAAAAAATGATTATTTGCTTCCATAACATAGCTTAATCCTGTATGTTACATTTGATGCTATTATTGTTGAAATGTCTGTTTTCCTGTTTAGTTTGTTTATGAATCACAAAAATGACATATAACTAAAGAATACACTTTCTTCAAAACTTCACTTTATGGCTCATTAACAATTGTATTTGTCATATTCCTTAACTGCTGTTGCCTCACGGTTCTTGAGCTCCAGTTTTAATATGACCCAGGTGCTGTCTGTGGTGAGTATGCATTGTCCCAATTTCTGTGTATGCTCCAGTGTTCCTCTTGAATCTCAAATACAAACTGTACATGTCACGATAACTGGGGAATACGTTTGTCCATCTGAGCATACCTAGCACAAAGTTAATTTTGTTCTGTAACCAATACTGCTGAGATAGACTCCAGCCCATGCAACGTTAAACTAATTTTAAAAGGTTTGATAATGGATGGATAGGTGTTTTCACATATTGTGGACTACAAATTTAATATTATTCATTAATATTGCCAAATGACTGAATAGAATACAATGCTGCAGAGAATCCAAGTCTGTTCCAGCAGTTTTGGGCTCAAGAAAGAAACTAACCCTGGAAGAATGTCAGTTTATCACATAAGCATATACTAGGTAAATTTAGGGTTTCCAAGTACCCTGACATACATACTGTATTTTTCTGATACTGGAAAATATAGAATATCTAGATAAAAGATAAACAAACATATGAAGAAAGTGCATACTCCTCACAGACTGTGAAGAAGAATGAAACAAATATTGGGATTTTTTGTTTTTGCCTTTTGGGATCTAAGGGTTCTGTCTCATTTAATTTTGTTCCCTCTGAATATTATCCTCTGCCCTTTCAGTTTTCCACAAACATCAGCTTGATCTTTGCAATAACCCAATTTTTCCCTTTGATTAAATTATTCAAGTTGAAAGTTTTATAATTTTCTTTAACAAAAATACTGGAAATTTTAAAATCCAGGGATTTGGCCATGATATTAAGTTTTCTTTTGGATAGCCTGCCAATACCTACTCCAAAAAGCTCTCTATTGGGTTGTCCAGATTAGGGACTAATCCTTAAGTCTGTACTAACCATTTTTTACATTTTTGAATTTTAATTAAAACTTGTTCAGCTTTTATTTTAAAATGATGTGACTTTAATTTTAATCCTCTCCCTATTTATTTTTATTACTGTTAATTTGTACATTTTCTTATACATTATTTGTTTTGTTTATGCTGGTTGTTTTTTTCTACTTTTTAAAATACCTTTTATTTGTTTATTTGGTACTAGCCTCAAATTTAATTTGTTTTTTTAGTTTGTACAGATCTGTCACTTTAGAGCTATAAAGTCAAAATTCACCATTACAACTGACCAAGAAGTACTCTGTTTTGCAAATAAGAAATCAGAATAGCCTCCAAAGATTGTGTTACTTTCAATGTAAACACATTACCCCGGAGACTTCTTTATGATCAAGAAATGATTTTTATTTTTTGCTGTTTTAAACTTAAATTTGGTTAATTCTTACAGCTTTGTATTATATTCAGTACTTACAGTGATTGTTTTCATTTAGTTAAAGTTAAATGCTGTGATAAAATTACTGTGCACCTTTCTGAAAATATTTGTGTTTGGTATAAATTGAAGAAAAACTGTAACTTATTATAGACAGTCTTACCAATGTGTACAAAACATTACATTCCACAGTCTATTGATCTCTGTTTGCTATATGTGCTCACATTGATACATGTGTCTTCAACCTGTCTGGTATTTGCAGCAGAATGTATTTATTATAAATATTTTATAAAGTTCTGTGCTATGTTTCTGTCAGAGAACAACAGTTTTATTTAACTTTACAAAATATGATATTTTGCATTATTACCTCCTTCTCGAATCACTGAGGCATCTGGAAATGAAAGAAAAAGCACATTAAGAATTCTGTGCATGTGGCATACAAAGAATCATTTCAGTTTGCTAAAATCAAGTATATCCCATGAGGCATCCAGAGATATTTCCTTCAAAATGTACAAAAGACCCTCTGTCTGCATTTTGAAACCTTCCTCTATCCTTCTTATTTCTTAATGTTAATATGTGCTGTACTGTGAATTAAAATCATACATGTATACCAATTAAAAGGCCAATAATGTAATTATTTTAAAAATATAGTTCTCACAAAATTCCTGAGCCAATTACTTTCATGAATGCATTTTTATTTAAATTAAAATGTCAAAAGAAGAACTCAAAATTTATTATACTGCAATAAAAACAGCAAAAGTTAACTTTGACAAAGTTCTTTAAGTCTATATTTTATGCAGTCATATTTAGTATAGTTTTAAAAGATCTTACTTACCAGTTAAGCATCTGACAAGCATACAGATAATAAATATTGCACCACAAATAGGCATCTTCATTTTCCTAAATTAAAAATTACATCAGATCAAAATTAGTATAAACTGAATGAAAACCTAAAGTGCTTTCAGAATCTTACCTGAAAAGGTGTTTTAAAGAGTCTTAAAAAAAATTAACTTTATACATAAAACTCAGTTTATGGCTTACCTTTTCTTTCTTTCTGTGTATGGAAGGAAGGTGGATTTCAGAATGTTTAAACCCTGAATAGATCCTTGTGTCAGATGCAGAAGCATTTAATGTGTCAACTCTCCTCCACCCCGCTGCACCTACGTAGCCTTTGAGTCTCACCTCAGGAAATTTTTTTTATGCTCTTAACTTAATTTTATTTATCTATTCTAATTCATGCAATTTAGAAAAAAATGTTTATCTTCTTTTAATTTAAATTGCTTGTTAAAGGTCAATCTGTTTTTATTATTTGGATGCAACAGCTCTGGAATAAAATTACATTTAAGTTATAATGTGTATTTTAAGAAATTAGTTCAATATTTTTATCCATTAATCCATTTATTTCTTTACTTTCTGCTTTGTCCAATACATGGCCACAGGGTCTAGAGGATATTGGAGAAACATTGGATATAAGGCAAAAGTGTAGATTACAGTAAGCATCGATAAAATTATAGCTATATTACTTCTGTTACAGATTTTGAATTTATTTTGATTTGAACAAGAGTGGGGTTGTCATGCAAAGTGCTCAGGATGATTAGATTATACTGTTGACGTATGTCACTAGCACAGGAGGCGCATATTGAGCATTTATAAGATGAAGAAAAATTGTGAGAGCCTCTTTATAAAGTGTTTTAGACTACATTTTATAACATTCCATCTGAGCCACATGGTCCAGTTTTAAAAGGTCTGAACCACATCTCAGACAGATCAGGGTGTGGCCAGAGGGATCTGTTTCAGCCCTGCAGGACTGTTTTGAACATATAATAATAATACATTTTATTTATCCACAGGCACCTTTCTAAACACTCAAGAACACCGAACAACAGATCAAAATCACATTATAAACAAAAAGAAAAATACAAAGAAATATAAAAAAAAGTTAAAATCAGACAGAGCAATTGTAATCACAGAGAGAAAACAGTCTTCAACAGATGATTTTTAAGTTTAGATTTGAAAAGTGAAAATGAATCAATATTTCTAAGCTCTGATGGTAGTGAGTTCCACAGATGAGGAGCAGAGCAATTGAATGCTCTACTCCCCATAGTGGTAAGATGGGTGAAGAGGACAGTCAAGTAAATGGAGGAAGAGGATCTAAGGGTGCAGGAGGGAATGGCAACATGGAGGAGGTTGGACAGATATGGAGGGGCAAGGTTGTGGACAGCCTTGAATGTTAACATTAGAATTTTGAAGTCAATGCGGAACTTAACTTGAAGCCAGTGAAGTTGATGTAAGACGGGAGTGATATGGTGAATCTAGGGGGTTCTAGTAATGATGCAGGCAGATGAATTCTGGACCAGTTGAAATTTATAGAGGGATCTGTAAGAAAGACCAAAGAAGAGGGAACTGCAATAATCCAGGGGAGAAGAGACAAGGCTATGAACAAGGATAGGAGTGGTGTGGGGAGTGAGGAAGTGGCAAATATATAAATTATTGTGCAGGTGGAAATATGCAGACTGGGAGATGTTATTGATGTGGGACTGAAAAGATAGAGTACTGTCGAGGATGACACCCAGACTCTTGACCTGTGGGGAAGGGGAAACAGAGGAATTATCAATAACAAATAAAAATTATTGGGTTTGAATAATGTTAATTTTGTACCAATGAGGAGAACCTCGGGAAGGAAAAGGTAGGTTTGCCAGTGAGGTAGAGCTGGGTGTCATCAGTGTAACAGTGGAAATTAATGTTATATTTATGAAAGATATTGCCAAGGGGAAGGAGGTAAATAATGAAAGCCCTGGGGCACATCTGAAGTAACAGCAGTGGGTCGGGATGTAAAAATTTTGAGCTGAACGAACTGAGTATGGCCTAAGAGATAGGATCTGAACCAATCCAGTGGAGTGTGGGTAATGCCAATCAAAGATAATCTATTGAGAAGAGTGGTGTAACAAAAAGTGTCAAAGATCGCACTCAGATCAAGGATGATGAGAATAGTAATTAAACCAGAGTCAGTAGCCATAAGGAGGTTGTTAGTAATTTTGATAAGTGCCATGTCTGTACTATGGAGGGGGCAAAAACCAGACTGGATTATTATGAGATAAATGGGAATGAAGTTAAATAACTACTATTTTTTTGAGAATTTTGGAGATGAAGTGTAGATTAAAAATAGGATGAAAATTACTGAAATTAGTAGGATCGGCACCAGGTTTTTTCAGTATTAGGGTTATTGCAGCAGTTTTGAAAGATGAAGGGACAGTTCAAGTGGCGAGAGAGAAATGAATTATAGCAGAAATAAGGGGGACCAGAGAAATGAGACAAGCTTTAAACAGAACTGTGGGAAAAGGATCCAACTGACAAGTGGACTGCTTAGATTTACGGACACGATCTGAGAAAGTAGGAAGCTGGAAGGAAGAAAATGAGTGAGTAGGTGGATGAAATTCAAATGAAGTACTGGATGAATCCGCACCAAGATACTGGTGTATCCTCTGGATTTTCTTATTAAAGAAGTACATAAAAGAACTGGACTGGAACATACAGTATTTAAAGCAGTAGCCACCAATGGCCAACAGATCAACTTAGAGGAGTGTGCATCATCAGTTATTGGCTACAGTAACAACAACATAACTGATGGTACTGTCTTAAAGACCAACAGAATATGTACAAATCAAAAACAGTGGGTGACATACAGCCTTTAGATCAGGTGAAAAAGGGAAAACCTGTCTGGGGGCATCAAAGCAGCTAAGCGAGAGTCAGTCAGTCAGTCATTGTCTAACCTGCTATATCCTAACACAGGGCCACAGGGGTCTGCTGGAGCCAATCCCAGCCAACACAGGATGCAAGGCAGCAACAAAACCCGGGCAGGACGCCAGCCCACCACAGGGCACACACATACACACACATACACCAAAGACAATTTAGGATCGCCAATGCACATAACCTGCATGTCTTTGGACTGTGGGAGGGAACCAGAGCACCCGGAGGAAAGCCACGCAGACACGGGGAGAACATGCAAACTCCACACAGGGAGGACCCGGGAAGCAAACCCAGGTCTCCTTACTGCGAGGCAGCAGCGCTACCATTGCGCCACCGTGCTGCCCCCTAAGTGAGAGTATGGTAAGGAAATTCATAACCACTTTCAGGATACCAGAGATACATGGTGCATGTGGCAGAAAATCCAAGCCATTGCAGATTATAAACCACACCACCCATTTGCAGTAGTTATGCCTCCCTTCCAGACTTTCTAAATAACTTCTATGAGCGGTTTGATGCTGTCAACAATACACCTGCGAAGAAGCTCATTCCTCCTCCAGAGAAACAGGTATTATCTTTGTCCACAACGGATGTGAGAAGAACTTTGTTGAATGTAAACTCACATAAAGTTGTTGGACCAGGCAACATACCTGGCTGATCACCCAGGGTATGTGCAAACCAGCTGATAGATATCTTTATAGACATCTTCAACATTTCCCTGAGGTAGGCAGTAACCCCCAAGTGCTTCAAAACCACCACTATCATATCTTTGCTGAAGAAGTCCTCCGTCTCTTGCTTCAATGACTATCACCCTGTAGCCCACACACTGGTCATCACAAAGTACTTTGAGAGGCTTGTCTTGGGGCACTTGAAAGCCAGACTTTACAGATCACAAGACCTTTTCCAGTTTGCCTGTCACCCAAAACATTCCACTGAGGATGCTGTATCATCTTCTCTTCATCTGGCCCTGTCCCATCTGGACAAAAAATGCTATTGATAAACTTATGTTCAGGATTCAACACCATCATTGGTCAGAAGTTCATAGTGGAGGTTGAATCAGCTAAGCTAAAACATTTTCCTATGGAACTGGACCCAGGACTCCCTAACAGAGAGAACACATACGGTCAGCATCAGAAACAGCATCTCCAGCACCATCATGCTGAGCGTTGGCGCCCCCCAGGTCTGTGTACTCAGGCCACTGCTGTTCACTCTGCTGACTTATGACTGTACAGTAGTGTACAGCTCTAACACCATCATTACATTTTCTGACAACACAACAGGGGTTGGTCTCATCAGCAATTGGGATGAGTCATCTTACAGAATGGAAATACAATGATTGACAGACTGGTGTAAGTGCAACAATCTGTTTCTTAATGTGGATAATATAAAAGAGATGATTATTGACTTCAGAAAGGCCCATGCTGGTCATATATATACATATATCCATTATCCAACCCGCTATATTCTAACTACAGGGTCATGGGGGTCTGCTGGAGCCAATCCCAGCCAACACAGGGCGCAAGGCAGGAAACAAACCCTGGGCAACAAGCACACACTAGGGACAATTTAGGAAATGTCTTTGGACTGTGGGAGGAAACCGGAGCACCTGGAGGAAACCCACGCGGGGAGGACCCGGGAAGCGAACCCAGATTTCCTAACAGCGCTACCACTGCGCCACTGTGCCCGAAGATCGAGACTCAGACTATGGATGCTATGAATGTAATTACTCCGATCGCCAGGCTGTCAAATAAATGAACCACACGCCATGGCACAGCGTAAAGGGACTTCGTCTCTGACGCTGACGTCCGAGGTTTGATCCCCGCAAGTGGTGGAGTGTGTACATGTCGCGTACTCTTTGCATTATTTGACAGTAAACTATGTAACATATATATTTCAGTATTGTGAGTTTCAACATTTATTTAAAAAAAATCTTTCTATGGTACCACAAGAATTCTATTCCAGTTTGAAGAAACATATGCCCATGAACAGTTGTTGTCTGTTAGGAATCTAAGTAAGCCTAAATATCATGCTCATCTCATTAACGAGCATTTGAACACTTTTCTGAAGCTTGCCTGTGTTCAGTCACTTGCTATAAATGTTAAAGCTGTTGACCAAGATAAGCAGTATCAGGCAGCAGGAAACAAATAAATAAACTGGGACAATTTGCAACAATACCGCTTTGTTTATTTGTTTTGTTTTTTTAACCGATTTGTCATTTCTAAATTACTTAGTTTTCAGTAACTGTAGTGAAAACAAAGAATGACATTGAGCCACTAAAACTAAGACAAGAGTGTTTATGAATAGTAATTACTCACATTTCAGTAAGTGCTGCTGCTGTTAAACGAATAAGATGTAGAATTATAGTTTGTAAAAAACAGACTATAGCAAGCGCTGTGTGTCCTATATAACTCTAGGCCTAGTTATTAAACAGAAAATATTTGCAGGACTTGAAGGTCTTGTAGATCCTGGCATGAAATAAACCAAGTATTAGTATACTGTATTTGAATTAAACCTGAGTTTTGGTGAATATCAAACATTGTTATAAATGTGGCATTTCCTGAATTATACAGCTGCTCTTGTATAATGATCTTTGTATAATTAGCTTAATTCTGAATCCTTCCAAACTTTACTACTGCTGATTCATGGGCTACTTTAAGTTTAAATCTACTTTTTTAAACTCATGTTTCCTATCAAGGTGTTAAATCAATCATTTCATAAGTTAGTTAAGATAAACATACAACATTAAATAGAGCTAAGTAAAGTTTTTTTTAAATATAAAATTAATCAGCTTTCTATTTTTTATGAAAAATCATTTAGCACTCTCTTTTTATTTCTTAATGATTTATTTAAATGTACTCCAAGGGAAATTCAGTGACTTGGATATTTTCTTGTATAAATCCCCTGACTTGTGCTTTCAATCACCTTTTTGAAGAGTTTCTTGGAGTGTTCTTTTGTCTTCATTGAGTAGGCCTGGTCAATATACTAAGTCTCCAAAAGTTGGATCTTTTAGAAACAATCGAGTGAAACCCCTTGACTCCAGACAGATGAACTCTACAGAACAAATTATGTGACTTCTAAAACCAACTGGATGCCTCAGTGATAATTTACATGTGTCATATTAAAGTGGGTTAATATGTATGTGATCGATTATTTTGTGTTTTATATTTGTATTTAATTCAGACCACTTTGTAGGACTCTATTTTCACTTTCACATTAAAGTGTCTTATTTCTGTTGATCAGTGTCAAAAAAGCCAAATTAAGTCCACTGTGATTTATTTATGTGTAGAACATGAAAACGTCCAAGGGGGTGAATACCTTTTATTGGCACTGTATAATTCAATCCCTGTATAAAAATTCAATCATCTCAGTTTATTTGCTTAATGGGACTTAATTTAGATTTAAAATTAATCTATACTAATAAAAGGCAAAGTCCTCACTGACTGACTGACTGACTCACTCACTCACTCACTGACTGACTGACTGACTCATCTCTAATTCTCCAACTTCCCGTGTAGGTGGAAGGCTGAAATTTGGCAGGCTCATTCCTTACAGCTTACTTACAAAAGTTAGGCAGGTTTCATTTCGAAATTCTACGCGTAATGGTCATAACTGGAACCTACTTTCGTCCATATATACGGCCATAGCCATAGCCTGCAGCTCGGTCGCCGTGTGAGACGGAGTTGCGTCCCACATCATCACACCTCCCACGTAATTGAGTGCCTGCCCATATAAGGTAAATATTCGCGGGTGAAGGACTGTGCTTAGCATATTCATAACTACTGCGGAAACCATCTGACGCTGAACAAGCCTTTGTACACATATCAATAGGAAAGCAAGGTGTAAAGCTGGCAGCAAAAGAATATGAAGCGAGTGACGAATACAAGCATATTTATAAGTGCAGCTACTTTGGAAATAAAGCACGGTGTAAACCTAAAGTTTAAATTAAGTTCATAGACAGGCTGCCGCTGGCGTTTGTCATGCCTACGACGAATACAATATTCGCGAGATACAAGTTTAATGAGAAGACGCAGGGTATAAACGAGACTTTTGATCACTTTGTAACAGAGTTAAAATTGCTGTAACGGAGTTAAAATTGCTGGTGAATGACTGTGCTTATGTAAACGAATAGGAAAGCAGGGTGTAAAGCTTAACTTTAAATTAGGTTCATAGTCACGTTGTCGCTGGCGTTTGTCATGCCTAAGATGAATACGATATTCGCGAGATACAACTTTTAAGTGCCGGGTCTGAGCTAACATTAAATAAAGTCGTGGACATCGCGAGATCGCACAAGATAGCACAAGCACAGCTGAGAAGCTTCGATGCATGTACTCCGAGCGGCTCACGTGAAATGCTACGGAAACCCTCTGACACTGAACAAGCCTTTGTACACATATCAATAGGAAAGCTAGGTGTAAAGCATAAGTTTAAATTACATTCATAGACACGCTGCTACTAAATATTCACAAGCAAATCCACAACTTAATACTGTACCAGGAATGCCTGTTAAACATCTTAGATTCACGAGTACCGATTTGGGTAGTGATCACTTCGATGAATGAAACCTGTTCAAAAAACGCATTACACAATTGAGAAGGCAGCAAAAGAATATGAAGCGAGTGACGCATACAAGCATATTCATGAGTGCACCTACTTCGGAAACAAAGCATGGTGTAAACCTAAAGTTTAAATTAAGTTCACAGACAGGCTGCCGCTGGCGTTTGTCATGCCCACGACGAATACAATATTCGCAAGATACAAGTTTAATGAGAAGACACAGGGTTTAAACAAGACTTTTGATCACTTTGTAACAGTGTTAAAATTGCTGTAACGGAGTTTAAATTGCTTGTATGCCAGGTCTGAGCTAACATTAAATAAAGCCGTGGACATCGCGAGATCGCACAAGATAGCACAAGCACAAGCTGAGAAGCTTCGATGCATGTACTCCGAGCGGCTCACGTGAACTGACTTTGCAGGACTGGAAAAGGTTAAATTAAGTTCATAGACACGCTACCGCTAAATATTCGCAGGCAAATCCACAACTTAATACCGGGAATGCCTGTTAAACATCTTAGATTCACGAGTACCGATTTGGGTAGTGAACACTTCGATGAATGAAACCTGTTATCTTTACAACGGTTGACAAACACGGAATATAACTTGAACACAACACATCCTCCAAATACGAACCT
>JANRMT010062854.1:115514693-115527232 GCA_026402145.1 Polypterus bichir lapradei | reverse complement strand
TGTGTGTATATGTATATATGTAGATATGTATGTATATGTATATGTGTATATGTATATATATGTTTACGTGTGTGTGTGTGTATATATATATATATATATATATACTCTGTATATATGACAGCAATACTCATAACAGTGACAAAACAATTACATTGACAATCATGTTACGTTATTTTTAAAATGTTTCCTTTTCTTTTTCATTACTTCTTTAACACACTACTTCTCCGCTGCGAAGTGCGGGTATTTGCTAGTCATGGAATAAAGAAGAGTTTTCTCTTATCTCCTTTACTGCTAATTATTGCCATTCACATTAAAATGTCAGATATTACCCACCTTAATATCACTCAATAACTTGGGAAATATTTTATTTCTATTAAATTAGCTAAAAAAACTACAATCTTTTTGAAAAAATTAAAAGAGTCCCAGCACCTTACAGATAATAAATAATTGTGTAAAGCAGTGTTTTTCAACCACTGCGTCACAATCCATTTTTGAATCGTTTGCTGCCATTGGGTTGTAGTGGGCCACAAGTGGATCATTTTGTTGATTGTGCTTGTATCCAAAACACTCTCTCCCACCAAGCACCTCCCAAACCCAATGCTCCCCGCATAAATGAGTGGGGTGCGAAGGGTTGGTGAGGACACTTACATGGGAAAAAGTGGGTTGTGACATTAAAAAGGTTGAGAAACACTAGTGTAAAGCATCAGGTTTTCCCTTTAAATCTAAATGAATGTGAATTGATGCCAATAGATAACTGTGGTGCAACTGATGCTTATAATATTCTTATTAAACCAACTGTATAATAATCTGAAATACAAATCACTAAACACAGTGGCTTAAGTAAAAAGGCTAAACATTTTCAATATGATTGATGAATGTAAATGTAAACTAAATAAATGGCCACAAAAGGCTATATCTGGAACAAAAATAGAAAGCCTTTCCTTATGTATTTATCTACCTGATTCATTAATTATTTTCAATAAAACTATCACAAATTAATCAATTTAACTTTACTTGGTAAAAAAATTCTATTTGGAAAAAGAAAAGCAGGATTAAAGAGTTTAAAGATGACAGTTTACAAATGAATGCTTTTTAGCCTTAAAATGGTAATACAGTATTTAAAAACTGTTAAAATCTTTTTTTAACCTATCAATAGTATCTGACATCATCTTCCTAGAGAAATACTGGCTATACAGGTAGTAGTCAAATTATTTTATTTTGCTGTGACCTTAGTATATATAAATGACATTTTATACTGTCTTCTTTTCACCAGCAGGTACTGTTACATTGGTAATGGCTGTATGTTTATATTGTTACACCAAATAATACACCAGTCTAAAATATTTTTTTCTTGTTTAAAATTAATTGCTGTACAATAGTGTCTGGACAGAAACGTAGTATGATCAGTGATGCATATGTTGATTAACAAATAGAATTTTATTATTTTTGAAGACATTTTTTTAAAATATAATTTGAATCGTAAACAATATAATTAGGTTATTAACGGTATTCCATGTTAAGAATTATTCAGAATACCCAGGTAATTTATCCAACAACCTCCATCTCCATTCATTATTAATTCAATATTTTGATTTTAAAGATGGCAGTCTTCTAAATACAGTAGTACAGTGTCTTATGATCAAGTACTGTATTTCAAAATTCAAATAAGAATTACTTATTGCAAATTTACCCAAAGAAAACTCTACATTATTTGTGAACTTAACATTTAAAGTATCCTGATCGTCCTAAAGCTTTTAATTTTAACATTTTAAATACTGTATACTCTCCTAAAGAATTACTACAATAGTGCTTAGGTTTCCATTGGAGTGTAATGGATTCATAAAGTATTTAGACACATTCATTTTTTTCACATTTTGCTACTCTATGTTGAAGCAGTGTGCTAAAATAATTTAAATTAATATTTTTCCCCACATCAATCAATACTCAATACCCTAGAATGGCAACACACAAACAGGACTTTTGAAAATGCATTGAAATAAAAACTGAAATATCTCAATGACACAAATATTTAGATTCATTACTCAGTACTTAGTTGAAGTACCTTTTGCAGCAAATGAGTGTTCTTGGGTATGACGTGGCAGGCTTCACACAACTGAATTTGGCATTATTTGCCATTGTTCTCTGCCTATTCGGTCATGCTGTGTCAGGCTGAATGAGGTTCATCTGTAGACAGCATTTTTCAAGTCTCTGCAGAGATATTTGATTGGGTTCAAGTCCAGACACTGCCTGGTCAATTAAAGGACATTACCAGAGTTGTTCCTAAGCCACTCCTATGTTGTCTTTGCTTTGTTCTTAGGGTCACTTTTCCTGTTGGAAAGTAAACCTTTGGCTCAGTCTGAGGTCCAGAGTGCTCTGGGACAGGTATTTATTCAGGACCTCTGTGTACTTTGCTCTGTTCAGATTTCCTTCAAACCCGTCTAGTCTTCCAGTCCCTGATGCTGAAAAACAGGCCCAGAGCGTGTTTCTCCCACCATCATACTTCACTGCTAGAATGGTATTGCAGAAGTGATGAACAGTTCCTGCTTTCTTCCAGATATGACTTAAGGCTAATCTTGGTTGATCAAACCAGAGAATCTTGCTTCTCATAGTCGAAGAGTCATTTAGGTACCATTTTCTTACCTCCAAGTATGCTCCTATGTGTATTTTACTGAGGAGAGGCTTTTGTCTGGCCACTCTGTCAAACAGCTCAGTTCAGTGGAGTGTTGCAGTGATGGTTGTCTTTCTAGACATTTTTCCTATTTCCATACAGGTTCTCTGGAGATCAGCGAGTATAACCATGGGGGGTCTTGGTTACCTCTCTTACCATGGTTCTTCTCCAATGATACGCTAAGTAGCAAGCTCTATGAAGAGTTGTGCCTGTTCCAAACTTATTCCATTTAGGAATTATAAGGGCCCCAATGCTCCTGGAAGCCTTCAGTGCAGCCTTCCTGAGACTGGCACATCATAATAATCCTGTCTCTAAGCTCTGCTCCTTAGAAATTCCTTCCACCTAATGGCTTGGTTTTTGCCCTGACGTAAATTGTTAAATAAGGTAGCTTATATAAGCAGGTGTGCGTCTCTCTTAATCATATCCAATAAATTGAACTGACCACAGGTGAACTGCAAACAAGGTGTAGAAACATCTCAGTGATGATCAACAGACTGGGCTGCACATCAGCCAAATTTCAAGTGTCATAGCAAATAGACTACATATTTGTGTCAGTGTGATGTTTCAGTTTTTATTTTTAATAAATCTGTAAAAATGTCAAAAACCCTTTCTCCATATTGTGATTCTGGGGTATGAAGAGATGTGGAAAAAAATTAATTTAAAATGATTTAAGTATAAAGCTGCAACATAACAAAATGTGAAAAAGGTGAAATTGTCTGAATACTTCCTGAATCCTCTGTAACTTGAAATGTTTGTGATGATTATTTTTCTTTTTTATTTCCCCTAAATGCCCATTGATTTACTGCATTCCTCCTAAAGACAGAAACATTGTGCATACCCTGATCCAAATAACAAATACAGGTATATGATGATCTGAGCTATGTAAATGTTGGTATAGAATTAGAAAAAATATATTACTTTTGCATTTGTTCTAGAAAACCAATATGCGGGCTTTTTTGTGCATTTTGGGAGTTTTTAACTATCTTAAAATCTCCCCTCTCATTCAATTTCATCTCCTAAATCAATTTTTCTGCTCTTCGTGATACATGAAAAAGAGCTGTTCTTTAATTCGGCCTGTGTATTTATTTCTCTGTTCTCTCTCTAAATTTCTGTAAAATATGGTATATTTGCATTGTCGATTGTATTATACTATATATAGCAAAGTGTTCAAATCAAAAAATATCGTTAGCACATATTTAGTTGACAAACTTCACACTACTTATGAATAAATACAGACCCCTGCTTCTGTATCTACATGAATATCATTGCGCAAGTACAGAATCGTAAATTAATATATAAACAATAACAAACACGCACGCGCACTACAAACACGTATTTCCTATTCTCTTCCAATTCGACCGGAGATCTAAAGACCATCAGTTCCCGGAAGTGACGCCTCACTGTTGGTGAAAGAGTTAATGGACGCTGCTTGTGACGTTGCTGGAAAATGGCTGGATGAGAACCATGGACCAGATATTTATGGCAGGTTAGTTTTAAAATGACTTGCTATGTTGTTAGACCGTATGGAGGACTCTCCTGTTTTGGACAAAATAAAGATACACCATCAGCGAGTTTGCGAGTGAAGAAACATAGTGGTGCTCCCAATGTATACCTATTATTGTTATGTATGTGGTTGAAGGGATTCATACAGAAAACACAGACCTTTTGCAGCATGAGAAGTGCCATAGACTGTCGGCTTTTGTTCCGACACGATTGAAAGTCGCGCGGCGGAGTGTTTTCTCTTCGAATCGGTGTTTCTGTCATTGCTAATTCCCACACGCCTTAGCGTAAGTCGTTACGTATGTTTGTTGACGGCTGTTGGCGTCGTTTCTAGGGTTTCTTTAGACTGCTAACTTGTTACGACCCCGATTGTACAAGCTGCTTTCAGGAAATGTTACTTTTGTGTAAAATTAGATGTTAACCATTGCACTGTTTCATAATAGTAAAGCGCCAGCGAGTGATGAGAAATGTAGAAAAGCGCTATAAAGTTGTGTTTCTTTGCTTCAAGACATATTTAAACCAAGCTGTATGTTAACGACGTATCTAAAACACAAACTTCGGTCACGTACATGTACACATAATCTCGCAAGGAAAGCATCGGTTTTACACCAGGATTGACATGAGGGTAATATTTTCTTATAATGCTTAATTTATCGATGTGCTAATGCGTGAACATTTGTGTGAAATTCTTCAAAACCCAGCAGTATGTTTTGCGAGTTTTAGCTGTTTAGTTAGTGATTAACAAGTTAGAAAATGTACGCATAACATTCAGATGCGATCGAGGGTTCTGCAGGTCAGTTTTATAACCTCCTTGAACCAATTTCAAGTTGCCATGGCCAAATGCTATCTCGCTAGCATTGGGCAAAAAAATCGAAAACGGGCCTTGACAGGACTCTAGTCCATCACAAAGAGCACCCCCAGTCACATAAACACATTGCACACGCACACATACGCCCCATATGCCAGTTAACCTACCAAAAAAAAAAATCCTTTTTAATTTATTCTTTCTTTAAACATGTTTGACTGTAGCACTTTTCATGAAATGGGACATGGAATGCTATTCAATAATGACAAATGCTGGGTAATAACAGAAGTGAAAGGAAAACTTTATTACAGTGACTGACCAGCACTCTGATGGTGAATTAGAGGCTGACCAGATTTTCAAAGCCCCAAACCCAGGCACTTTTGTAGCATGTATGCCCACACACAAAAGCTCACTGACATTCGTTTAATGCCAGCTTAATCACATCTGCAACAATGAGGGTTCAGGGCACTGGCAAAAACATTTTTATAAATGAAACAAACAGGATGCTACGCAGTGCTCGATGTGGACACATATAAATGGTAACATCTAATTTTGTATGCTTGTGTTAATTTTAAAAGTATCACAAGGATAAACAAGTTCTTAATGAAGTTTTGATATACTACAGTTAATTACCAGGCCACACAGCTTGAAATTGTGACTGTTCCTGTCACCTGGATATCTGGCTACCCTAGTAAGTTATAGTGATATAGTTAATCATTATAATGTGTAGATAATGGAAATGTGAGGTTGGTTTAGTGCCAGATTAATACTAACTAAATGTTTAATTGCCCTGTGTAAAATGACACCTGCAACAGGATTCTTTATTCATATGTACATAACCTTCTGTTTTTCTTGCTTCCATTTTATACTTTTAAAATTTGTAAGATCGTTTAGCTTACCTGTTTAGACTTAAATCATCGACAGGAAGAAGATGCATGTAGCAGTTTCTGCTTGTGCCGAATTGGACTTGCTGATAAGAGCATTTCAGTCCCACCTACGCAAACAGACAGGGGATCTGTTTGCTATCAGTAAATTGCTGTTGGAAGTGAAAAAGAGGAAAATATAAAAAATATACAAGTTAGTGTAAGCACTTTTAAGGTAAAAGTGAAACGGTAAACTAATTCATAGTTGAAGTCACACAGAATGTTTCTATGTTTTAAGTTAAATTTGCAAATTCACTATGCATTTCAATGGGAGGTTTTAAAAGTGAAAGAGTGAACTAATTCATAGTTGAAGTCACACAGAATGCTTCTATGTTTTAAGTTAAATTTACAAATTCACCAGTGCTTTTCAATGGGAAATTTTAAAATTGTAAAACTGTGTACAGTGTGATCTACTTAAGATGTCTCGTCAAATTTCATTGAAGAATAAGTGTGCCTCATTTTAACAAAATTGGTCCATGGGAGCAGACAGACAGACATAGTTGTCACATTATTACGATTTAATGGAAGTAAACTGCTTTAAAATTAATCTTACAAGTTTTCCTGCATGCAGTATCTAATAGACAGGAATTTTTCCAGGGTGAACATGCCAAATCCACACACACAAGAAGCTACTTTTAGGTTTTTCACCAAACCTGTGGAACCTACAAGGAAGCTGGAGCCAAGGAGCCCACACAAACCAGTTACATTTAGTCTAATCTTTTGCCTTTTTCTGCCACTTTAACCGAAGCTGAAACTTCATCATCCTTCACTTAATATTCATGTTCTTCTTCTCAGAATAAATTTTTTTCAGAATTTTTACAAATGGAGAATTAGTTATGTGGTGCACATATGTTACAGCAAAATAAGCTGCAAAATTCAGTAATGTTTTTACAAAAAAAATGAACTCTGAATGTTATTCTTATTTCCACAGTTGTTGGAATACAGTAAGGCTACAAACACAATACGTGTGTTGGAAACAGAGTAAAAAAAAAAAAAAAAAAACTTATGAAATATCAACAAGTAGTGCTGTGAATTGATGGTGACTTGTCAATTCAGTTTGAATTTTGATTTGTACCTGACGAGTTGGTCTTCGCTTCGATTCAAAATAATAACAACTGTGCCTTTTTCAAAAAATGTATGCTCCAAATAAGTTAACAGGTCTACCTATCAAAATCAAAAAATGCTTGACTACAGTAGACTACTGAAACATGTTATCTAATCTTGTTTGCTATCTCTAGGCAAGGGGTTCTCTACCCATTTTTCTTGGCATACCTCTCCAGGAATTGAATGTTTCAAAATACCATAATTTGCTTACTACTTATTGGGAACAGGAAGTGGTGAAAAAAAATGCACTCGCCTGTGGTTTTAGGGCGGTATTAAATTTTAGGGGAGTTGCAAAGAGGTGGGAAGTGAGAGAGAAGTATTACCTTGGACCTCCAAATAAGCATAGGGAGACTTGAAATTGATGAGGAGTGGGCACTGGACAATGAAGAAGAGAATACTGTAGGGTAGGAGAGATAGGACTGAACTCTTGCAGCATGCTGCAGAGTGGTGGAAATGAAGCAAAGCCGAGCACAGAGAAAAAAAGATCAGCCACTGTGTTTTTTAAAGGCCACTATTTCCCAGTTTTTGTTTGTATGTGTGTGTGTTTCCCTCAAGTGTCACCTGAGAGCTACTTGCATATCACACAGCTTTAACTCTCAACTCTAGTAAATAAACAACTGTTGAAGAACATTTTCAGTTATACTTATTTAAAATACAGCTAGAATTAGTTCAGGCATGAATTAGCCGATTCCTATTTGTGAAGCATCACTAAAATAAATTAATATTTTTTTAAAGGAATATTCCAGCCAACAGAACAGAGCTGTTTGTCACAGTTTGGTTCTTCAAGCTTATCGTGAGATAGTAGTTTTTTGTTTTCTGTCAAATTCCAGTGTAATGTAGATCAAAACTGATCATGAATAAACCTGCGTTTTGACTTCATGCTTTGTGCCAAAAGGATGACTAAACAAGTTAGTCATTTACACATCACTTTTCTTGGTGGCAAAATCATTCAACATACTTAATAAACTTGGAGATTGTTCAACTACTTTATATTCCTGAAAATGCATTTTGTGACAAAGTGTTAGAAAACTAATTGACATGAAAGGATTGATGAAAAATTATATAAAGGAATATGTCTAGTTTTAACAGTTTTGAAGGATTTTTTTAACATAACTGTTTTTAAATAAGTATCCATAGCATTTCTTTCCTAGTATTAAAAACCCATAACATATGTATCATTTTGAAGGCCAGTGTAAATCTGTCAGAAAATATATATTTGGTAAAGAAAAAAACACCTGAATTATATGGTACAATAATGTGGTGTCATTAGAGAGCTGAATCACCCCTCTCATTTAGTAGATAATAGTCTGTCAGTCAAATCACATCTATTTGAATCAGCATGTTCAAGAGATCCGAGGGCACAGGTGTTGCTGTGATGCTGCAATTTGGTCATCTTTGAGAGAAGACAGAAAAACATTGCAGCATGTTATTGAGGCATAATATGTGGCATTTTAATGGAAAAACACAGTACTTTAATTATAACTGAGAGTAAACAAATGATTTTATGCAGTTTTTAAAAATTTTGCATTGTTGTTTCATCCAGCTTCAAGATCCAAAAAAAGGGATGAGTGTAAAAGGCTAGCTAACACTTTGAACAAAATTCTATAGCATTAACCCTGTATAGTATCAGGGTCTGAATACAGTGAGGGCACAGCACTTAGTTATCCCAGCCATGTAAAGCATTTGAAATTAAAATCATGTCCGGTGTTACCAGCAGATATATTTTTAGTTAGCAGCATAGTAATGCATTGGTTAACTTTGGGCTATGTTTAGCTTGATTCCTTCCATGATGTTTTCACTTATGCCAACTTAAGGAAATAAACTCATTTTTATTCGCTCTGTGATAATAACTGTTATAATTTCTAAAAATAATATTAGTGTTATTGTTAATTTTTTTCAATTTTCAATCTACAAGACAGTTCCTTACTTACACATGTACAAACTGTGCTCTAAATGTTGTCATTATAATACTGTAATAACTTCAAAGACTAATTTTCTTGTGATATTTAATTCCTCCCTTTCTTTTTCAACCCACACAAAGACAGTCCCAAACGTACCTCTGCAAAAATTCTGTTGTATTGGTTTATTCCTAAAACTTTGTGATACTGAGAATATGACACATGCTATCGACCCATTTCTTCACTGGCCTTTTTGCCAATGTGCTTATAATCTGTTGTCTTAGGTAAAGGTGCTTCATATCATAGCTCCAGGAGCCCTCAGTCAGACAGGGAGTACTATGTACGTAATTCTTTTGTTAACATATAAAGCATTTAATTGCATTTAACCAGACATCATCAGAAATCTACTGCATCACTACAGTACTGACTGCTAATTCCTGTCAACTTATGCTAGAAATCCCGTCATGTACCAAACAAACTTAGTCTGTATTGTGGTCTATTGTGCTCCATCTTGCAAATTTCTTAACTAAAACAATTAGATTTGATAACTTCTTTCATTTACAAGACTGCCTAAAATTATTTTTATATATTTTATTTATTTATTTTTATACTAATGATTTCTCATTATACACCTTTTATCACACAAGCTTTGAATTCCATGTTAGTGAAGTTGAACATTTCAAAAAGTAATGTGCATGTTGTGGTTCTTAACAACTCTCTCGATATGGCAAGTGCTTTGGAAGAAAGTGGCAATAAAAGTTTAGGCCCTTGTTGAGCGAGGGAAGCATCTCCTACTGTGTCCCCTTTGGGAGATGAATAGTTACTCATTTTAAGGACTCACAGCTCACTATTTTGTGGCTGAGAGAAATGCAAACAGAACTAGGTGCCCCAGTAAGAATGCTTCAGCAAGATGTCCCAACTCGTTGGAACAGCACGTATTATCTGCTGAAAAGTCTGGTTGATCAGAAGCACACTCTTGTTGTGTATAGAGCTGAATATGAGTTTCCTTCCTCTCTCACGGCGCATCAGTGGGGCTAGTGGAAAACATGATTACTCTACTTGAACCACTTGACCAAGTTCCCAAAGACATAAGCGTGCATTCATCTACAGTTGTGGAGGTGAGTCATCTGTTTAAGCACTTAAACGTCTGGCAAGACAGATTCAGGAGTTCAGATAGTGAAAAACATACTTTTAGAGGCTGACACAAAATGCTTCACTGATGCATTCTCCGAGCCACTGTACTTTCTACTGTACTTGAGCCATGGTACAAAGATCGATTTTTTTTTTTTGCCCAAGATACCAAAAAACAATCGCAAGAATCACTTGGGAAACAACTAGTGAAGATGTCAGCCGGTGAAGGAGATGCAAAGAGCAACGGTGAACCACAAGAGAAAATGATTTGCACTCGGAGAGATGTTTCTTCTTTGTTGTTGGAGATATACTGTATGAAGAAACTCTTGAAGAAAATTTGTATGTGGCTGCAAAACCACACTCAACGGATGCCAAGGCAAAATAACCAAATCATAAAATTATTAGTATTAATCATAATAATTAGATTTACCAGATGTACCAAATTAAAAAAAAACCTTGTTATGGTTTTCAGTCTTTTGTAACCTACAAATCATAAACTGTAACGTCCAAATATCTAATCAATATCGTTGTGCATTTGCTGGGAACTCAGAGTGGAGGCGGCCTGCTGGGACTATGCTTTGCTTAAGAGCGCTGGGCAAACTGCTCCGCAAACATTAGCTGAGACGAAAAGGAACATGTTAACAGCATTGCCTCATCTTTTTTTTTATCAAGTTTTTATAATTTATATTTGACAGATTGCCTACAAAACATTTGTTGCCATGGCACAGTTTTTCCATGTGGGTTTTTCCATTTTCAACAGTTGAGTTGCTGTGCAAAATAGTGGAGGAATATAATTTAGTAGGCACTTAACAAAATGAAGGAACAGGTTTGCCTGCATGCTGAAATGCAGCTTCAAGTTTTGCACCTTATGTAAGGTGTGTTCCCTGTTTCTAAACTGTAAGAGATTTTAAATCACTGTGAAATATACTGCATTTTCTCAATATTTCAAGGCACACTTGCTGTACAAAGTATTTCATTGTGGAACAGCTTGTGCTGTAGCTTTTTAAAGTGCATCCGCATCACACTTTATACAAAATTCCCATCATATGACCCAAATTATTGTACGTCAAGCTTTCAATGTCACAAGTTTTTATTAATTGCGGAAGTTGGTATAGTGGGTTGTCTTTATCACAAATTTGGTCAATCTAATAATTTTTTTAATCATTATTTCTAAATTTGTTGGTTTTTTACTTCTTTCAGCTGAATAACCATCTCAGCGAGCCCTCTATCTCCAGAAATAACTGCGCCATTCAGTATTAGAAAAGCAATGCAACTCGTTTCCCCACCTTGGCTAAGGCAGTGATCACATAGTTTTCAGCACCTTTTACTAGTGTAGACGGAGAAAGCTTTTCTCAGCTGTGTCAAATATAGTAAGTGAAAAGAGAAACTAACTTCATGGTGAAAAGGCAGAAAAGATTCTTTTTGTTAAGAAAAACCTACTATTTGTGCTTTTAAAGAAGCCAACTTGAGTCATGGGTTACTGGCCTCTTTGTACATTTCTTTTTAGTTTTACTTAAACTAATATATGTCTGATTATGACATTAAGTACTGAGTAAGTTTGAGAGAGTAGAAAAAGGTGATTATCATGGAGAGGTGTAACAGATAAAAGCTTCTCTGTCTTAAAGTGCTTTCTGATTTGTTTCCATATTCTGAGTGATTAATGGACAATTGGATTACTAGTATATTGATGATAATTTGTATTTACTGGGGCAAAAACCATGGTGTATAAAGAAGAGCAGAAAGATTTTTCTATTGCAGACCAGGTTTGTGTATATTCATCAATATGTGACAATGTCCAGTGGCCTCATGCATAACGCTGTGCATAGAACTCGTACTAAAACACGGCGTATGGACAAAAGTGGAAATGTGCGTACACACAAAAAAAATGAAGATACACAAAACCATGCGTAAGCCAACTTTCACACACTTGAGCTCCCTAAATCCTGGTCAGCTTGAAAAGTAACACACATGCCTACCGTCCCACCCCAACTCCTCCCTGAATTTTGCATATTTTAATATACTAATCAATATAAATATCACCTTCCCCATTCAGTATTTGGTTAAAAGACAATGACAAAAACACACAAAAAAATAGTGAATGCAAAGTAGAGGTAAGGAAAACATACTATTTGTTAGCTTAAGCAGTATTATAAACAACAAAAGAAAGTTGATTGATTGATACAGAGTGGCGGAGACACGCGAAAGTTCAAGTTCAGAAAGTCTCACAGTTCCTGAAATAGAAAGAATTGGTCATATATCAAAGTTGCCATGAAAAGGCGAGTCATAGCCCACTTGTCTGTCTTGCAGAAGCATATTAAGTTACAGAGGAAAGGAAAAAAAATACGGACACAGTGAAAAAAAGTTGAAATGTCCACTTTAATCGTAGTTTATTTTGTTACTAGCAGAATACCCGCGGTTCGCAGCGGAGAAGTAGTGTATAAAAGAAGTTATGAAAAAGAAAAGGAAAAATTTTAAAAATAACGTAACATGATTGTTAATGTAATTGTTTT
>JANRMT010062854.1:115493345-115514293 GCA_026402145.1 Polypterus bichir lapradei | reverse complement strand
AGAAAAATAAATTAAAAAAACACTGTTCGGTTAATGTTTTGAAAATGATGCATTTGCCCTGCCCAGGATTGGTTCCTGCCTTGCACCCAGTGTTGGCTGGGATTGGCTCCAGCAGACCCCCGTGACCTTGTGGTCGGATTCAATGGGTTGGGAAATGGATGGATATTGCAGCACTGACTTTGTATATTCCAACGATGACTTTATATTGTGAGCTGGAGGGCTTCGCTATTACGTGTGGTGATGAAACTTCACTTTGGTAACTGATCATGCTCCACTTCAATGGTCATACCGACAGAAAGATACAAACTCTCGCCTCATGAGATGGTTTCTGGGCTTACAAATTACCGTTTCACAGTAAAATATCGACGAGGTTCTGAACACGTCAACGCAGACGTATTATCAAGACTAAATGAACCTGGTACAGAGAGTCGCTTGATTCACGGAAATGTGAATAAAGCTGAGGGGGAGGGTGTGAGCTGGAGGGCTGATCGCACCCCAAGAAGATAGACGCCTCTGGGAAAACCACAACCCCTGAAACACAGACTACCCTCACATTGCTCCTTAGTTTCTCACTTGCGCCATAACGCGTAATGCAAATACGCGCGATACTCCGCTAACTTAAAAGCCTTGTGCAGCGCCTGTCAGTTGAAAATTGATTGTTTGCTTGCTTTTATCGCTCTCTCTCTCTGCTCCTAGCGGAACTGTCATCTCTGACTTGTCATGGAGCACGTTTAAGCTCATGTGTTTGCAGTGTTTGAATAAAAACCCTTCTTGTTTCTACGACCTCCTGTGTTTCGGTGCAAATCTGTGACCCAAGCGTGACAATATATTCCGATGCTCACTTTATATATTCAAGATTTGACTTTATATATTCCAGCGCTAAGTTTATATATTAAAGTTTTGACTTTATATATTCAGAAAAAAGTTTTGACTTTAAGTATTGACTTTATTTATTCCGACAGTGACTTTATATTTTTAACGCGTTATGGAGCACATGCATCGAAGCTTCTCAGCTGTGCGATTATCAATGTAACCTTTTGTAAGTAGTGCCTGGAGGATTCAGTGTGGAGAAACTCTAGAGACAGCGTGTGTATTAACTTGTGGATTTTTCTGTGTGTATTTGGTGGCAGTGTGACGACGTTGATTCGGAAGACGGCGTTAGCCGCGGAGCTCAGCTCAGAGCGAAATGAGGTAAATGGGAGGGGATATGATGACGTGGCTCCTCCACCCGCCTTAACTGTCAATCCCCCACAAACACAGTCTCTCGGAATTTGCATAAGCACACCCCTTCACCTGCAATTTTAACTTAGTTACAAAGTGATCAAAACTCTCGTTTATATCCTGCGTCCTCTCATTAAACTTGCATCCCGCATTACCCGTGGGCATATCGAACCTCGGACCTAGGCGATAGAGGCAAACAAGAGGCTGTATCTGATTTCAGCTTTGCGTAAGCGCTGTTTAATGCTGTAGAATGTGGCTCATTTGGCAGTTGTTGAAGGAGAGAAATCTGGACAAATACAAATGCAGTCATTTTCAAATATAATCTCCTCTTTCTGTCTGAGAATTAACATCAAATTTTCTTTAACCTGCAGTTTGTCGAAATGGACAATTGGATTCTCGGTTTTGAGGCATTCAATCTACGTATGCGGTAAGCTGCTGAGATTTTGGTGTCTGATTTGAAGTCATCTTAAGTTATTTTAGAGAAAGGTTCAGCTATGAATTTCATTGGGTATAGACATTCAAGGTTTTCAGAGAGACCTTCAATTCTGATGTTGTTCCTTCTATATGTATCTTCCGTCATAACTAGTTTACCTCCGAGAACTTTGCATTTGGTTTCTACAGCAGTTGCTTTTTTGTCAAAGGTGGAATTCAGTTGTTCAGCTTCTTTAATACAAGTCGTAAATGTTCTTCAAAATGAGCACCAAGTACTCTTAATTTTATTCTCAACAAGCAAAATACCCGCGCTTCGCAGCGGAGAAGTAGTGTGTTAAAGAAGTTACGAAAAAGAAAAGGAAACATTTTAAAAATAACGTAACATGATTGTCAATGTAATTGTTTTGTCACTGTTATGAGTGTTGCTGTCACCAAGGATTTGATTATCATTCTTTCTTTCAATCAGGTTCATATTTGGAGGACGTGTTGTGTTCAAGTTACATTCTGTGTTTGTCAACTGTTGTAAAGATAACAGGTTTCATTCATCAAAGTGTTCACTACCCAAATCGCTACTCGTGAATCTAAGATGTTTAACAGGCATTCCCGGTATTAACTTGTGGATTTGCCTGCGAGTATTTAGCGACAGCGTGTCTATTAACTTGTGGATTTTTCTGCGAGTATTTGGCGGCAGCATCATGAAGTTGTTTCTGTCTAGCTGCATCAGAAAATGTACCACGACGTCTGACACGCCTCCTTTTTACTGTTTTCTCACAGCTTGGATTGCTGCTGTCATAATCGGTTTGAGTTTCATGGTTTGTTTCAATTACGTTAGTATTTGCGGGACTTGTGTTGAAGTGACATTCAGCATCTGTCAAGCGTTGTAAGCATACAACCGGCTTCATCGATAACTTCGCATCCAGCTTTTGAGAGTTGAAAAATCCATAAACATTAAAGTGTCCACTACTCAAATCGTCACCTGTGAATCTAAGATGTTTAAGAGGCATTGGTGGTTCTCCAAAGGTGTAAAATATTTGGCTATTTCGGTACACTTGAAAGCGACAACCGAACAATTTAGCGGCGGCCATCAACTCACATGCAGAAGCATAGGTGAAGGGCTTAAGCATTTCACTCTTATAGTGCTCCTGTGTAGTATAATTATCTCCTGTACCGTCATCAGTCCACACCTTGAACCTGTCCCAGTCATTCAATACATAAGACACAATGTTCCTCCGGATATCAAGATTGAGCCTGATATGGCCGTGCAATATGTAACATGGAGAATATAAAAGGCAGGCGGCATCTCCGGGCATTGAAACCACTTGGTAAGTGACATTTCTTTGATCAATGGTGATCACTTCGATAGACATGTTAATGGGGATACGGTTGGAACGGTAAAAGAAATGGGTACCTGAACAATGTAAACTAAGTGTAAAATACCTACACAATAACTATAAGCGTAATAAACGAACAATAAAACAGCGGAGAAGCCATGGATTAAATAAAAAGGCTGCAGTTATCAGCACAATAAAACAGCGGAGAAGCCGTGGATTAAATAAAAAGGCTGCAGTTATCAGCAAGGAGACATGAATACCGTGGCGAAGCAAGGAAGGGAATGAAGAGACCGGAGCGACGGACAATTACGTGGGAGGCGTGGGGATAGGAGACGCAATATAGGCAGGCAGCCAACTACGTGGGAGGCGTGGGGATGGGGGACGCAACTCCGCCTCACACGGCGACTGAGCTGCAGGCTTTGGACGTATATATGTACGTAAGTAGGTTTCAGTTATGACCGTTACGCATAGAATTTCGTAATGAAACCTGCTTAACTTTTTTAAGTAACCTGTAAGGAATGAGCCTGCCAAATTTCATGCTTCTACCTACACGGGAAGTTGGAGAATTAGTGATCAGTGAGGGCTTTGCCTTTTATTAGTATAGATTAACTTTTTAACAACAGTAGATGTTACAGTTCTTCTTTTATATTTTCAAAAACCAGTAAATTCAGGATTACAACTTGTCCCAGTAGCACTGGGTCCAATGAAGAATCCTTTAATCCTGAATAGCGCATATTCTATGAAAAAAAAAAATATTCTCTCGTGTTTATAGTAACTTGCTTCACACCCTATTCAGGCCTCAGAATAAAAATATGCAGATCACATATAAATTTTCATTTTAAGCTAAATTTAATAAGAACTGCATACAGAAAAGCACAAAATAAATAATTTCAAGCTTTCTTTCATACTTGAGATTTGGTATGAATAACTCATAAGTTACTTTCTAGAGAGACCAGTTTGAATGCTTTTATTCCTCACACCTGCAAATTCCTGTCTTTCACTTAGATCCTAAATGCCTTCACAGTATAATTTTCTAGAGGGTGGGGAAAGAGGATATCACCTTGAAGAAAACCCGCCATCACTACAACCTGGTCTAAGATATGGTTTAAAGACAACTCCTTGCCATTGAATCTACTAAATCTAGGAGATGAGCTGGGTGAAATGAGCAGGGAAGATGGAAGCCAAATAAGAAGAGAATTTTTTTGAGCCTTTAAGTATTTTTTGTAATAAAAGGACACACTTTGATATATTTTTGTTACCATTTTTATTTTACCCCATAATGACTCTATAGTGGTAAGACTGTTGTGGTGGATGAAATATAACTGGAGATGTTAAAAGTTCTGGACATTGTTGGGACAGTGTGATTAATGCATCTTTTCAGTGTTGCATGGAAGGCGGAGGAACAATGTGGATTCCAGCCGAGCTGTGGAAAAGTAGACCAGCTGTTCTCCCTGGCACAGTTGCTAGAGGGTGGTTGGTAGTATGTTAACCCAGTCTATGTGTGTTGTGTAGATTTGGATGGAGCATATGACCATGTTCCTTGGCATGTGTTGTGGGAGGTTATGCAGGAATAGAGGGTAACATGGCCACTCTTTTGTGTGCTATTCTTTACCTATATGAATGCAATGAGAGCTGTGTCTGAATACTTCGTGTTAAGTCGAATTTGTTTTCTATGGGTGGTGGACCCTGTCAAATATATATCTTGTCTTAGTTGTGGTTTTTGTGAACAGGATGTCAAGATGGAGTTGAGGATATGAGAGTATCAAGTTGGGTAAGCTAGGGGTAGCATCATTTCTTTATGAAGATGATGTTCTTCTTTGTCTCATCTGACTGTGACCTACCGCATGCACTCAAGTTAGTCACTGCCGAGTGTGATGCATCTGGGATGAAGATCAGCATCTCCAAACATGAGATATTGGTTGTCTCTCGGAACAGAGTGGATTGCTCTCTTTAAGTAAGGGCAACTGCTCTTAATGGAAGAGTTCAAGTATCTTGGGATCTTGTTCTTGAGTGATGGGAAGGGTTGTGTGAGATCAACAAGTGGATTGGAGCGGCAGCAGCTATTCTATGGGTGTTGTACTTATCTATGGTGGTGAACCAGGAGCCGAGTCTAACGATAAAACTGTTGGTTCACTGGTCAGTCTTCATCCGTTTTCTCACCTATTGTCATACGATGTAGGTAATGACCGAAAGAATATGATTGCAAGTATAAGCAGCAGAAATGAGTTTTCTTCACAGTGTGGCTGGTATGAGACTTTGTGATAGGTGAGAAACTCTGTGATTCAGGAGAGCTTCAGGGTTAGTTGTGTCTCCCTTTGATTGAGTTGAGGTGGTTTGGAAATGTTGTAAGAGTGCCCCCTGGATGGTTCCCTCTAGACCTGCTCCAGGCACGTCCCACTGGGCAGAGACCCTGCAGCAGATATAGGATGCACTGGAAGGATTATAAGTCTCAGCTGGCTTGGGGACACCTAGGAACTCCCCGGGAAAGAGCTGGAATCTGAAGTTGGGGGCATGGAAGTCTGAGCTGACCTACATGGCCTGCTGTTGCAGCCTTAACCAGGAAAGGTGGTTGAAAAGATGAGAATAGAGGATTATGGCCTTACCATTGAAAGCATCATGGTCTCACAGTAACTCCATTATTAATTATTAGATTGTCTACCAATCCTGTTTAGCTCTAGGTAAGTAAGTAGCTGCTTACTTCTTTTCAGCTGTGGCACAGCTAAGGATATTTACTTAAGAAAAGTTAAAAAGTAATTATCAGTTTTAATATAGTAAAATTCTAGACTTCGTTAAGTTCAAGAAATTCTTGACTTTTACCCTCACAACGCATTCAGTTAATGGGTCAGGCATCAGAATTAATGAAATACAGTGTGATTTGTTAGTTTTGTGTATAATTCCTAAAATAGAATCCCATGAAAAAATTCTACATAAACAGCCCACTATCTCTGTAAGCATATAGGAGACCAGGAGGTAAACAGTGCGTCTAGTTTAAACTTATGCCAATGCTCACTGCCCTGCATAGTCAACAGAAGCAGAGGTATACGTATACAGTGGTTTTATTTTTGAAATAGAATACTATTTGCCTGATCTCTTATCCAGCATAGTGCTGCGTATTCATGAATTTCCTGACCTGCAGCTTCCATGCACATTCATTTAGTGAGTTCTCTACTCTGACTCCTTAAATATACTAAGCTCACTTCTCAGTTTTTTGTTCTAAATTAAGAACTTTTTAAACTATTATATGCTTACATTTGTAACATATTGCCCAGATCAGCTAGAAGCCTGCTTCTAGAGTATCCGATTTTTCAAGTATTCTAATCAGAGCACAAAATGGGTGATTTCATTATTGTGTTACTGAAAGGTTTATTTCTGATTTCTCTCTGATTAGTTGCCTAGAAGACAAGTTAAAACATTGAGCAGTCAAAACATTCTGGCTGTGTTAGGAGTGATTGTAGAATTAACAACTGTAGTTCAATTGCCAGAGAGCCAGCCAGACTTGTGGCTAAAATAATGCATATACAGGGCAATTGAAAATGGAGTTGCCAGAGAATGTTTGGTTGTGTTTGTGTGTGTATGGGTTTGAGTTCTTGGTTATTTCAGGCATTTTCACTTCATGCCTGGGCTGTTAATTCAGTATCCTGGAGATCCTCCACCGTTGCCAAGGGGTTGGCACTGTGGGGGTATCCTAGGAGCTCTGGTTCTTGGGCCAGGTCATCATGCTGAGGAAGAAAAGGAAATCTAAAGCCTCTTACTCCACAGGGGCCCGATTCCAGTCTTTTCCTCTTAATCCAGGAGTACATTTCATTAAGCACAAAAAAAGGAGGAAAAAAAGAGAACATGGCAGAACCTGAAAAAGGATCATCATATAACCAACAGCAGCTCTTTCTGAGGACTGAGTCCCTTGCATCCTAGTGATGTTGCATATTATCAATAAGACTGTGCTGTTTGACTAGATTGTTGACTAACTACATTCTCTAGGCTAGTTTACTTTTGTTTGATGGGATTTATTACACAATTCTCCATTTGTAACAGAGGTCTAGTGCTAATGAACAGTTATAAAAGGAAGTTGAAGTATGCATCATTCATTATCTGAACACACTTATTCCAGTTCAGGCATGCAGGGAGCTTGAGCCAAAGCCCAGCAGCAGCACCAGGCTCAAGTCAGAAAGCAGACCTGGACTTGGGTACAAATTCATGGTGCAGCATATTCATTTACTAGCAAAATACCCGTGCTTCGCAGCGGCGAAGTACTGCCTTAAATTTTATTAAGAAGAATCTTAAACCTTTTTAAACTGAGGAAAAATATACCAATAATTATTTGTTAAGGATCTCTTTGTATACCACATTGTCATTTCGGCCATCCGGTTGTAATATGACCAAGCTGTGCGCTGAGCTTACTCTTGAGCATGCAACGTACAGTTGGCCATGTGAAAAGTAATCTTGTTTCAAATCTCACAGCTTGGATTGCTGCTGTCACAATCGGTTTGAGTTTCATGGTTTGTTTCAATTACGACAGTATTTGCAGGACTGTGAAGTGATATTCGGCATCTGTCAAGCGTTGTAAGCATACAACCGGTTTCATCGATAATTTCACATCCAGCTTTTGAGAGTTTAAACATTCATAAACATCAAAGTGTCCCTTACTGAAATCGTCACCTGTGAATCTAAGATGTTTAAGAGGCATTGGCGGTTGTTGAAAGGTGTAAAATATTTGGCCATTTCGGTACACTTGAAAGCGACAACCGAACAATTCAGCGGCAGCCATCAACTCACATGCAGAACCATAGGTGAAGGGCTTAAGCATTTCACTCTTATAGTGCTTGTGTGTATTATAATTATCTCCTGTACCGTCATCAGTCCACACCTTGAACCTGTCCCAGTCATTGAATACATAAGACACAATGTTCCTCCGGATATCAAGAGTGAGCCTGATATGGCCGTGCAATATGTAACAAAGAGAATGGAAAAGGTAGGTGCATGGAAACCACTCGGTAAGTGACAGTTCTTTGATCGATGGTGATCACCTCGACAGACATGTTAATAGGGGTATGGTTGGAATGATAAAGGAAATGGGTACCTGAACAATGTAAAGTAAGTCTAAAATACCTACACAATAACTATAATTGTAATAAACGAACAATAAAACAGCGGAGAAGCCGTGGATTAAATAAAAAGGCTGTAGTTATCAGCAGGAAGACGTGAATCCCGTGGTGAAGCAAGGAAGGGAATTTAGAGACCGGAGCGACAGACGGCCCTATATAGGCAGGCAGCCAACCACGTGGGAGGCATTGGGATGGGGGACCCAACGCCGCCTCACACAGTGACCGAGCTGCAGGCTATGGACGTATATATGTAAGTAAGTAGGATTCAGTTAGCGATGGGAACCCACGTACCGAATTTCTTGAAGGTGGGCCCATAAGTAACAAAACCGTTGGAAAGTTCAATATGGCGGCTGACAGTGGCGTCATACCACCAAAATAAGTACGTACATTGGTTTCGGTTAGCACAGGGAAGCCGCCTACCAAATTTCGTGAAGATGGGGCCATAAATAAGAAAGTTCAACATGGCGGACGTTGTCCACCGTTATGACCGTTACGCGTAGAATTTCGAAATGAAACCTGCTTAACTTTTGTAAGTACGCTGTAATGAATGAGCCTGCCAAATTTCTGCCTTCTACCTACACGGGAAGTTGGAGAATTAGTGACGTTGGAAAGTTCAATATGGCGGCCGACAGTGGCGTCATACCACCGAAATAAGTATGTACATCGGTTTCGTTTAGCACAGGGAAGCCGCCTACCAAATTTCGTGAAGATGGGGCCATAAATAAGAAAGTTCAAAATGGCGGACGTTGTCAACCATTATGACTGTTACACGTAGAATTTCGAAACGAAACCTGCTTAACTTTTGTAAGTAAGCTGTAAGGAATGAGCCTGCCAAATTTCAGTGAAAATTCTGTGAGAATGGTTTTAAAGGTTACAGCAAAGGTATTGCTTAAACATACCTCCTGGTTTTTTATATCCTGAAGCAGCTTCTCATATCTTTGGTGTATATCCTCCTTATATCCTTTAAATCGTTCTTTATGTCACTTTATCATTTATATTCTCTTAAAGAGTGTGGTATTCATTACCTTCAGCTCAGACAGTTGATCTCCATCTTCTGCGCACTCCAAATGTGGAGTTGCGAGTCTGGTTGGAGTTGATGTTTTTGACTTTCTGAGGCTATTGGTAGTAGTGGACAGTGGGGATAGAGAGGCCATGTTCAATTCCGATTATCTGCTTGATTGAGATTGGCGAATTCCGCAGCCAGCGGAGCTCCATCCTAGACATTCATCTCTCACAATGGATGAGACCAATCCACTTAATGTATGCAGGCAATCTCACCCTTGCCCTTTTTTTCCCCATCCACTGTAGGTCTTTTTAAAGGTACAATCAGTGAACACTGCTCTCTCTCCCTCTCTTCGTTTCACTGGTTTATATAAGGAAAGATAAGGCTCATAATTCATTACTTCACAACTCACAGATTGTAATATATGTAGGTATGTATATTGTACACATTATTTTTATAATTTACAAAATTTGTAATGGTTCCAACTTATGTATTTGCGTATACTTGCCCTTTCTGACTCTGGTCAGAGAGTCACAGAATAGAGCACAAAGGACAACCATATATTTACCGTATTTTTCGCTCCATAAGACGCACTTTTTTTTCCCCTCAAAGTGGGTAGAAATGTCTGTGCGTGTTATGGAGCAAATATTGCGTTACAGACCGTGATGTGTATTATCTGACAAAAGCCGACATCCAGGGATAGAGGGCGACAATCAGTGACAAAACCCACCATTTCGTTACAGGCATTCCCCCTCTGCTTGGAGGAATGTTAGACTCATTGACTTGGCATCTAATCCTTGCGTGTACATGAGTTACGAAATGTAAACAAAGGCAAGATGGCATCGACATCACACAAGGCAGCAAAGCGAGTGCAGAAAACGAAATACTCAACAGATGATGTTTTGCGCATTATCGCTGAGTCGGACTCTGATTTTTCAGAATCTGATTTTGTTGAGAGTGATCAGGAGATCGAACAAGAGAGTGAGGAACTGGCATCAGCTGATGTTACACCAGCCGATGCCGTCCCAGCTGATCGGCTGCCAGCTGAGCACATTCACGCAGCCGATGCACATACGGCAAGGTTCGTGAGAGAGGAATACCCAGACATTGATCCGTGGGAGCCAAACTGGCTACCGGACTTCACAAGACAGCATGGCTTGCTGTTGGACACGACAGATTACCAGACGCTGGTCTACTTCAGGCTGTTCTTTCCTGAGGCTGCCTTTCAGCTACTGTCAGACGAGACAAACAGGTATGCAGAGCAATTTTTTGAATTGCAGGCTGTGCTTGCACCACATGGGAACCCACAACAAAAAACGAGAGGAAGGGCTTTGTGGCACTACAAATAGAGATGGGACTAGACTGGCGATATAACTTCAGGGAGCATTGGTCCAAACGTGCTTTGTCCCCTGGTGGCTTTGGACAGGTTATGCCGCGTGATAAGTATGTGCTCCTGCAAAGTGATTGTGACCAACTGAGCTTCATAAATTCTGACACTAGCAATGAGGAGTTCTTGGGGTTTCCAGAAAACTAGAAGAGTGCTTGAACTTTAAAGTCTCTCTTTATTTGTTAATGACAGTGATGATGGTTCTTAATACTGCTGTTGACTTTATATGGTTGAAATATTATTCTGCTATACTTTATTAAATATATTAGTACGCCATTTGGTTCAGAATTTTTTTTTTCTTGTTTTCCTCCTCTAAACTTACGTGTGACTTATGGTCAGGTACGTCTTTTTGGAGAGAAAAATGTGGTAATTTATTTATTGCTTTTTTCTAAATAAAAATAAATCCATTTCATCAGTCTGATGACATTAATATATATGGATCGCCTATGAACAGCAAATTACAGCAAATAAAGAGTAAAATACAATATTTATATAGTGTTTTTAACAGCTCAAGTAAAACAGTTCTGAAAAACTAATCAGCCAGTTCTTGAAACAGAGTTACAAAACAAATCTAGCAATTAACAGAACCTAGTAAAATTAGCATATATCTACGAAGGCACTCAAAGAAAAGCCATATCGCAAATGCTACCTCATACTATGTTTAAAGATATGAATAAATGCTTGATGGAAAGGTAATATAACTAATTATAAACATTGTATAGACATTAGCTAATCTTTTAGTATAGTTGTTTTATTTAACTAAATATATTTGTTTGATCATTGGTGCACACAACTTTGGAAAAATCATAAGATAAACATTGTAAACTGTAATTTCTTAAAATGGCATGACTCAAAATATGATAAATGCAAACGGACATAACAGAACACTAAACCAGATGAGATAATACAATGCCATAACTTAGTCATTCGGCACAGACTTTCTCATAGTCATTTGGAAGCTCAATTCACCTGCTAATAAAAAATATAAAAACAAAATGTCCAGTAATGCTAATTACTGGCTAGTGAAGTTGTTTAGTCACAGACAAAATGCGAGTATTTTATTAATGCAAGTTAATCAGGCTAAAGTATCTTTGCAATATGATATTCAAAGCATCTTGTATCACATAATACCCCAACCTCCCTCACCATTGCTTTGTTTTTCAAACTTGCACACACTGCAACAGAAAAGCACTTATTTCATTGGACTTAGCTTATTGCAAGGACCCATTTCCACTGGCAGGCAGAAGAGCATATTGCAGGCACTTACACCTGCCAACAAGTCCTTTTCTTTATGCAGTAACATGTTTTATCTTTAGATGCTTTGCTGCTTCAAGTGTCATCCCAGGATAATCAAACCATTTTCAAACAGCAGCACTAACCCTTTCTGTTCTAAACTCTTCCTCCTCGAATTCTTGTTATATATTTTTAATGCCCAACACCGCCAGGCTACATGTATAAAGTCAAAGTAGACAGGATTGTATTTAACATTCATAAGTTGTTGCGGGAAATCAAATAACTGCAGAGCTGAACATTGAGGTATTGGGTTTTGCATAATGATTTTTATTACATATCAGTTGAAAATTCTATATATTGCACAACCTTAGAATGATGCAGAAATTCCATTGTAGACATGATTTATCATTGAGGAATTATGTTTTTTTTTTTTCTGCATTTCTTAATGGTGGCAACACAGCTTGTGTTTTCTGGATTTATCATAATTTGCCATTATTTTATGAGTACTGCAATGATAACATGTAAAAATCAGGATAGATACAATTACTGTTGAATGTACACATTAGTTTGACATACTGATAAATAAATAGCTGGCTTAAATTTTAGGTTGTAAAAAGATTGCATATTGTGTTCATATAGTGTACTTGTTATTCAGTTGCTACCAGAAACTTAGTATCTTTTAAAAATAGCTGGTAATACATTTAATGCCATCTGTGCTCCTTTTTTACACAAATACACCACAGCAAAATTGTTTGTTTAATCAAATTCCAGTTCTACTTTGAGTCCTTTGAAATGTATTAACTTCCCCTCAACATGGTGTAGACTTGGTGCTCACCCTCTGCCCCTTTGCATTGTAAAATTGGATTGTCTATTTTAAAGTCACTGCTTCTTGTGCCGTTTGCCTTTTGCTCCTCTGAGCTTAGATTTGTTTTATAATGCATTTTTGTAAAATAAATATTTATAAAGCTTGTTCTGTGCTATTTTTTTGAGACTAGCTGGGGTTGATGGTTCCCCCCTCTCATGAGCATTTTGAGCAGTTATTGGATCTTTCATGCTTGGGAACTTTTAGTGGTTAGTGACAGCACCCCCTCTCACCCTGGCGGGTTATCACATACCTTGAGTGGGACAGTGAGGAGGTCCTTTAACACACATGTATGACATTGTTTATTCACATAAAACGCATAGGGTTGCTAGTAAAGTGACCTTTTTTTATTCTTTATTCTACATGATTGTTTTAAGTGCTGTGTTTTCAAATGGTGCTTGAAAAAAATGCTTTTTTCAGGATTTTTTTCTATCTATATATGTTTCTTAAATCTGCGTTTCTGTGTCGTTACCTTTTATGTCGGCATTTACCAGTTTATAGCGGTAAGGGATATGAAAACAAATGCTACAATGCAAGACCTTGAAAGAGTCTGTGTCATCGATTGTAGTAGCTGCAGTAGCTACTCAGCGTGAAACAGAACAAGTTATGTCACTTGAAACAGCTTCTTATAGAAGAAAAAGTGAAAAAACTAAGGAGGTGTAATTACATCTGCATTTCTGTTATGTTGTTCATTGTTTAGGTATTTTTGAGTTTAGAGAGATAAGAAAAGTAGGCCCATTAATGCTTTTCAGCATAGAAAGTCATTAAAAGAGTATTGTTGTTGTTGATGGCAGATGACTTGGAAGTATGCAGCAGTCAGACAAACGACAAACAATAGAGTAAATCAGTGCAGAGTGATACTTCTGATGCCATCAGATCCTGAATGTTCTGAGCAGGAAATTGTAGAGGGACAGAGCTAAGGAGTGAAGGAGGTTGAAAGTGAAAGGAGCAGGCAGCTGTAGCAATGAAACAGCACAAGTCACATCACTTGAAACAACTTATTACAGAAGCAAAAGTGGACACACAACAAAGAGGTTGCCAAATATGTTGAGAATCACTGGACTGCAAAACAGTTGATTGCTGCAGAGTGTGCCTGGAGACTCATTGCAGTGATAGCAAAAATGTAACACTGGTCTTTTAATTGTGCTGAGTAGCAGACTATAATTTGTGCTAATTACATGTAAATATTAAAATTTTAAATTAAGTATATCATTTAAACTCATTTTTAGTAATGTTTTCAGAAGAGGTTTCAATAAATGTTTAGACAGCTGTGGTTATTTGTGGGTTGATTTATATATAAATATATGCCTAGTCACTAAAGACCCTATATATAGTGTTTGTTGAAAGTTCCATGTATACAAAGGTTGATTAAACTACAGCGTGAATGTGCTAAATTTAGTCATGAAAATTTTGTTTTTAGTATTTATAAGCAAATGCTTCAAAATTATATAAAGGATACTTTCATTTAAATCAGCTTCTGTAAGAAAAATTTAAATTATTCATATGTCATTTTGTAAGGTATCCAACATTTGGTGCTGTGTTTCCATTTGTACATTTAGGAAAAACTAGCCGATTAACAACACTTAATTAAAAAGTGAAATTTGAATTGTTGTCCGCATATTGATTTGGCAAAATTTTACACCGGCTGCCCTTCTTGACGTAACGCTCCCCATTTATCTGGACTTGGGACCAGCACAAAGTTTGTTTTTTTTTTGGTTTTTTTTTTTTTTTTTTTGATTTGGGTTTTTCTGAGGGTGTTGATGGAGAAGTATAGAGAAGGCCAGAAGGAGTTGCATTGGGTCTTTGTGGACCTGGAGAAAGCATATCACAGGGTGCCTTGAGAGGAGTTGTGGTATTGTATGAGGAAGTTTGGAGTGGCAGAGAAGTATGTAAGAGTTGTACAGGATATGTACAAGGGAAGTGTGACTGTGGTGAGGTCTGCGGTAGGAGTGACGGATGCATTCAAGTTGGAGGTGGGATTACATCAGGGATTGGCTCTGAGCCCTTTCTTACTTGCAATGGTGATGGACAGGTTGACAGATGAGATTAGACAGGAGTCCCATGGACTATGATGTTTGCTGATGACATTGTGATCTGTAGCGATAGTAGGGAGCAGGTTGAGGAGACCCTGGAGAGGTGGAGATGTGCTCTAGAGAGGAGAGGAATGAAGGTCAGTAGGAACAAGACAGAATACGTGTGTGTGTGAATGAGAGGAAGGTCAGTGGAATGGTGAGGATGCAAGGAGCAGAGTTGGCGAAGGTGGATGAGTTTAAATACTTGGGATCAACAGTACAGAGTAATGGGGATTATGGAAGAGAGGTGAAAAAGAGAGTGCAGGCAGGCTGGAATGGGTGGAGAAGAGTGTCAGGAGTGATTTGTGACAGACGGATATCAGCAATAGTGAAAGGGGTGGTGTACAGGATGGTAGTGAGACCAGCTATGTTATATGGGTTGGAGACGGTGGCACTGACTAGAAAGCAGACAACAGAACTGGAGGTAGCAGAGTTAAAGATGCTAAGATTTGCATTGGATGTGACGAGCATGGATAGAATTAGAAATGAGTACATTAGAGGATCACCTCAAGTTGGGCGACAAAGTCAGAGGGGCGAGATTGCGCTGGTTTAGACATGTGCAGAGGAAAGATTCTGAATATATTGGGAGAAGGATGCTAAGGATAGAGCTGCCAGGCAAGATAAAAACAGGAAGGCCTAAGAGAAGGTTTATGGATGTGGTGAAAGAAGACATGCAGGTGATAGGTGTAACAGAACAAGATACAGAGGACAGAAAGATATGGAAAAAGATGATCCGCTGTTGCGACCCCTAATGGGTGCAGTCGAAAGAAGAAGAATGAATAGTGATCCAGTGCTTGAATCCACATAAAAATGAAGGTCAGGTAGCAGAAAACTTAAACTGGGACAAGCCATAAAATGCAAAAATTTGCAAAATATTATGGTGGCTGGCAGTAAATCAGAAAGTAATTAGCATTTCCTTCATATACAACAAAAAGGAACAATATAGTGTAGTGATCGATTTTCTTACTTGTTTGATCTTTGTTTTTCTCCAGTATAAAGTTTATTTTCATTATAACTGTTACATGCTAATTTGAAGGTGGGATGTATTATGTACTTAAGCCAAAGACAAGATAAAAAATTAAACCTAAATAAGGATGATTTCATTTTCTAAATTGCAACATTCCACTATTCCATCTCCCATTGTGAAAGGACTGATGATGAGATTTCTCAATTAATTTTGTATTTAATACGTGTACTATATGCACTGGTTTGCTGATACTTTGAAATTTGTGCACATCACCCTTTGGTGCTTCAGATACTCAAATAACGTTTACTTGCACCACCTTTAATTCTCTGCTGGTTGCACTTCAGATATATTTAGATTCAGCAAAGCCTCAAATGTAAACAGTTACGTTTGCTATTTAGTAGTTTTTCAGATAAAAAAAAGCTAATTTATGCAACAGAGAAATTTCGAGGAGAGGTGCTGATACTATAGATATTAACACAAGCAAATTAAAGATCGAACTATCACCTGTAGATTAAGCCTATTCTTTTTTTCAATGGTTAGGTTGTTTCTTAATGTACAGTATAGTCATCTAGCTAGGACTAAGTACTTAAAGATAATCACAATATAATCTTTAGTATATTCAGTTCACAAAAGACTCCGTTTCTCAGTTTAGAGCCTACTGTGCAAAATGAACTGCTTTTAATATGTGCATTTACCAGTACTATTAATGCATATGCAACTGACACAATAGTGTACAAGTTATATGTACATCAAGCTTTACAAACACACTGTTAATGAAGATAAATTAAAATATTTATAATACAAATAACATTAATATAGAACAAACATTCATGTTTTGTTAGTACTGTAATTGCTGCCACTATTCTGAGGAGACTTGCAAGTAGGAATTTCAGTCTACCATGTACACATGACCACTTGAAGTGCAGAAATAATTATTTCACCCTCCTGAAATCAGACATGTTCTCCACTCCATCGCATGCAATATAGTCATATTTAGATAAATATTGTACATAGATAAAACTTTGTCACCAAAGGGATATTTGGCTTTTTACAGAAGCTCTTTAAACAATCCAATATTATAATTATATATATATATAATATACACACATACAGTAAATAGATAAGTAAGTAAGTAAATAAATATACACACACACTTTTACTCTTTCTTAAACATGTTGTTTCACTCTCTATAGCTTATTAAATAAAATATTTTGTTTTCATATTTGTTTTTGAAAATGTATCATCTTACTTTTGTTTCTAATAAAAGTACTTGTTCAGTACTCAGTGTTAGCCTGTAGTGTTCACTTAAATGCCCAGTTCCATATTAGCTGTCAAAAATCATGGCACTGGTGCATTCCTACTTTTAATCCAACTAATCCAAATAATTCAGGGCTTATAATAATTTATTAAGCTCTTCCACCGTGTAGCTTGGATAAATAAAAACTCACGTTTCGAACACTAGTGGAAATACAAAATTCATCATCCTTTGCCCTGCTGAAAATGTTTTGGAAATATACTTTGGAGATTTTAAGAGTTGCTTTTCACATTCATTGTAAATGTGTGGCATTCACATGAATTTTTCAAGCAAGAGTATTGCACCTGTAGGCACTTTCTGCTTTGCTAATGCTTTTTGACCCTGAAGGAAATATAAACAAACAAAGCTCATTGTGCAAGCTTAAAAAAGATAAAAATTATGTTTATAAACATAAATCATGAAATCCCTTAAAAGAAAACACATTTTATGATTTGGAGGACCCACAGAATCCTTTTATTTTTGTTTAATTAATACGGTATTGAGAACCACCTAGTGTTCAGTCTACATGAAAGTTTGATGAATAATTTGTGATAATGCGTTGCTTGTTTATCTTGAGCAGTACCATATTTGCAGATTGCAGAAGTTTTAACTCTCTTGCATATATACTGTATACATTTATTATTATAAATCATTGGGATTTCAGTTATTGGTGTGAGTGACAATTAAAAGCAAGATTGTCTACATGATGGATAGTATCAAAGAAAACAGTTACACCTTAAATGCTGGTTGTTTTGGAAGTTAAAAACAAAGAAAGAAGGTTATTGTCTTTATTCTTATATGACTTCAGATTAGAAATGCTTCTTGAAGGTGGGACATTTATTTTTTTCTGTTTTCTAGTTAAAACTTTGTTTTTTCCTTTCCTTAGGTTTCACTGTGTAACAATATAATATCTTATCATGCAACCCTTCAACCACTGCAAATATCTACTGGAGAAACTCAACAATCAACGTGAGCGTGGCTATCTTTGTGACTGCACGGTCGTGATTGGCCGCTCACAGTTTAAGGCCCACAAGAATGTCCTGGCAGCATTTAGTGAATACTTTGCAGCTCTAAGCGGTGTACCTACAGTGAGTAGCATCACTTTTCTGGACCCCACGCTGGTGACTGAGCATGTGTTTCAGAACCTGCTGGATTTTCTCTACACTGGAGACATAGATATTAATGGGTATGTTTCACAAGGAATTTCAGTTTTACACTGCTAAAACAGCTCAGTATTACACTAAACTATCACTATATCTCAGGTAAGGGTTGAAGGATTTCATCCTTAATCTTCTTTATGTCTTGCTCCTGCCTAAGTAGAAATAATGTTGACACATTTATTGCTTTTTAAAAGAACACATTCTTTAGTATGTTAAATGCAGAATTGTTACTATTAACAGTGATGTTAGCGTTGCTATGATGTATTTTATGCATTCACATACAAGTTCACTGTTTTTGCTAAAATTACTGGTTTAAATTTTGCTTCTCCTTCTTTTGAAACAGTTAAATGATCATTTGAACCCCTATTTCAAAACAGTAGTAAATGACTATTTCAGTTTAGACTATAATGTAATTCAGTATATCTATACAAAATTGAAGGATGCTCGGCAAAGTTAATTTTTAAAGCGAGTCACAATATAAATACAGAGAGAGTGAAAAGAATGATATATGTAAAAATATGCAGAGGCTTATTCTGAACACACATTAGTTAAGTGGTTTTAATTAAAAAGCATTGGACCAGAACTTGTTTGAATTGTAACCAGAGTGGTCTGCAAAATTGAATTGCAAAATAATGGCAAGTCTCAAACTCAAATGTCTTGTTGTTACAGTGGTTATCATCACTATGTCCTGGACTTACTTGATGGCTAAACTGACATTTGTAAATCTAAGAATGAATATTTTCTTAACTTCACACAAAGTTGAGAACTTTTTTTTTTTTTTTTGGTCAGTCTCTTCAAATTTTATAATTTGTTAATTGTCTTTTTCATTAATAAATCAGACAGACATCAGCTACTTGAAAATGTACCCCATCACAAAGCATTTTGAGGGAGTTTTTTTCTCTCTCCAGAGCCCCAAGTGCCTGACTTACTGCTGTTGTATGCTATAACTTTTAAATATCTCAACAAGCAAAGGTCAGTTTGTTTTCTCTTTAAAATCAATAGAAAATAACTGCCATATCTGTTTTTTTCCTTTTTATAGCAATTCTTATTCTTGTGTTATGTTTTTTGGCAATCTCTACCAATGTTCATTTTCATTCTAAGTGTTTGCCCCTTGTGATGGATTATTTCCAGCTATGTCTTATTCAGCTGCTGTTGATCATATTGTGTTAAACGGATGTGCACCTAAAAACAGTGATTGTGATCACTCCAGTTATATTTATGGAAAGACTAAAGAGGGGAAAAACAAAACATTTTTAATGAGTTGAATTAGAAGCAGAAGAACATATCAAAAAGGCCCTGAGTAAATGTGGTTATCCCAGTTGGACTTTTGTCAAAGCAGGGAAGACACCTAAAGAATGCTCTAAGCAGTCCAGGAGAGAGGAAGGACAACCGCTGCCTAAGCGAAAACCTTTGGTGATCCCTTATGTGTCAGGAGTATCGAAACAGCTGAGACGCATTTTTTTCAAAACACCAGGGGCCTCTTGTATGAACGGTGCGTACGCACGGAAATGTTGCTTAAGAACTTTTCCACGTTCAAATCGCGATGTATAAAACCTACACTTGGCGTAAAGCCACACACTTTTCCGGTACCTCATACCTTGTTGTTCGCTCGGTTTCGCAAACTGACGGCACCCAGCGTCATAGCAGTGCTACTGTACCTGTGTGGTTACTCTTTATTTTCCTGACCCGACTTTATAAATACACTGAAACTAACCACATATTGTTTATTAGTGTAATGCATCTGTTTGTAATTAACTTGTAACAATATAATGGTCCAGGGAATAGCCATATAATTCCAAATACCATAACTGCTTTAGCATTGTTACTGTCACTGCACCTTTTTCTTCTTCTTCTTCTGTCAGCTGCTCCTGTTACGAGTTGCCACAGCGGATCATCTTTTTCCATATTACTCTCACTGCACCACTCGGGAGTATTTATATCACTGTATCTGAGTGTGAATCACAGCAGCAGCTGATCGGAAAGAGAATTATCAGTATACAGTATCAAGCACATGCTGTCTCAGCCACAGCAAAATGTTTCAAAGCCTTTCCTGTATGGACCTCGCGGTTCAGAAACAGTCTCATCCCAAGAACTATAAACGCATTCAATTAATTGCTCCTTGTAGAACTATCTGTGCTTATAAGTAGAATTACCTCACTGTAAACTTGCACTACATTTATAATATTGCACAACCTGAGCCACTTTATAAAGCGTATATTTACATATGATGACTATATCATTTTTAAGATGAAATGCAGCTAAATATGTTTATTATATTATACAGATAAAACTTTAACTTCATTTAAATATTCTATATTCTTCACTGGGACTGGCGTGAAGGATAGAGTAATTAAACATGTACTACGAAGATATTTCAATGTTCCTTAAACGTTTTGAAGAATTGGCGCTCTAAGCTTACAGATGGCTTAATGTCTATTACAGAGCTGATTGTGTGGCGATCGGTTACTTGGAGAAAGAAAAGCAAGGACTGCAGGGACGGCCCCGCCAATATATCTATACTAATAAACGGCAAAGCCCTCACTCACTCACTCACTGACTGACTGACTGACTGACTCATCACTAATTCTCCAACTTCCCGTGTAGGTAGAAGGCTGAAATTTGGCAGGCTTATTCCTTACAGCTTCCTTACAAAAGTTGGGCAGGTTTCATTTCGAAATTCTACGCGTAATGGTCATAACTGGAAGCTGTTTTTCTCCATTTACTGTAATGGAGATGAGCGTGAAACCCGTGGGGGCGGAGCTTCGTCTGACATCATCACGCCTCCCACGTAATCACGCAGTAGGTAGAAAACCAGGAAGAGGCCCAAAAAGCGCTGAAGAAAACATGCATTATATAATTGAGAAGGCAGCGAAACAATAAGAAG
>JANRMT010062854.1:115467398-115488345 GCA_026402145.1 Polypterus bichir lapradei | reverse complement strand
TGATTTGATTTGTTATTGCTGAAAGGAACACATTTTATTTATATTTCCAGGTTTTGTTATGCAGCATGTTCATATTTGAATTTGTATAATTTTGACAGGATATATTTTTATGGAGAGCAAAATCTTTTGGAATATTTAAAATCTAAGTTTATTTTTTATATAAAATTACATAAGAGTAAAGAAATTTGAATGTTTGTTCTTTTAACGTTTACTTTATTTCTAACTTGTATAATTTAGACAGGATATATTTTTATGGAGAGCAAAATATTATAAGTTGTTTAAGGTTTGAGTTGATTTATTCGGGAATAATATTCCTGTCTGTTTTTACCATTCCTACTAAAGATATTTCTGTCCACTAAATAAAAATTCCTTCTATTTAAAATTTAAATAGAACTTGAACAAATGCGATAGTTCATAATATCCACGCAGACTTGCATGTAAGAGCGGGAGTTATCCGTTTTAACAAGCAGCGTATTGCACTGATACGAAATAGCTGTGTGTGTATATATGTAGATATGTATGTATATGTATATATATGTTTATGTGTGTGTGTGTGTGTGTACACTGTGTGCACAATTATTAGGCAAGTGAGTATTTTGACCATATCATCATTTTTATGTGTATATTCCAACTCCAAGCTGTATTAACTTGAATGCTTATTGGATTTAAGCACGTCAGGTGATGTGTATTTGTCTAATGAGGGAGGGTGTGGCCTAAGGAGATCAACACCCTATATCAAGGTGTGCAGAATTATTAGGCAGCTAGTTTTCCTCGGGCAAAATGGGCCAAAAAAGAGATTTAACTGACTCTGAAAAGTCAAAAATTGTAAAAAGTCTTTCAGAGGGATGCAGCACTTTTGGAATTGCTAAGATATTGGTGTGTGATCACAGAACCATCAAACATTTTGTTGCAAATAGTCAACAGGGTCGCAAGAAACGTGTTGAGAACAAAAGACGCAAATTAGCTGCCAAAGATTTGAGAAGAATCAAACGTGAAGCTACCAGGAACCCATTATCCTCCAGTACTTTCATATTCCAGAGCTGCAACCTACCTGGAGTGCCCAGAAGTACAAGGTGTTCAGTGCTCAAAGACATGGCCAAGGTAAGGACGGCTGAAACCCAACCACCACTAAACAAGAAACATAAGTTGAAATGTCAAAACTGGGCCAAGAAATATCTGAAGACAGATTTTTTTCAAAGGTTTTATGGACCGATGAGATGAGAGTGACTCTTGATGGACCAGATGGATGGACCTTTGGATCAGTAATGGGCACAGAGCTCCACTCCAATGTGGTGGTGGGGTACTGGTATGAGCTGGTATTTTTAAAGATGAGCTAGTTGGACCTTTTTGCATTGAAGATGAACTCAAAATCAACTCCCAAACCTACTGCCAGTTTTTCGAAGACACTTTCTTCAAACAGTGATACAGGAAAAAGACCATGATTTTTATGCAGGCCAATGCTCCATCACTTGCATCGAAGTTCTCCACTGCGTGGCCAGCCAGTAAAGGCCTTAAAGATGAAGGAATAATGACATGGCCCCCCTTCCTCATCTGACCTAAACCCTATCAAGAACTTGTGGGCACTTCTTAAACACTAGATTTACGGGGGAGAAAAACAATACACCTCTCTGAAGAGTGTCTGGGAGGCTGTAGTCACTGCTCCACAAAAAGCTGATCGTCAACAGATCAAGAAACTGACAGACTCCATGAATGGAAAGGCTTATGACTGTTATTGGAAAGAAGGGTGGCTATATTGGTCATTGATTGACTGATTTATTTTTTTTGAAATATCAGAGATGTTTATTTGTAAATTTTGAGGTGTTTGTTTATTATTCTCACCATAACAGATGAAAATAAACAAGTGAGATGGGAAAATTTTCATTTTTCCTTTAGTTGCATAATAAATCTGCACACTAATAGTTGCCTAATAATTGTGCGCACATATGTATTCCCCTGATGATGTTCACACTCACATTTCCGTTGTGAAACATTCAGGTTTCAGGTTTATTAACATTTTGGATTGACTGATAGCACTGTGTTTGTTCCATATTAAAATTAATCCTCAAAAATACAACTTGCCTAATAATTGTGCACACAGTGTATGTGTATATATATATGTATTTGTGTATATATATGTGTGTATGTATGTATGTATGTATGTATGTATGTGTGTATGTATATGTATGTGTATATATGTAGATATATATATATATGTATGTATATATGTGTGTGTGTGTGTGTATATATATATGTGTATATGTATAGATATGTATATATATATGTTTATGTGTGTGTGTGTGTAAATATATATATATATATATATATATATATATATATGACAGCAACACTCATCACTCACAACAGTGACAAAACAATTACATTGACAATCATGTTAAGTTATTTTCAAAATGTTTCCTTTTCTTTTTCATTGCTTCTTTAACACACTACTTCTCCGCTGCGAAGCGCGGGTATTTTGCTAGTCTATATTAATAAAAGGCAAAGCCCTCACTGACTGACTCACTCACTCACTCATCACTAATTCTCCAACTTCCCGTGTAGGTCGAAGGCTGAAATTTGGCAGGCTCATTCCTTACAGCTTACTTACAAAAGTTAAGCAGGTTTCGTTTCGAAATTCTACGCGTAACGGTCATAACGGTCGACAACGTCCGCCATTTCGAACTTTCTTATTTATGGCCCCATCTTCACGAAATTTGGTAGGCGGCTTCCCTGCGCTAACCGAAACCGATGTACGTACTTATTTCGGTGGTATGACGCCACTGTCAGCCGCCATATTGAACTTTCCAACGTCACTAATTCTCCAACTTCCCGTGTAGGTAGAAGGCTGACCCCATCTTCACAAAATTTGGTAGGCGGCTTCTCTGCACTAATCGAAACCGATGTACGCACTTATTTCGGTGGTATGACGCCACTGTCCGCTGCCATATTGAACTTTCCAACGTCACTAATTCTCCAACTTCCCGTGTAGGTAGAAGGCTGAAATGTGGCAGGCTCATTCTTTACAGCTTACAAAAGTTAAGCAGGTTTCATTTCGAAATTCTACGCGTAACGGTCGACAACATCCGCCATGTTGAACTTTCTTATTTATGGCCCCATCTTCATGAAATTTGGTAGGCGGCTTCCCTGCGCTAACTGAAACCAATGTACGTACTTATTTCGGTGGTATGACGTCACTGTCAGCCACCATATTGAACTTTCCAACGGTCTTTGTTACTTATGGCCCCATCATCAAGAAATTTGGTACGCGTGTTCCCAACGCTAACTGAATCCTACTTCCGTACATATATACATCCATAGGCTGCAGCTCGGTCACCGTGTGAGGCGGCGTTGGGTCCCCCATCCCGACGCCTCCCACGTTGTTGGCTCCCTGCCTATATAAGGCTGTCTGTCGCTCCAGTCTCTACATTCCCTTTCTTGCTTCGCCACAGGATTCACGTCTCCCTGCTGATAACTACAGCCTTTTTATTTAATCCACGGCTTCTCCGCTGTTTTATTGTTCGTTTATTACGATTATAGTTATTGTGTAGGTATTTTAGACTTGCTTTACATTGTTCAGGTACCCATTTCCTTTATCATTCCAACCATACCCCTATTAACATGTCTATCGAGGTAATCAGCATCGATCAAAGAACTGTTACTTACTGAGTGGTTTCCATGCCCGGAGATGGCACCTGCCTTTTCCATTCTCTTTGTTACATATTGCGCGGCCATATCAGGCTCACTCTTGATATTCGGAGGAACATTGTGTCTTATGTATTGAATGACTGGGACAGGTTCAAGGTGTGGACTGATGAAGGTACAGGAGATAATTATACTACACAGGAGCACTAGAAGAGTGAAATGCTTAAGCCCTTCACCTATGCTTCTGCATGTGAGTTGATGGCTGCCGCTGAATTGTTCGGTTGTCGCTTTCAAGTGTACCGAAATGGCCAAATATTTTACACCTTTGGAGAACCACCAATGCCTCTTAAACATCTTAGATTTACAGGTGACGATTTCAGTAGTGGACACTTTGATGTTTATGAATGTTTAAACTCTCAAAAGCTGGATGTGAAGTTATCGATGAAACCGGTTGTATGCTTACAACGCTTGACAGATGCCGAATGTCACTTCAACACAAGTCCTGCAAATACTGTCGTAATTGAAACAAACCATGAAACTCAAACCGATTATGACAGTAGCAATCCAAGCTGTTAGATTTGAAACAAGATTACTTTTCACATGGCCAACTGTACGTTGCATGCTCAAGAGTAAGCTCAGCTCACAGCTTGATCATATTACAACCGGAGGGCCGAACTGACAATGTGGTATACAAAGAGATCCTTAACAAATAATTATTGGTATATTTTCCCTCAGTTTAAAAAGGTTTAATTTTCTTCTTAATAAAAATTTTAAGGCAGTACTTCGCCGCTGCGAAGCGTGGGTATTTTGCTAGTATTGAATATAAAATAGAAAGAGAAAATAACGACACAGCTAAAGACGCAGTGGCAAATTTCGACAAAAGTTAAATGCTTGTGTCATGAGCACGAGGCGGCTATGCAGTGTCCGCAACGGACGCGGCCATCCACTGTACATAAGATACCATATTGACATTGGCAGGCGAAGGGGCCACCGATTCTTTCTCTTCCCAGGGCCGCCTAGAGCCACCCCTGAGTACTGCTGCAATAAATAATTTCATCGAAGGTCGCGCACAATCATTGCGCCGTGAAACCCATGTTTAGTAACGTGGTTTAACTCCTATCATCATGAAAATGATATCACGTATACATCTCAGTATTTTAGTTATTCAGAGAGCTGTAATGTCATGAATGCAATGGATTCTGTGTCCTGTCAGAGGAAGAGAGCCAGTTTAAGAAGCACGCAGTGATTCACACACACAGAGCACATAGAAGATCACATACAAAACAAAGCATTTAATGTGCTACTTTAATTGCGATGTGATTTGAGAAACTGGTTAATTAAACGATTTTAAGATGAAGTTTATGATGTTCTACTTTAATAACAAAATAAACTACGTGATTAAAGTGGAAATTTCGAGATTGAAGTTGACATTTCATGCTTTTTCCCCACTGTGTGCCTTTTTTTTCTCTGTACCCTAATAAGCTTTCATATGACACTCAGATGGTGGGCTACGACTCGCCTTTTCACGGCAACTTTGATATTTGACAACTTCTTTTTTTATTTCAGGCACTGTGCGACTTTGTGAACTTGAGCTTTGAAGTTAATTTGCTGGTATTCGCTGAAATTCTTATATTTTCCCCCCATGCTTTTCCCATTGTCCTTTCACAGCAGGCTGAGCTTAAGGGCGATTTATATTGATTTGCATATTCAAAGAGGCGTAATTCTGGGAGGAGTTGGGGCGGGACAGAAGGCGCGTGCATGACCATTACTTTTCACGCTGACCGGGATTTATGGAGCAGAACGCGGAAGTTGGAGTATGCACAGATTCCTGCATCTGGATTTTTTATTTCGGCTTTTGTGCTTACGTCATGTTATTGTGCAAATTCTACGCATGGTGTTATGCATGAGGCCCCAGGTCTCAGTGGCTTTCAAACCCCAAAACACAATACGGCAAAAATTGGTTTACCCCAAGGATCAGGTCCCCACACAGAGAGAGTAATATAGTTTACGCAGTTAAGTGGCAAGAGGATTGCCGTGAATCATACATCGGGGAAACAAATAACCACTGGCGAAATGGATGGCACAGCACAGAAGAGCTACCTCGTCAGGCCAGGACTCTGCAGTCTATTTAAATCTACAGGACAGTGGTCACTCTTTCAGTGATGAAGATGTGCACATCCTGGACAGGGAGGAACGCTGGTTTGAGCGAGGAGTCAAAGAGGCCATTTATATGAAAAAGGAACGACCATCACTGAACCGAGGAGGGGGCCTAAGGGTACATCTTTCACCATCTTACAATGCGGTGATTGCAGCCATTCCCCAACTCTCTGTGAATGGTACTCATGGCCATTGATCAATGGGCAAGCTGCATATCATTGATCACACGGCCCATTGTTAGTCAAGGCCACATTAGGTCAAAGTACTGTTTATAAGGTTGGAGAAACCTAGTCAACTGAGACTGAGGAAGTCACTTGGATGAGTGGTGAAACGTATCGAAAAAAAAAAACTATGTCCAGATGAATAGAATCAACTTTCCGGAAAGGACGGAGTGGGGGAAAAAAAGCGCTGAGTGCAGATATGCCAAACCGATGGGCTCTTAACCAAAAAGGATGAATGCTGTAATTAAATCAAAAGGTACTTCAACTGAGTATTAGTTTAGGGGGTGTGCATACTAATGCAACCGGGGTCTTGTGGCTTTTTTTTTTTATTTTCTTTTTTTTTCACTAAACAGTTTCTGATATGTTTTCACCTTGTTTATATAGATTGCAATTTTAAAATAAATGTGGAATAAGTTCTGACGACTATTTCTTTTGGCTTCATTTTTTTAATCCACAAAACCTGCCATTTTGACTAGGGTCTGTTGACTTTTTATATCCACTGTATAGGAACAGAGAAGTTTGTAGAATACTACTGATATAGTTATGAACTCCAAGATAAACAATTATGCAGGACCAAATAAACGTGAATTAATAAATATAGCATAGATAGAGATGGCAACAGTTCTGATTTCTTAAGGGATATTTGTAATGTAATTAGTTAGGAACAGAGACTGTTAATAATAAGAAAAACATTTTTGAAAGAGTGTAAACATTTTTATTTCTCATGGCCTTAAAAACAGCCACACAGTCAGACTAACATGCACATCAAGGCAGGTCTACAGTCCATTGATCAGTAACTACAGTTGTAGCATTGTTTGTTTTACATGGTTTGTCACTTTTGCAAGCAGGTATTCTTTCTTAGTAGCAATTTTGTGCTTTGTAGACTGAATATGTGCATCCGAGTCACTAGTGCCTTTATTTGCTGCTGACATGTACTTGCCAGTTCTACAGAAAGTACATTTAGCTTCCTATTTGTTGTGCCCAATTTGGAAACATGCAGTGGGTATAGAAAAGAATCACCCATTTGAAAATATTCACATTTTGTTGCTTTACAATCTAAAATGAAAACACACACAAAAATACTGTTTCAGCTTTATTTAGTTAATGCAACCTGTAATATCCAAGTCAAAGATATATAAGAAACAGTTTGGAAAAATAATTAAAAAACTGATAAAGCTTGAATTGATAAAAGGATCTACCAAGGTGTGTCGGTACTTTATAGAACCACATTTTGCTTTAATTACAGCCTTGAGTCTATTGAAATACTTCTGCACCAACTTTGCACATCTATTTTGAGCAGTATTTGCCAACTCATCTTTACAGAACTGTTCAAACTCAGTCAAATTAGGTGGTGACCGTTTGTGTACTGCAAACTTATAATCATTCTAAAGATTTTCAATAGGGTTTAAATTAACTCGGTCAAATTAGGTGATGACCATTTGTGTACTGCAAACTTATAATCATTCCAAAGATTTTCAATAGGGTTTAAATTGGGGATGTGACTAGGCCACACAAGGACTTTCACTTTTTTCTCCTTCAGACACTGTGCTTCAGGTCATTTTCACATTGAAAAGTGAACCTTCTTCCCATCTTTAACTTTGTAACAGAGGGCAGCTGGTTTTCTTTGAGTATTTGACGCTAGTTTGCCCTGTCCATTTTTCCTTCTGCCCTGACAACAGCCCCAGTCCCTGCTGCAGAGAAACATCACTGCAACAGGATGCTACCACCTCTGTGCTTTAATGTGGATATGGTGTTTTTTTCAAAGGAGAGCTGTATTGGCTTTCCATCAGATGTGCCATTTGGTCTTAAGGCGAAATAGACCGATTTTTGGTATTATCTGACCATAACAGCTTTTCCCACTTGGGCTCACAATTTTCCAGCTGTGTTTTGGCAAAGCTGAAATGAGACTCAATGTGGCCTTTCTTGAGGACTGGCTTTTTTTCTTACAGCACTCCTTAACAAGCAAAATTTGTGGAATGCTGCTGAAATTTGTGTCGCATCCACACAATGATCGCTTTTTGCCATAAAGTCCTATAACTCTCTCAAAGTTGCCATTGGCCTCTTGGTAGCCTCTCTGACCTGTTTCCTCATCACTCCTCAATTGAGTTTGGGAGGATAGCCTGATTCAGAGAGGGTCCTAGTAGTACCATACACTTTCCACTTCTTAATTATGGACTTTACTATGCTCTTACATGCTCCCGTGATTTGTGCCTTTCTACAACTTTACCCCTGAGACCTTTTAAAAGTGCCTTGTCTGAGCAACCTGAGCTGACTCTCTAATGTACTCATTTCTAATCCTGTTCATCCTCATCACACCCAATGCAAATCTGCCACCTCCCTCATTAAAAACATCCTAAATTACAATTTGCATAAAGTCTATATCAGCCTTCAAATTATCTTCATATTTTTTATTTGTTTTTTCTTTTTCTCCCTATTCCTATAGATGTAATGTGGCGCAAATACTCCAGTCTGCCACATACTTGAGAATAGAGAGTTTGCTTGCAAGATGCAAAGGTTTTCTAGAAACACCACCAATCACTGAGGCCAAACCTCAGTCAGACGAAACTGTACCTGTGACTGATGGTCCTGTAACCGATGGTCCTATAACTGCTGTTGAGCACAGTGATGTCAGTGATGCTGGCAGTGATTTTGTGCCTTTACCTAGTGAACCAATAGAAACAAGTGCAGAAGATGAGGTTCAAGAAAATCAAGCACCTGCTGAAAAAGAGAAGATGCATTGTGAAGCACCACCTGAAGTAAAAAGAACAAAGCGAGTCAGGAAGCCCAGAAACAAGCAAGGGAGTGATTACCAGCTTTGTAAGAAAGTTTGTGCTGAAGAAGAGATCTCACAGAATGAAAGCTCATCAAAATCACTGGAAGATGTTAGCAACGAGTGTAGAAAAACTGCGGACCTTGCTGTTCAGGGTGTAGAGGCTGACAGTGAACCAATGGGAAGTGCAAAAAATCATTCCGATAAAGAAGTAGTAATTCAGAAATCTAAAGGCAAAAAAAACAAATCTGGAAAGAATTTGATAATGAAGGAAAACTGTGCAACTGATTCAGCGAGTGCAGAAGAGTATGGTACCCTGGATTTTTCTAAGGAAGAACTAATTCGTGACATGCGTCTCAAAATTAAGCCTATATGCAATGCCTGTGGTAAAGTCTTCTCTGAGGCCAGTAGCTTACGTAGACATATGCGGATACATAAAGGTGTTAAGCCCCACGTCTGTCAGCTATGTGGAAAAGCATTTACACAGTGCAATCAACTAAAGACACATGTCCGCACTCATACAGGTAAGATTACCAGATTAACTTTTTTTTTCTCTCTTTTTTTTTTTTTTTGACTTCAATTTAAAGCTATCTGTAATATCTTTAAATGATTTGAAAATCCCTTGATAGTCAAATGTTTTTTTTTAACTAGTGCGTACTAAATCAAATAAAGCTTGCAGTAATTTTAGATATAATGCAGATGTTATGCTTGGTTTTATTGTCATAAGCATTATCATTATTTTGTTAATTTTTCATATTTATATATTGATCGTTAATGGTTCACTGTACTACTTTACACTAAATGTTTGAACATCAGTTGTATATCTTGTTTTAAAAGCTTTTTTTTTTGTATTTTGCTCAAGGCTATGTTGCAGTGTTTTTTTCCCATCATTGTAATTGTCCGTATACATAGAAATAAAAATTCTTTCTAGTCTGCTTAGCATACTATGTTTTACTAATTTAAGCAATGAAGTTTCATTATAGCTTTATAAGAAAATGTGTGTACTGTAAGTAGGAATTTGCACCGAAAATATTTGTTAATGGAACCATCGGCAAAAGTACACGATGCTTTATTACTTATTTTTAAAGAAAAGTGCTTCAAACCTACTAATAGAAAATAATGAATATTACTGTACTTTATCACAAAATACAAATAATTTAAATATAGTTAAACCACAGATATGTACAGGATTTTTAACTTTTCTATAGTTTTTCATAATGATTTAGTACTTCGTAGAGTTGGAAGGAGCGTAAGGATGGCATGGAAGAGCATCACTAACTGGTGATTTGTCATTTAGCTGTATATTATGAGTTATCTCCCTTCCAGCAGGTATACTTCTGAAACTGCATGACTGGCACATGGTCTGTACTGTATATCGGATGCTAGAAATTACAAACAGAGGCTTCTACTGCTGTTGTAAACTTCCAGCTGCCAATCAAATTACTTACTTCTGACTGACTTTACGGAATGAATGTGCAGGCTGTTGATTGCATTCAGTAACGTGTGCTCAATGCACAAAATGATTAAAAATGCTGAAAAATTCTGTACTATGCAATGCCATTCCTCACTGTTAGTGACGAATACTACGTAATCATCTATGTCAAAACTAGTTTGATTCATTTGTAATTAAAAAATACATTTCTAGATTTAAAAAAAATCTAATTCAGTTGAAAAGAGAAATTTTGAACTTTTATGTGCTCTTTCATATTCATGGAATTCACATAATTCAAGGCCCCTTACTGTGCTATGTTACCCTTGTCTCCAGTTCTCCAGCTAGAGCATAACTTCTTTGAAATTATATCTGTTATCTGTTTTATAAGTTGCCTTTTATATCTTTATGTGAAATATTAAATTGTATGTAATGAAGAAGTATTCATGCAAGTTCACAGTAAAGCTTTCTAAGAGTTTGTAAATTGTATTGCTTTTTACATTTTAAAATTAATTGTTCTAGGATGGCATAGAGACTCTCCATCATTCCACTTTTGTGATATCTTGATGCATTTGAGCATGGCTTAAGAGCTCAATCTTAACTGGTTTTATAGTTTCCCATCGCCCAACTTAAAGAAAATTATGTATTTATTTATTTTGATAAATAATATTAATGAACACACTTATAAGTTCTTTATACAGAGAAAGTTAATTCTGTAACCTGGAAGACAATTTGAATTTTTGGGAATCTTCTACAGTACATTACATTAATTTTCATTTTCACCAATTTCACCTGCATTAAAGTGAGATTTTCTCTGATACCATTTATAAGTCAGTAGGTAAAAATTTTTATCTCTAGAACTTAAGAACATACTTTGTAGCAACATTATTCCCTATATAAAGTAATTTAAATACACAGATTTTATATATAAGGCTGGGTTTATACTTAATGTGACACAACATGTACGCCTCTGGACGCTACTGCTACCCAAGCGTTTTACTGTTTATACTTGTGATCGTACTTTACGGAAATCTGGAAGATTCCGCCAGTTGGCAGTGCGATATATTGTCACTGTGAGAACAGGTTCAGCTTCGCTGTGTTGTGAATTGCCTGAAACACCCATTAAATTCCTAGGACACCTTGCCACAGTACAGTGATCCCTCGCTATATCGCGCTTCGATTTTCGCAGCTTCACTCTATTGCGGATTTTAAATGTAAGCATGTCTAAATATACTGTATATCACAGATTTTTTGCTGGTTCGCGGATTTCTGCGGACAATGGGGCTTTTAATTTATGGTACATGCTTCCTCAGTTGCTTTGCCCAGTTGATTTCATACAAGGGACGCTATTGCAAGATAGCTGAGAAGCTACCCAATCAGAGCACGTATTACATATTAAATAAAACTCCTCAATGATATACGATATGCTTCTCGTGCGGTGCTTCGCATACTTGAATGCCCAAACAGCACGTATTGATTTTTGATTGTTTGCTTGTCTCTGTCTCTCTCTCTATGACATTCTCTGCTCCTGCCAGAGGGGTTGTGAGCAGAGGGGCTGTTTGCAAAGAGGCTGTTTGCTTAGAAGATACAGACGCTCCTCTCAAAAATGCCTGAAAGACTACCTTCACATTGCTGCCTTCCTTGTAGCTGCTTTGTCCGGCAGTGCCTTGCATACTTCAAAGCCCAAACAGCCCTATTGATTTTTGATTGTTTGCTTTTCTCGCTCTCTCTCTCTCTCGACATTCTCTGCTCCTGACGCGCACTCCTTTGAAGAGGAAGATATGTTTGCATTCTTTTAATTGTGAGACAGAACTGTCATCTCTGTCTTGTCATGGAGCACAGTTTAAACATTTGACTAAAGGGTGTTATTTCATGTCTAGAGGGCTCTAATAATGTTAGAAAATGTATTTAGAAGGTCGTAAACAGGTTTTCTATGCTCTAACTGCGAACCTATTCGATTTATAAATAAAGAATCCTACTTTGCGGAAATTCATTTATAGCGACAGAGTCTGGAACAGATTAACCGCGATAAACGAGGGTTGACTGTATCTCTGAAAAGGATGGATGTTTAATGATTAAATCCATCAATCCAGGCATGTTCCCATTCCATCTAGCATTGAGCATGAGGCAGAAACAATCCCTGGACGAGCATCAGCTCATCGCAACATGAATACAAGCATACACATACACTAGCATCATTTTAGCATCACCAAATCCCCAAACCTGCATATCTTAAGGAAGCTGTAGCACACTGTGGAAAGCCACCAGGAAAACGTGCAAAGTCCAGGCAGGGAACACCAGGGGCGTGATTCCCTGCAAGATAGCAGTTCCACCATGCTGCCCCCATGTGTGTAATTATTAATAGCATTCATTATTTAAATGAAGTTAGTGATTTTTCTGTAAAATGAAATATACATACTTTAATGTATTTCATCATAAAATTGATATCAAATATAAATCTAAGGATTTTAAATGTGCAGAGAGCTGGAATTCCATAAATTTAATGCGTTCTGCGTGGCGCTTGCTGCTGCTGTTAATGCAAGAGGAAGCCCCAAAAGCACATAGCGAACTGGGTTGGTTTTACGACTGTCTGCTTCAATGATAAAATAAAACTACGAGATTAAAGTTGAAATTTTGAGATTTAAACTGGATTTTCCACTTTAATCACAAAATAGACCTTTTCACTGTGTCCTTAATTGTTTTCTCTGTGGCTCAAATACGCTGCCATACATTCTGAGGCTGCTGTGAAGATGCAAAAAAAAAAAAAAAAAGATGGCACAAAAGATGGTATGTGAGACCTTTAAAATGTATCCTTGTGGAATATGCAACACTTGAATATAAAAGCACCACAAATGCATTTGTATGTTGGCGTTTTGCTTCACTACATCAAACCATTCATCAAACATAGAAGCACACACATTGTAAACAAAGACTCTGACGTCACATTCTGACTTTATCACACTGTATCCCCCGGGTTTTTGCTGGTACTACAACTCACACACGCATCACATTAATTTCGGAGAACGTGCTCAGAGAACACGTCAAATGAACACTGGGAACGCGTGGCAGCCATGATGCGTGTTCATACGCGTTCTGAGTGTGAAATTTAAACCTGCCCTTACTGTAACACATCCTGGATTTTTACCCCTAGTGAATATTTACTACCGTAGATCTCGGAATACAAGCCGACCCGGTATATTAGCCGATCCCCTTCTCTACCGACTAAATTACATGTATTTGCCGATGACCGGTATTTAAGCCGACCCCCTTCTCCAAGCAAAATTTTCTAAATTTCCTTAAAAGTGTCTCTTCGGGTATATTTATAATGTTTATCGGCGAGAATTTGAGACTGCCGGCATTTTTGATGGAAACTAGGAAGTGATTGCGGAGAAGTTTGGTAAATTGGAACCTTTGTGTTGAAACTATATACGCAAATACGGTACATCGGCGGGTGGATTTCCGGAGACTTGTTATAAATTTGATTAACTTAAATACGCAATACAGTGGACCCTTGACTTACGAACTTAATTCGTTCGCAAAGGCTAACCCATAATGCGTTCCAAACCTCCCACTACAACACTTACTTAACCTTTTCATAATAAAAAACACCAATATTTTTTCTAATGTACTAACCAAAAAGTTATAAAAAGTGCCTAGCCTACTTCGATTAGGCTAGGAGCATGGCGGCGCGCAGCGGCTCAGGGCTCTCCTTTTCAGTGCACTTTTTTGTTGTTTTTGTACTTTTTTTGTCCTTGTTTGTGCACGATCGGTTCGGCGAACATCCGCTACACCATTCAGAACCTTATAGACATCGGTGTCCAGAGCCAGACATCTGTTTTGAATGTTTTTCATCACACGCACAACATCCCAGACAACATAGCGAGACCAGCGGGCTCTCCGTGGTTTGTTGTCGGGTCTAGGAGACGACACAGACGGTGGAGGGAAAGAAAGCAGAAGCGGGGCCGCAGATACGGCGTTATGCTAAGGCTAATAAACAACCATACAAGCCCTATACAGAACTTTTTTCTGCACTGAAGGAGCTGCTTTTAATCTCATTGTAGATGCGTATAGTGACAGTAAAAGGCATTCTATTGTAGAAACAATTTCATACTGTACTCACCATTTAATTTGACATCTTTGGGCTGCAGGAAGGGAGGAGGAGGAGATATTTCCACACAATGTCCATCTTCATTTCGAAATTACATCCACAAACACATGTATCTGGGCTCCGACTGACGCTACTAACGCTCTCGGTTGTTTGTTTACAATCGCGCGAGCGGATACACGTGACCGCATCCGTTTCGTGACGCAAGATGTGGATCGTGAATCAAAATAAATTTTATTTTAAACTTCCCGATAATTTATTATAAATTTTATTAATAAAATCAACAACTAAAACACTTTTTTGAATAAATTCTTTATTTAATTTAAAGTACCGGCATGCAAAGTTACTTCTTCATCTGAAAGATGGCTCTGTGGTTTCGTCATTATTTACTTCCGTATTCATCGGCAAAACCGGCATTGCGCTGGAAATCTGGAATCTGAAATAATACTCGTTGTATAAACCGAACCCCAAACTCCAAGCCAAAAATCTAGGACGAAATTCTCGGCTTGTATTCCGGGATCTACGGTATTATATCTGTGAGTTCATCAGGGCCCAACCCTTAGCTGTATCCATTTTCTTATTTAAAGTTGAAATGCTTATAAAAGTAGGAATTAAATAATCCTATAATCTTTTGCTATAATGTCTTAGGAATTGAAATATCTAATATGATGGCAACTTCTGAGGGTTTAGTTAGTAGAGTGGTTTCCTGCCTGGAAGGTAGTATTATCCTTCTTGTTAAATTTGGTGTCATTTCCATAACAGGTAGAAAGATTTTGTTCATTTTGTTTTTTTAAAGCTGCCTCCACTACTCAGGTTTTAAACGGGGTCCATTTAGTCTTCACATTTCTGACCTTCCTTTATAATGCAGGAGAAGCTCTTCTAGTTGGTGAAACTAACCACTCCCAGTACACATCACTATCTTTTTTGACCTTGCAGGTGAATCCAACAGGTTCCTTCTAAGCCTGTGACAATTTGTCTAGAACTGAAGCACTCAAATCAGATGACATAACTAGAAAGTTGTTTGTAGTCCTTTGGCACAAGGTTTTTTTTCTTAGCTACACTATTGAGCAACTGTGTTTTGCAATATCGTGTTTGTTATAGATAATATGGTGCTAGCAGTGAAATTCAGAAACAAACTTTGATTCAGATCAGGTAAGCTATTCCTTCCAAATCACACCACTTCTGTATATTTGTCATTTTCTGCTTGAACAGTGGAGTCGTTCATTTAGCACAATTTCAAGCACTTAATCTGTCATCTCTAAAGATCAAATAGTCTACATAGTTTGAAGGTATATGCATGGAAAAATAGCCAGTTTTCCTTTCGACAACTCAATCTTTTGCTCCACTTTGTACAGCTTTAGTCTAGCATGCAAGGTAATTCATTAATAAGAGAGTGCACTTACTAAAATGATTTTAAACATAAAGATCCTAGGATATTGTCTAACTTATTTAATATGAATGTCGGTGATGACTGGTTTGGAAAATTGATATATGGAGTATCATTTTAAGAATATGTTTGTTTCCCACATTTCTCTTTTTTTTTTTTTTTCATGTAAAAATATCCTTGAAAGAAAACATACATTTATGACAGTTTTTGTTTGTCTCATTATGACTATGCTGTCCATCTAATTTGCTCATTTGGGTCCTCAGATTAAAAAGTTTAAGAACTTTTTGGTGGCTGTGGATCAGGAGGAATGAGCTATCTAGTCTTGAGTGCTAGTGGAACACAAAGTAGGGCTTTTATCAGACTTGGAGGGCCTCCATTAAACAAGAGTGTCTGATGTTGAAAAGCTTGAAATACCTTATAATTCCAGGGTACATTACTGATGATTTCTCCTAGTGTATCAAAAGATGTTTATTTTAACACTATATTCAACTAATGAACTATACTTTTGCACAAAGGACAAAAATAGCAGAGAATTTCAGGTTTATTTATGCTTCAGAGTGGGGTAGTTTATGCAGTATATCAGTCTGAAAATTCCTTCCACCTTTGCAATGTCACACACTGATAGAGTCCTTCTAATTTATTGTACAGGTATATCATTCCACAAAAATCTGTTTACCTTTTCAGCCTTCAGGTTGATCCACATGACTAATCATCAAATTTTGTCCACAGACTCCAGTCAAATAGAGTGTTTAAAGAATCCATACAAACTGCATGCTTATTTACTTTCTTCTCCTGTGGCCATATTTACCACCTTTTTCATTTTTACATGACTCTAATTAATTTTACACTATTCTACAGCTCTGAGTGAATTTGTAATAGTAAATATTTTATAAAGCATTTATACTTTTCCAGTTTTTCAGAATGAATTAATGATATAAGATGTTCATTTCAAGGAGAGAAGCCTTACCACTGTGATGTGTGTGACAAAGCATTTGCACAAAAATGTCAACTGGTCTTCCACAGCCGTATGCATCATGGAGAAGAGAAACCCTACAAATGTGACTTCTGCAGCCTACAGTTTGCCACATCTAGTAATCTCAAAATACACTCCAGGTGAGTCAGAAATCCAGAATATTAGATTTGATAAAAATGTAATCCTTTCTAGTTTGCTTGTGGTATCCAAATGAGATGGGTACAGAGTGCGTAAATGTTTAAATTAGTATGTTGAGTCATCTTGCAGTGGAAATTTGGCTTTGGGTACATAAACTTCTTTAATCAGTGCTACTGGAACAGAAACACTTGCATATACAGTACATGCAATTAGCAATATGGGCAAAATCGCATACTTCTTTGTTGTATATGAATCTGCAAATGCTAAATTTGTGTTATTTGTTTGGTTTTTGAAAGCAAACAAATGTTCATGAGTATAACCCCTAAAATATAATGGACATAGTGAAAGCACATGCATCATGTATTGGAGTGGTACGTTGCAAATGTAATGCAATTTCTCAGGATTAACTGAGTACAGATAACATCAGATCAAGTCATTTTTTAATTCTGGATTTGTACACAGGCTAAGCAGTAACAAGGTCTAATCACTCATGTAAGACACCTTAAACACAAAAAAAGGGGATTGTTTTACAAGAGTTCTGAAATAATGGATTAATGTAAGACTGAAATTTTGATTTTATACAGAAAGCAATAATGTTGGGCCAAATGTAAAAAAATGGATGGGGTGACTTGGAAAATTAAAGCACCATGAGTTTTTGGCATTTGAAATTTGAATCTTTAGGTCATCCATTAAATATGACTCTTTAGTAAGTACTTTAAAGTTATTCTCTTGACAAACCAGACTTTTAAAACATGTTGTTATAAAAATTTTTAAGAGTATGTTTAAATGAAAATATCTTCAATTATATTAGTGTTCAGTCATTCATCAGTAGAGATATAACATAGTTTGAGTTTCTGTTTTTAGTATTGATTTTAAGCAGTATTTTTCAGGCTCATGATAGAAAACATTTGGAATATGCACATGGTAAGATAGATCAGGTAGTTCTTGTCATTGTCATTATTTGTAAACCCCACTATTTTTGTTAAAATGGGGGATTATCCATGCCTGTCACACATTAACATTTGAGCACTACATTTTATTTTTTAAATTTGAGTCAAATCAGTTCATCAGTACTAATTAACACTAGAATCTCTGAAACCTACAAAAAAGCTTGTAATCTCCCACCTTAAATCCCTCCGCACCTTTTCATCAGTGCCTTTTGTTTTGTAAATGTGTCGATCAGCATAAGCAGGAAACAGCCTGCTATCCCATCCACCACCTTGACGGAGCTTGGCTCGTGGGCAAAAAGTTATCCCAGCTCAAGCCAAGGCTCCTTATCTGTGTGTGAGGGGCCTGGAGTTGTACAGGATAAATAATACAGTATATCATTATTTGGAGTACATGCATTTCATGTGTGTTCCGTTTCTACAACAATCTGGGTAAGTGTAGGATGAAAGGAAATGTTGAACACATACCTAAAGCAGAAACGTTTTTCATGTTATACTAATAATGACGTGAAGTGTATAATGTGTGAAGACGTTAGGCAAATACCTCCATCTTGTGACTTACCAGTGATGGTGGAGTCTCTTTTCATACACATAGGTTTACCAAATTCATAAATTGTCAAAATATTATCAGAATTGTTTACAGCTAGCTAACTTTCTGTAAAACCCATAATGCATGCATCTCTGTAATCAAGATGAAAAAGCACACATGCTTGGACTTCATCAAGATTTTTCCATAGAGACTGAATAATTTCCAGCATAAAAACCGGTCAAGGGTGTAACTAAATCTAAGTCCCTTTTTTGCATTATTTCATTTTTCAAGTAACAAAGATAAAAATAAAACTTCTTAATTCATAGATGTCTCAGCAACATCATTATTATCAAAGATAACTCAGACAAAAGATTAGGATAGGATAGACACCATATTATAGACACCAAGCAAAGTTTAACAAAGATTAACAAAACATGCAGTGACAATCCTGCTGCCAGTCACTACAAGCACAGCACAGACTGAAACTTATTTTTAAACAAACTAATAAATATATCAATTATTAATTATGGACACAGTTAAGGATCTTACCTGTGAAACACTTGTTAAAGTTCTGCTACGGAAATGGATTGGATAGCAGGTAGTCACTACTCTGGGTTGAACCAATAAATGTGCAGCTTCTTTCTCTCTCATTATTTTCAAATTCCACCTCTTAGTTAACACAGTAAAAAGTTTCTTTGACTTGTCCTCCCTCCGTGTTTCGAATCACTAGCTTGGGCTAGTGCCAGCACTGACGTGCCAATCAGTTTGAACCACATCTCGTTCTGGGTAATGTTCTTAACGTTGTGGGCTAATTTATTATGTACAGTTCACATGTAGGCCCAGACACATAGACATTTCATTACCTTTAAGCCACTGTTACACTGACATTGTGTGTCTTTACACTGACATTATGGGTCCTGTTTCCTTTTGCAAGCACATTTAAATGTAATACTAAAAATAATTTTAGTATACTGGTAAAACTTTTTTTCAAATACAGTTTTGCTTGAAAGTTTGTGAACCCTTTAGAATTTTCTATATTTCTGCATAAATATAACCTAAAACATCAACAGATTTTCACTTAAGTCCTAAAAGTAGATAAAGAGAAACCAGTTAAACAAATGAGACAAAATATTATACTTGGTCATTTATTTATTAAGGAAAATGATCGAATATCACATATTTGTGAGTGGCAAAAGTATGTGAATCTTTGCTTTCAGTATCTGGTGTGACCCCCCTTTGCAGCAATAACTGCAACTGAATGTTTCCGGTAACTTTTGATCATTTCTGCACACTGGCTTGGAGGAACTCTAGCCCATTCCTCCGTACAGAATAGCTTCAACTCTTGGATGTTGGTGGGTTTCCTCACATTAACTGCTCGTTTCCGGTCCTTCCACAACATTTTGATTGGATTAAGGTCAGGACTTTGACTTGGCCGTTCCAAAACATTAACTTTATTTTTCTTTAACCATTCTTTGGTAGAACGACTTGTGTGCTTAGGGTCGTTGTCTTGCTGCATTACCCACCTTCTCTTGAGATTCAGTTCATGGACAGATATCCTGACATTTTCCTTTAGAATTCTCTGAAATAATTCAGAATTCATTGTTCCATCAATGAAGGCAAGCCGTCCTGGCCCAGATGCAGCAAAACAGGCCCAAACCATGATACAACCACCACCATGTTTCACAAATGGGATAAGTTTCTTATGCTGGAATGCAGTATTTTCCTTTCTCCAAACATAACGCTTTTCATTTAAACCGAAAAGTTCTATTTTGGTCTCATCCATCCACAAAATATTCTTCCATTAGCCTTCTGGTTTGTCCACATGATCTTTAGCAAACTGCAAATGAGCAGCAATTTTTTTTCTGGAGAGCAGTGGCTTTCTCCTTGCAACCCTGCCATGCACATCATTGTTGTTCAGTGTTCTCCTGATGGTGGACGCATGAACATGAACCTTAGCCAATGTGAGAGAGGCCTTCAGTTGCTTAGAAGTTACCCTGGGGTCCTTTGTGACCTCGCCGACTATTACACGCCTTGTTCTTGGAGTGATATTTGTTGGTCGACCACTCCTGGGGATGGTAACAATGGTCTTGAATTTCCTCCATTTGTACACAATCTGTCTGACTGTGGATTGGTGGAGTCCAAACTCTTTAGAGATGGTTTTGTAACCTTTTCCAGCCTGATGAGCATCAACAACTCTTTTTCTGAGGTGTAATATTTTTGTCTCATTTGTTTAACTGGTTTCTCTTTATCTACTTTTAGGACTTGAGTGAAAATCTGATGTTTTAGGTGATATTTATGCAGAAATATAGAAAATTCTAAAGGGTTCACAAACTTTCAAGCACAACTGTAATCTATAGTGCAAGAATGCAATCCGTTATACAGTTAGCTCCATAAATATTTGGACAGAGACAACTTTTTATAATTTTGGTTCTCTACATTACCATAATGAATTTTAAATGAAACAACTCAGATGCAGTTGAAGTGCAGACTTTCAGCTTTAATTCAGTGGGTTGAACAAAAAGATTGCATAAAAATGTGAGGCAACTAAAGCATTTTTTTAACACAATCCCTTTATTTCAGGGGCCCAAAAGTAATTGGACAAATGAAATAACTGGAAATAAAATGTTCATTTCTAATACTTGGTTGAAAACC
>JANRMT010062854.1:115449321-115466998 GCA_026402145.1 Polypterus bichir lapradei | reverse complement strand
AATACTTGGTTGAAAACCCTTTGCTGGCAATGACAGCCTGAAGTCTTAAACTCATGGACATCACCAGATGCTGGGTTTCCTCCTTTTTAATGCTCTGCCAGGCCTTTACTGCAGTGGCTTTCAGTTGCTGTTTGTTTGTGGGCCTTTCTGTCTAAAGTTTAGTCTTCAACAAGTGAAATGCATGCTCAATTGGGTTAAGATCAGGTGACTGACTTGGCCATTCAAGAATTTTCCACTTCTTTGCTTTAATAAACTCCTGGGTTGCTTTGGCTGTATGTTTTGGGTCATTGTCCATCTGTATCATGAAACGCCGCCCAATCAATTTGATTGCATTTAGCTGGATTTGAGCAGACAGTATGTCTCTGAACACCTCAGAATTCATTCGGCTGCTTCTGTCCTGTGTCACATCATCAATAAACACTAGTGTCCCAGTGCCACTGGCAGCCATGCACGCCCCAGCCATCACACTGCCTCCACTGTGTTTTACTGATGATGATGTATGCTTTGGATAATGAGCTGTTCCACGCCTTCTCCATACTTTTTTCTTGCCATCATTCTGGTAGAGGTTGATCTTGGTTTCATCTGTCCAAAGAATGTTTTTCCAGAACTGTGCTGGCTTTTTTAGATGTTCTTTAGCAAAGTCCAATCTAGCCTTTCTATTCTTGAGGCTTACTGTATAAGTGACTTGCACCTTGTAGTGCACCCTCTGTATTTACTTTCATGCAGTCTTCTCTTTATGGTAGACTTGGATATCGATATGCCTACCCCCTGGAGAGTGTTGTTCACTTGGATGGCTGTTGTGAAGGGGTTTCTCTTCACCATGGAAATGATTCTGCGATCATCCACCACTGTTGTCTTCCGTGGACATCCAGGTCTTTTTGCGTTGCTGAGTTCACCAGTGCTTGCTTTCTTTCTCAGGATGTACCAAACTGTAGATTTTGCCACTCGTAATATTGTAGCAGTTTCTCGGATGAGTTTTTTCTGTTTTCGCAGCTTAAGGATGGCTTCTTTCACCTGCATGGAGAGCTCCTTTGACCTCATGTTGTCTGTTCACAGCAAAATCTTCACATGAAAGCACCACACCTGCCCATGAGGCTTTGAGTCAATTGTCCAATTACTTTTGAGCCCCTGAAATGAAGGGATTGTGTTAAAAAAAAAATGCTTTAGTTGCCTCACATTTTTATGCAATCGTTTTGTTCACCTGACTAAATTAAAGCTGAAAGTCTGCACTTCAACTGCATCTGAGTTGTTACATTTAAAATTCATTGTGGTAATGTACAGAATCAAAATTAGAAAAAAAGTTGTCTCTGTCCAAATATTTATGGACCTATCTGTACCACTGATGCGCACAAGCATTTCCAAAATGTTAAGGTTACAGTCCTAGGAGTGAACTTCTCCTCTCATTGTGTTGTTTTTTATTATACGATTATAGGATTTATAGTCACTTGTGTTATTAACAGCATACAAAATCCCAAAGCACTTAAAGAATACTCCACCCAAAGATGTGTTATTTTGTTTTTTTTTTAATATGTTACCCTATGTAGTTTAAAGTGGTGGCTGAGAAGTTTTTAATCTCATGTTTTCATGGAGAAAGGACAAAATAAAGATTCAAATTGAACAAGGTCCAGTGGTTACCATCTCTGGACAACAGCAGATGATGTGAAAAAATACCCATTTAAAAAAAAGACATTCTTGGTAACTTGAGTCACATTATCAACATGTTTGTTATCCATTCATATTCTCCAAGCATGCAGAGTACATGTGTTTTTTTGCTAAAATGCTATTTATACTTGATTCCAGAACATAAACAGGAAAAGCACATTCCAATAATACAGTTCATTTGAATTGAAGATCCACCTCTTGATCTCAAGAGCAAATTGAACAGCAGTGAGAAAAATATAAAGATAAATTGCACACAGTGTGGAAGAGGTTTATCCCAATTTGAATCAGAAGCCAAATAAAAGAACTTAATGAAAGAAAGAAAAAAGAAATTAAAACGAAAAGCAACAAATACCAAATGGTTTCCATGGTAATCTAATTTTATTCCAGCATTTTATGTCACATTGTTTTTTTTATAGCATATATAACCTTTGTAAATGAAAGTGAATAAAGTGTTTTCATATTCAAAATTATAGCGTCTGTATTTTCTGAAGCTTTTCTCATATTAGATTTTCCTAAAAACCCATCCAAGATCATTGGCAGGTTAGGATGTAACTTGTGTTTGTTTTTTTGCAAGCGATCACTTTGGAAAATATTCACCATGCAGTGGTGCAGTCTGATGTATTGTATTGAACCTAGTAATACATTTAAGTAAATACATTTATGTTGCAGCTTTTTTGGCATTAGCTGCAAGGCTGTCATTGTACAGTACCTGCATTTGACTTGTATCCTGTGGCCTAGTGACAGACTATTGCCATATAAGTGATATGTTTTTTTTCCTCTCCTACACAGCATGACATCTTTTTTGTCACTAATATTCTACGTTTTTAATATTTTTCATTCTCCTTAGAAAATTGCGATTGTATGACAAATTTTTGGACGTAAAGAAGGTTAAGGATCAGTAGGGTAAATTTATTGGGGAAGGAACAAAAATATTTGATCAGAATGATGTTTTTGGTATGTTGAGTAACTTAATTCCTGACAAGCAGGAATTCAAAGTACAGTGTGTAGATGAATGTAAATTTGGCTTAAACACATGAAGCAGCAAGTTATGGTGTGAGAAATTAGGTTATATTAAAGAATGTAGCTAGCAGTCTCTGTAGACAAAGCTCACTGTTAATTTAATTAAGGTTTTAGAAATAGGAAGTAAAAACAGATAATTGAGTAGACTTTTGGGGTTTGGGGAATCTGAAGTCAAAAGACTTAGTCATATAAGGAAGTGTCACTGTCCACATCTATATAAGGTAAAGAAGGCTTCCGGAATGCTGCTACTGTTAAATGAGTTTTTCAACAGAAAATTGTTTGAGGGTAAGTAAAAAAAAAAAAAAAGGTATTTTTTCAAGTGGAAAAACAGGTGCATGAAATTAGTTTGTAAGCAGTGGTGCAGGTAGTGGTACTGTGTGGTCCACTAGTACTAGTATTTTAAGTTGTTACCGAAGATTTTGTTTTTTTCTTACAACAGTACATATTTTATGCATTTCTTTTACTGTCAGAAACTCTGAAAGTGTACAGTGTTGCTGCTAAATATTTATTTTATGATCTGAAAATTTTTATTTTTGTAATTAAGCTGCCTATATAGTTTGAATAAATGTAATTTCTCCTTTTTGGATTGCTTGTCTTTATGTTAATAGGAAACACAGTGGGGAGAAGCCATATGTTTGTGATAGATGTGGGCAGCGCTTTGCCCAAGCCAGCACATTGACATACCATGTGCGGCGTCACACAGGAGAGAAGCCATACATCTGTGATACTTGTGGAAAATCCTTTGCTGTCTCTAGCTCACTCATCACACATTCTCGAAAGCACACAGGTATATTCTTTTCTATCCTTTTCAGATCTGCTTCCTAATGAACATTATGTACAATTCTGTGTATGAATAAATATTTTCATAGAAATGTTATTTAAATGCTGAATATGGAAGAAGATGATCAGTTGTGGCAACCCCTAACAGGAGCAGTTGAACGAAGAAGAAAAAGTTATTTAAATGCTGAAAAGGATCGAAGTTTAAGGATTCATCTTATCAGCTTTATAGAGTGGTGTGCAAAAGTCTTCATAATTTTGTGCATGACAAAAGTTTTATACGCATATTAATTCATTTAGTATTTTTAATGTGAACTCTTATGCTGTAACATTACACTTCCAAAGTCAAAATAAACAATTTTCAGTACATATTTACCTGAAGAAGAAAGATTCAAAAGTTAGTGTCTGCATAAGTATTAAAGCCCAACACATTAATATTTTGTCAAGATCCATTTTGCTGCAATAACAGCCTTAATTTTTTGGGATAAGTATTTACCAGTTTTGCACTTTGTTCAGGAGTGATTCTTCCCCATTCTTCTTGGCAGTATTTACAGAGATCCTCTAGGTCCAACAGTGCTTAATGGGACATTCAAACACTTTGATGTTTTATGTAGGCATTTTCTGTATTGTGCATTTCAGTGACTTTGTTTTTCACATTAGCAGAATGCTCCTTCATCTACAGTTCTGCAGTGATTGTCCAACAAAGACCTATGACCCTTGCAAAGGGTGCTTTTACACCCAGAGCGATATACAGTAAAGGACACAAAAGTAGTACTTAATTATTTTTAATTATGGTCAAAAGCCTTTATGTTTATGTTGTTTGTGATAAATGTTTCATTTGTGTAAACCTGGAGCTTCCAAAGCAGACATGAAATCAAAGTATCCTGAATTATTTATACTTTTGCAAGATGTCCATTGTCCCCTTCTAATTGTAATAAAACTGCCGAATTGCCCCATCATCAAGATTTATATGTTATGACACTATTGTCTCTTTACACGTGTTCAAATTCTAGGTCCATGCACCAGTTGAGTGGAAATTTTACTTTCTTATCATATCTCCCTTGGTTTGTATTCTGGCTATATGTTTTTTTTCTCTCTTCTGTCTGAAAAATATGCATAATATGTTAACTGATGAGTCTAAAATGGCTTATTATAAGTGAGTTTGGGTGTGTATGTTCAAATGTGCTGTTTTTTCCCCACCCTGCACCAGTGCCCCCTGACCATATATTAGGTAATTCGTTTAGAAAATGGATCAATGCCTGGGTGGATTAGCTTATAAAAATTGCCTCATTAATATTTCATTTGTATGTATAGATAGGTATATATAAATAAAATGGTTAAATGCAGCAAAACATAAGCTACTGTGGCACAATAACAAGCTGTTTAGTTCTATTTACCAGTACCAAAATGAACAAATTAAAATATTACATTATTTGGGGAATCACTTCTTGGCATTTTGCACATTTTCTGCTGTTACATATGTTCACAATTTTAATAGCCTTAAAATGTCACAGGCCTGTAATGTAATTTTAAAAGTTTTATATCCGCCAGGAATCTGAATGCATTTCTAGAAAAGTTTAAATATGTTTACTGGCTTGTTTATTTAAAAGAGTGCCTTGACATAAAAGTCTGAGTGTAAAAAAGTCAACTGTTTCTTGTTACATGGAAAGTACCTAATCAAAAGTTTGAATAGGTTCATCATGAAAGTGAATTTGAAGCCATCACTTCCAAAAGGTTTATTAATTTCTTGTTCATGTGTGATGTTTGTTCCTTGACATTTTTTGTGCAGAGGAAATCTAAAATGCCACATTAAATTCCTTTAGTTTTGTCTCCTGCATATGGCTTACATTTAAAGAAATGTATTTAGTTTCCTTGTTCATTTTCTTTGGTAGTTCAATACGGCAGTAAGGTTAACTATAATTTTGTTCATAGCTGCATCATGCGTTATGGTGGTACTGTTTGACTCAACAAACTAACAGACTTTCTTTTAATGTGGAAGTCTCAAAGTATATCATTGTATCCAGGCTGTCATTTTTACTGTGTTAATACAATAACTCAACAACTTTGAATTAGAATATATAAGAAATCTGGATATTAAAAATGAAAATTTAACACAGTTGCATTTTAACAAGTTTTCAGCTGTACTAATTATGGTCTGATTAGGTGGCCAGTGAACAGTTTTCCCCCCAAATTACTCTCCTAACTGGATGATTAAAAAACAAGTAGTTTGGTTGCTGCAATATAACCTGTAAATAGTGAATTCATGAAGAGTTTAGAAGAAAGGACCAAAATATTGGCTTTCATATTAAAGAATAATGAACTGAGATTCTGGAAATCTGAGGAGTTGTCCCGTGTATGGAAAGGAAGGGTAGATGAAAAGGTTTTACAAGCAAACTCAGAGTAGAAGTCCTGTTTAAATTGTGTTAGTACACAAGCTGGCATTTTGAATTAGAGGAGGATAAGAAATAGAGATTTTCATATTGATAAAAATAAACCTGCTCTCATTGCTCAGTAAACAAGAGGCAAATTAGACTGTTTTACTTATGGGTTTATAGGTTGCTAGAGTCATTACTGTCACATCTACATTTTAAGATAATTGTTAATTAACTTTATGCAATCTCCAGCATCATTATTAGTGAATATAAAAACTTGATTCAAAATCTTTGGCCTTCCTTAACTGAAACAAGAACACCTTTTTACAACTCACTACAAATTGGAGACACATTGTTGACTCTTCAAGCTTTGAGCATGAATTTTCATGGTAATTTTTATTAGTTTTATGGGTTTTAATTAAAATAAGCCCTTTTTTGTTAATGTCAAATGTACTGTATATGCCAAATGCATATTATCGATAATTGTTTTGTGTGCTGTTTTATTATTAAAATGTTTTTATTTGATGGCCATTAAACAATAACCCTACAATATTTTTTAAATGAACAAATAACACCTATAATCTACAGTTTTATTTCAATTGTAAACATACTAAGGATAGCGCTTTAATCAGGGACATGAATCAATAACACAGCTGGTTATGTGGGAATCTGTTTTAAAAGAAGGTTTTAGAAAATTAGCAGAAAATGAGCCAGTCAGTACTGGCCTTAAAATACCAGATTGGAATATCTTCAATATACATTTCCATAGAAGAAAACACCATATTGGAATATCTCCAATATAAATTTCCTTGGAAGTTGTTCATCTTATATTATCATTAACTTTAGGTGTTATACTAGTGAAAGTTTTGTTCATACCCTAGCTTTTGTTTAATTTCCTTTTCACAGCATTATAGGTATGATAAATGTAGGTTAGCAAAGATTTGTATCTACCGATCTATCTGTCTTACATATAGGCATTCACTTTTTTTTATAGGAGAGAAGCCATATAAGTGTGCCACTTGTGGAAAAAGCTTTATTTCTTCTGGAGAACTTAATAAGCATAGCAGATCTCATACAGGTTAGTACAAGATTGAAGCTCCTTTGCAATTTCTCTTTTGTTAGTTAATGGCTTCAGTATACCAGTGCATTCAACAACAGTAATCTTGATATTACAAAACGTCAAAATGGAATGAAATTAATTTTTAATAACGTTCATAGGAAAAGGTATATTACTTTTTTAGAACCAGTTGTTTATTACCATTATAAACAAATGTTTATGAATAACTTATAATGTGAAGCTAATCTTGTAATTCATCAAAATAAGATAAAACGTATTTACATTCACAAGAAATTTGACTTGTGCTTTCTGTTTTATTAATTTAAATGTTAAATGCATATTCTTGCACATAATTGTTTTCTTCATAATATTTAAGTGTAAAAACATGTTTTTGTAACTCTTATACAAGTGAGGTTATTCCATAATTCCTTTCCCCTAATTTAAATGATTGAAACACAAGTTATCAATCAGCCAGTTAAGCCTCTTCTTTCATCATAGTGCTGTTTTTCACATACAGGTAAAATTCCATGACAACGAACTCCCAGGGACCTAAAAAATATTTTGTTGTAACGAAAATTTTGTTATGAGATTCTGTATTTGTTACTATAGTGCTTTCTTTAACTTGTATCCAGGTGTTTGCAGTCATTTCAATAGCTTCTTTCATGTTAATTTTAATCTCCTCCTGCCTAAAAGTTATGCTGATGAGAATTTTTCTCAGCGTTTCCTTGCGATAATACACTTTCAGGGTGTGAATGATACCCAAATCCAATGGCTGAAGCGCTGCCGTGCAGTTGGATGGGAGGAATTCAATGCGAACATTATCTAAATGTGGAAGCGTGTTGTGGGCAGCACAGTTATCAATCAGGAGCCAAATCATTATTTCTTTTTCATATTGTGAGGTTTCTGAACTCTTCTGAGACCCCCTTCCCCCCCACTCCCCACCCAGCAGGAACGACACGCTGAAGTGCATCCTGAAGTGCGATTGCAGCATCTGTGGAAGATTGTTTGTCCGTTGCTAGGGCAGGACAATAGGAGGCTCACAGCGCTGCAGTGAAGCGCCACAAAGGCAAATCATAAAAGATTGGGGTCGCACTATAAGTCCCTGTTTTGCACCCCAAAACATGAGGCTTAGTCTCAGTACTTTAGCCAAACCAGCTTTATTAAGCTTGAAACGGGAATGGCACAGTTATTTATTGTAGCATGATCTGCCACTCTGCTATACACAGACACAGCAGTCAGGAAGGGTATTGGCCAGGTCAGTGACCAAGTAATCCTGTTATCTGCATTTACAATTTACGTGCTTCTAACCTTGCATCACCTGTCGAGATCTTTTCTGTTTACTTTGGCGGAGAGACGCAGCATATCTGTGAGGCTGCTATTGCCCTGTACAGACGCGGAGATCGCACATCGGGATGCTGTTCGGCTTGCTGTCTAGTTGTGGGAGGTCCCAAGAGAGTTTACAAACCTCACATTTTCTTGAATGAGTGCCACATTAATAGGAATGTTTCTTGAATGCGCATCACTGAACCACATAAAAATGTTTTTTTCGATGTCTTCAAATGCAACAGTACATATACGTTTGCAACCCAAGATTTTTCTTCTTTTTTTGCTCTGTCTTTTAAGAAAGTTGACAGTGTCGATGGCGAAATTCCGAATTCACTGGCAACGTCTTTTTTCTTTTTGCCGCAATCGAGAGCTTCAAAAATACATTTTTTTTCTCTAATATGAACTGTTATCGTTTTTTCGTGTGTGCTGTTTCTATAGGAGGGTGAAAATGAGTTAAATTCCAATGGATGTTTTTCAAATGTTGACGAGCAATAAACAAAAGGTATCACTGAAAACCGCAAGGAAACAAAAAAGGTAAAAAAAAAAAAAAACAGTACGAGGAAAGTTCGAAGAAAGAAAAAAAAATTACAGCGTTTCTGTTTGGGGATCATTGTGCACAACTGAGCTGCGGCCACAGAACTAACTGCTCTGTGGATGATTCATTCAGGCATTTCAGGGTCTTTTGGGCATTTTGTTGTAATGAAAGTATCTACTGAATGTACTTCGTAGTAACGAGATTTCTATAGACTTCATATGGGGAAACTGTCGGGACCATAAAAATACTTTGTTGTAATGAAAATTTAGTTGTAAAGATATTCTTTGTAATGGAATTTTTTCTGTATTTTCTTTTTTTTAGCCTTTCACTCCACTTTCTTCTTTCTAGCCACATAACTTGTTGCCATTGTGTCAATCATTTTCTTTTATATCTGGAATTGTTTTACTATCATTCAGTGAAACAATACGTATTAATTTGATCATTCCCATTTCTTTTCTGACTTTCTTAGCTGAGACTTGATTCCCTGATGTACATAGCTCCTCAGAAACTTGCATAATCTTTTCCTTATAGCCCTTCAACTTTAGTGCAATGCATTTGCCATTATCCAATTTAGAGTCTGTTACCTTTTACACCACTACATCTTCTTTGAACCCACCTCTTTAGATCAGTCCTTTTGTTTGCTATCCTCTATCACCATTTGTGCTCTTTCATCCAAAATCATCTGTGCTGACACCAACCTGTCATCCAGATTCTACCGTTGCAACATCACTCCAGATGCAGAGTCCGTTTTATCTCTCATGACTGTTTCTAACACCTCTTCTTTTGAGAACGTTCACCTAGCTTCTTTGATTTCCTCATAGCTGTCATCATTAGTTCATTTATATTTGATAACATTTTCATATATGTTTCCCACATATTCTTACTTTATTTATTTCTCGTTCTGTTACTTCCTATGGTTTTAGATGATTCAATCTTAATATATGCTGTTTTTCTTTTGTTTACTTTAAAGGATAAATATATTTGAGTCAGTTATTTCTTCACAATCATTGTATATATTAATTTGCCACATTAAATTGCATTCTAAAGTGAAGCATTTTTTATATAAGTTTAAAAAAATGTTTAGTTTGCTATTGTGCTTTATAATGGAAATAAAGGACTCCGGAGTGCATTGTGAAAACAAAAGCCCTTAAACATACCGAATACATCCCGTTTGAAGCAGCAAAAGTTTCAAGACAATGTGTCTTCTACTTTTCTGACGAATGCTTGTAAGAATAAAGATGAACTGGAAATAATTTCCATGTGTTTCCAATACAAGCATTCCATCAGATTACTTTGTGTTATAACAACTACTTTGTTCATCCACCAGCCTTTACAGTTTTAGCCCCTGAGCTTCATCAGGACCATTTCCATTTGTATTAGATGTTTCTGAACCACTGCTTTTGCTACTAATACTTCAACAGATCTATTTTTCAAGCTTCCCTTGTTAGAATTTTAGACTTTTCCCTCTTTTTGAGTAGCACATTTTCTAAAGCAGACTACTGCTTTTAACCAGTACCTATTAAGCTATATACTTTTGGATCTAACTTGCTTTCTAACTTGTTTTAATGTTCTTAATTAAACAGATTTTCTTTTTTCAAACATGAATTTATTTTTCTCACAAAGTGTAGATTCCACTAATCCTCAGCAAACCCTTGTCAAAAATGAAACCCTGTAATCCTCTAATCATAAAAGTCAATATCATAGGCACATTCGAGCCTCCAGCCATTAAACTTGCTTCTTATAAAAACTTTCTTAGACTTTTCAAAGAACGTGTCTTACTTGTGCTATGACCTAAAGGGTTTTCATGCAAAATTCACTTAATTATATATATATATATATATATATATATATATATATGAGATTTGGATAGGAATGTAAATAACAAGCTGGTTAAGTTTGCAGCTGATACCAAGATAGGTGTATTGGCATATAATCTGGAATCCGTTGAATCATTACAGAGGGACTTGGACAGCATACAGGCTTGGGCAGATTTGTGGCAGATGAATTTTAATGTCAGTAAATGTAAAGTATTACACACAGGAAGTAAAAATGTTGCCTTTGAATACACAATGGGAGGTCTGAAAATCAAAAGTACACCTTATGAGAAGGACTCGGGAGTCATAGTGGACTCTACAATATCAACTTAGAAGCTATTAAGATGGCTAACAGAATGTTAGGTTATAAAGCACAATGTGTGGAGTACAAGTCCAGGGAGGTTATGCTCAATTATTATAATGCATCTTAAGTACTGTGTGCAGTTTTGGTCCCCGAGCTACAAAAAGGACATAGCAGCACTAGAAAAAGTCCTGAGAAGAGTGACTAGGATGTTAGGGATGAATTATGAAGAAAGATTAAAAGTGCTGAGCCTTTTCAGCTTAAGCAAAAGAAGATTAAGAGGAGACATGATTGAAGTGTTTAAAATGATGAAGGGAATTAATACAGTGGATCGAGACTGTTATTTTAAAATGAGTTCATCAAGAGAATGGGGACACAGTTGGAAACTTCTTAAGGGTAAATTTCACACAAACATTAGTACTAGGGTGTTGTACCATGTTAGCCATTATGAATGTAGTAAGAATTATAGCAAAATGACACCTTTTATTGGCTAACTAAAAATATTACAATATGCAAACTTTCGAGTCAACTTCTACATCTTACATCTTGCCTGAAGAAGGAGCCTGAGTTGCCTCGAAAGCTTGCATATTGTAATCTTTTTAGTTAGCCAATAAAATTTTTCATTTTGCTGTAATTCTCACTACACAAACAAAGAAGTTTTTCTTTACACAGAGAACCATAGACACTTGGAATAAGCTACCAAATAGTGTGGTAGACAGTAGGACTTCAGAGACTTTTAAAACTAGACTCGACATTTTTTTTAAAAGAATAAAGTGCATAGGACTGGTGAGCATAGTTGGCTGAATGACCTGTTTTTGTCTAGATTGTTCTAATGTTCAGACTTTTGCAAACAAGCAAGGCCAGACACCAAAACACATCAGTAAATCTTGTTTATTGAGTTGGAGAGAGGAATAGGTTTCATGCAAACAGCAGAAAAATGCTGTATCAATGTAAACAAGAAAAAAGCAATGGTGAAATTATTTTTGCTTCCAAAACAAGTTTCTTTGGTAATGTGAGAGTAACTTGGAAAACAAGTCATACCTAACCTATAATTACCTCAGGATTTAGTTAAAAGAAGTCAAACTAGATGCTCCAAAAAGGTATGTTACTAAAATGTATAAATGTGTGCTTTTCAGGTGAGAAGCCTTTTGCTTGTGAACTATGTGGAAATTCTTACACAGATGTAAAGAATCTGAAAAAACATAAATCCAAAGCACATGGTGGTGAGTAGCAATACATATCCACTGTCTGGATTTTGTATTTGTTTTCCATTATTCTCTACTTCTAGTATTAAAACTTTATACCATTTTTTTTGTGATGAATGTCTGATCCTGACAGGCACAGATTAATTATGGAAAATGGCTGAATGATCTTTTTGGAGGTTTCTAGTTTGATTCATTTATAAAACAAAAATTTATTTATTGGCCAATAGGGATCAGTAATGATACTATATTATCCGGCCATTTAGTCACAATACTGTAATACAACAAGATTTGTCGTTTTTTTAAATATTAGCTCCTCCGGTCAGGTTGGGGAGCATGCACTGGTAGAGCACGTTGCTGCACCCACCACACGATGAAACAGCTTGGGATCCTGGTTGGCCAACCCCCAACCAGACACGGTGAGACTTGGGGAAGCATTCCACATCGCCATTGTGTCATAACTGATGTTCCCTCGCAATGCAGGTAATGTGCCTCATTCAGTACTCTGTGAGCAACCGCTCATTCGACATCAAGTCAAACCAGTGGTACCCAAAGGTTCTCTGAAGTGAGACAGTACCAAAGGAGTCCAGTCTTCGTCTCAGGTCACTGGATAGCATTCATGTCTCGCAACCACATAGCAAGGCAGGAAGCACCAGGACTCTAAAGACTTGGACCTTTGTTCTTTTGCATAGATATTGAGAGTGCCACACACCCCTTTCCAGCAACCTCATGACCCCCCATCATGCTCTCCCAATCCGTCTACCAACTTCATAGGAAGAGTAACCAGAGATATGAATGTCACTGCCGAGGTAAGTAAACCTCTCGACAAGATGGACACTCTTGCCACAGACAGAAACACTGCTGATGGCTGTGCCTAAGAGGTCATTAAAGGTCTGAATCTTGGTTTTATCCAGGACACTCGCAAGCCCAGAGACTAAGACTTCTCACTCAGTCTCTCAAGAGCCCTGATTAGAGCCTCCATTGACTCTGTGAAGATCACAACATCATCAGCAACGTCAAGATCAGTGAATCTTCCTTTACCAACAGATGCTCCACTGCCGCTGGAGCCCACAACCTTGCCTAACACCCAGGCCATGCAAGCATTGAACAGAGTAGGAGCAGAACACACCCCTGACGAACCCCAGACTCAACTAGAGTCAAAACCGTCGGAGATCCAATGGGGTCAGGCCTATTGGGGATCAGAACTGGTGTTGTGTTTAGGCGTCACCCACTGCACGGCATCATTCGGGTCCCAGTGTGAGGCAGGACATCCGGGTAGGGCTGTGCAACAAATTAATTACTGAGATATAGATAAATACTACAGCTGATGATTAATTAAGAATAATGTGTTGCAGCCCTTAAATGCATTAATTTAATCCAGTTAATTTGACTGTCCTTCATATGTTGTTAATGAAGCAGTACCATATGAATCCAAATCTATTAATAGTAGTAGTAGGTCACTGCTAGTTGATCATTTCCTGTGTTGTTTCTTGATCATGATCTTTTCCACACACACTAGCAGGGTTGCCACCCATCTCTTATAATACAAAAATACATATTGAAACATAAAATGTTGCCTACCACTCTGAAGCAATACAGGACGTAATTTGTCCTGTATTATCATATACATAAATACATTAGCTCTTCAAAGTGCAAAGAATAACATGAGAACAATTAACATCAAACCAGTTGTACAAGTGGAGTGAATGAGTTTCATTTTTGTGTTGCACTAACTTTGCAGATGAAAGAGCACTACGCACTGGGTGAAACTGCACATCCTTGCCATTATGCTGCATTTGCAAATTGGTGGTTTAAAAAAAAAAAAATCACATTGAGCACTATAGCAAAATGTTCAGAACAAAATGCTACACACAGTGTAAAGATTTACCTCCAAAGCAGACATGGTATGTTGCTTAATTAATTGTATGTTAACTAACAAATAAAAGTAGACAGTAATTGGTGCAAATTAACCATACTAATATTTCCATCTCTTTAAGCTGAAGGTTAAGATTATTAGAATGTATCATTTATGAATTACAAAATAAGTCTATGACAATGTGGAATTTAAAACATCTAAATAAATAACCTCATCAGATACATATTGTTTTTTCAGTCTGTCCTTTGCTATTTAAAAGCCTAATCTATACACATTTTCAATCTGATTAATGACTCCTCCACTCCAGACAATAGTTAAGAACTTCACTCGTGTGTATCAGTTAAGAACATCCTGAGCTATAATAGTCCTGATTGTGCAAGAAAGCTAAACTATAATTTTGTTTCTATTTTTACATATTTAATTGTTTGTGTAATAGTTAATACTTTTGGTAAGTTGTCTTGCAATATAGCAGTTCAAACCATACATAGGCCTATTGGTTTATTTGAACTATTATAAATATTATAGCTGCTCGTGGGGTTAGGTGTTTTATGGTCATGGGGCATTAATTCTGTTACACAAAACTGTTTAATAAACTAACTGGAATAATTTAATATGCATTGGCAAATGATGATGAAAACTGTTTTGTGTTAAATTACTCATTTATGCATTATAGAAAAATATAAATATGCTTGAAGGAAATACGATTAATCACAATTACATTTTTTTATTCAAACAGCAGAATTTAAATTTGAACTCTTTGGGGAAGACCACAAAAGGTTTGTTAGGAGAAATAAACGAGCAGCATTTGAGAAAAAGAAGACATTGCCAGCTGTTAAGTACATGGATGGATCTGTTATGCTTTGGGTTTGTCAGTCAGCTAGTGGCACAGGAAGCATTGTGTGAGTATAGGGACCAGCTAAATATCAACAAACCCTCAAGGTGAATGTCAGACAGGTAACTAAAGCTGGTAAAAGAATAGCTTCTACGACAAGACAATAATTCAAAATACACTTTGAAATACATAAAGAAATGTAAGGTAAAGGTTTCGGAGTGGCCTTTGGAATCCTCAGGCTTGAAATGGGTCACTGAAAATCTTTTGGTAAATGCTAAATGTGCACACAAGAAAGCCCAAAGAGGATGTTAAGATGGTGTCTAGCATTGATTTATTTATTTTTCCTGGTATGCGGTAAAATTTAGTGAGCCAGAAGAGTATAGCCAGCTAATAGTTTGTCTATTCTATGCTGTTCATTGCCATTATCAGCCAGATTTTAAACTTAACTTTTCTTCTATTAACATCTCCACCATTGACTCCAGAATATTACGTTCTTGGAGAAAAGTTTGTCAGTTCATTCTAGCAACTTTTCCTGCATTTGAAACTCATTTCAGGACTCCTCAAACGAACTGTTTCAGCCATGGTGGTCTTCCAACTAATTTCAGTTCCAATTCACTGATTTTAACACACACTTTAACAGTTCACTTACTATTCATTGAACTGTATTCCAGGAAAACCATTTGGGGTTCCGTAATAAGAACTGGACTGCAAGGGGGAAAAAATAATAGTTTATTTGAACAAATGAATATGGAACCTTTCAGTTTAAAGCCTGTGCAGGGTGTCTAAAGTCCTGCATACAAATTAAAAGGTATTCAAAGTTCAAAGAATGTTTTTTGAAACCTGTCTGTAGTTTTTTTTTTTTTTTTTTATTCCATTTTTAATTTATTATTCCATTTTTAATTTAAGTAGTTTATTTTTACCAGTATTTAATTGTTGTTTATTGTAACTCATGAATTAGAACTAGAAAAATACTGTTTCTGTATCCCACCACGAGCCATTTGCACACAGTAATCAAAACTTGCAGAATATGCTGTACCATGCAGCCTTTGTCTACAAAAAAATGGAGTAGATAGCTTGGGTGGTATGACACTGTGTAGTTACAATTACTTATAAAAGCAATGTAGGGTTAGTTGTGCTGACCATGAAAGGTGCATCATTCAAACATATTGAATTAATGTAAATTTGGCTGTTTGACTCAAAAGTCCAGATCTCATCCTTATTAAGAATTTGTGGTTCAACAAACATGTGGTCTATAAGCTGCAGCAAATCTTTGACAACATGAAAAAATAAAACGTTGTAATTACTTGCCTAAAAAGGAATGTTCCACCCTAAAATTATAGTTCTTTATATGTTGATTAACCCCATGTGATCTGTAGGGAAGGTCGAAAAAAAATGTAATCTCATGTTTTCATGTCAAATGGAGAGAAAAATATTTTATGCTATACAAGCCAATGATGAGCAATGCTGTACAATAGCAAACCGTACAAAAAATGTCTATGGAAAAAACAAAAAAATCTCACATTACTTGTGTTTATAATTACCACAGTTAGGTCCATAAATATTTGGACAGAGACAACTTTTTTTCTAATTTTGGTTCCGTACATTACCACAATGAATTTTAAATGAAACAACTCAGATGCAGTTGAAGTGCAGACTTTCAGCTTTAATTCAGTGGGTTGAACAAAACGATTGCATAAAAATGTGAGGCAAGTAAAGCATTTTTTTAACACAATCCCTTCACTTCAGGGGCTCAAAAGTAATTGGACAATTGACTCAAAGGCTATTTCATGGGCGGGTGTGGGCAAGTCCGTCGTTATGTCATTATCAATTAAGCAGATAAAAGGCCTGGAGTTGACTTGAGGTGTGGTGCTTGCATGTGGAAGTTTTTGCTGTGAACAGACAACATGTGGTCAAAGGAGCTCTCCATGCAGGTGAAAGAAGCCATTCTTAAGCTGCGAAAACAGAAAAAACCCATCCAAGAAATTGCTACAATATTACGAGTGGCAAAATCTACAGTTTGGTACATCCTGAGAAAGAAAGCAAGCACTGGTGAATTCAGCAACGCAAAAAGACCTGGATGTCCACGGAAGACAACAGTGGTGGATGATCGCAGAATCATTTCCATGGTGAAGAGAAACCCCTTCACAACAGCCAACCAAGTGAACAACACTCTCCAGGGGGTAGGCGTATCGATATCCAAGTCTACCATAAAGAGAAGACTGCATGAAAGTAAATAGCAAGGTGCAAGCCACTCATAAGCCTCAAGAATAGAAAGGCTATATTGGACTTTGCTAAAGAACATCTAAAAAAGCCAGCACAGTTCTGGAAAAACATTCTTTGGACAGATGAAACCAAGATCAACCTCCACTAGAATGATGGCAAGAAAAAAGTATGGAGAAGGCATGGAACAGTTCATTATCCAAAGCATACCACATCATCTATAAAACACGGTGGAGGCAGTGTGATGGCTTGGGCCTGCATGGCTGCCAGTGGCACTGGGACACTAGTGTTTATTGATGATGTGACACAGGACAGAAGCAGCCAAATGAATTTTGAGGTGTTCAGAGACATACTGTCTGCTCAAATCCAGCTAAATGCAGTCAAATTGATTGGGCGGCATTTCATGATACAGAATGACAATGACCCAAAACATACAGCCAAAGCAACCCAGGAGTTTATTAAAGCAAAGAAGTGGAAAATTCTTGAATGGCCAAGAACGTCACCTGATCTTAACCCAATTGAGCATGCATTTCACTTGTTGAAGACTAAACTTCAGACAGAAAGGCCCATGCCGTAAAGGCCTGGCAGAGCATCAAAAAAGGAGGAAACCCAGCATCTGGTGATGTCCATGAGTTCAAGACTTCAGGCTGTCATTGCCAGCAAAGGGTTTTCAACCAAGTATT
>JANRMT010062854.1:115425219-115439321 GCA_026402145.1 Polypterus bichir lapradei | reverse complement strand
AGGCAGGGATGCCCACTCTCCCCCTCGCTATTTGCTATTTTTATTGAACCACTAGCAGCAGCAATCAGGCAAACTACAGTTATTAAAGGCATAAAGTGTAAGAACATAGAACATAAAATCAGTCTTTATGCAGATGACGTGTTACTTTTTCTCCAGAATTCTCAATCCTCTCTCTCCCAAGCAATTGAACTAATAAACTCCTTTTCAAGAGTTTCAGATTACTCAATAAACTGGTTAAAATCCATAGTTCTCCCAATTAATTTTTCTTTTGTCAATTCCCTTAATACACAATTGGAATCAGGGAATATTACATATCTGGGCATTCATGTCTCTCCCAGGCTGGCAGATCTAACTAAACTAAACTACATCCCACTATTAAAGAAAGTGGAAGATGATCTTGCTAGATGGAAATCCTTACCGATATCACTTATGGGGAGGGTTGCCACAGTTAAAATGATGGTTTTACCAAGAATCAATTACTTATTTTCAATGATCCCAAACAAGCCACCATCTGATTGGTTTAGATCCCTGGACTCCTCTATCACTAAATTCCTTTGGAAGGATAAACCTCCACGAATTAGCTTAAAAACACTACAGAAGACCAAGGATAGAGGAGGGCTGGATCTACCCAACTTCTATCATTATTTCTTAGCCAACAGGCTCCAATATATACCAAGATGGTTGCAACATAACCCGCTGGATGAGTCCTGGTTAGATGTAGAACAGACACTTTGCAATACTATAGAGCTTTCGGACCTACCGTTTATTAGCTCAAAAATAAGAAAGCATGAAAGCTTTAAAAGTATTAATATTAGCACCTCACTGACATCATGGTGGGAATATCTAAAAATGACAGAGTCTTCACTAATTCCATGCAGACGCACACCCATTTGGAATAATCCTGACATATTGCAAAACAATAAAATGATGAACTTCCCATACTGGAAAAGTAAAGGAATTCTATACATGGAACACATATTTGAAGGATTGGATTTCACTCCATTTAACAGAATAGTCTCCCAATTTGGGATAGACAAGAATAGATTTTTAGAATATCTCCAAATTAAATCAGTAGTTAAAGAAAAATTTAAGCTTAATAAAGTAGAATTACAAACACCATCAAGGGTATTAGACTTCTGTAATCTCAAACATCCCAAATTACTGTCTAAAGTATATAAAACATTGACCAAAATAGATGATACAATAGCAATTCCTATAGGTAAATGGGAGGCGGATCTATTAGTTAGCTTTGACCAGACTTTCTGGTCCCAAACTTGTTTAAAAACTTTTAAAACGATCAGAAACCCCAATTTACAATTAATTCAATACAAAATTCTACACAGAGTACACTATACAGGTCATCGGATGTTCAGGATGGGATTTGTGCCATCTGACACCTGCACACACTGTACAGACAACATTCCTGACAGTTATATCCACGCACTGTGGTCATGTCCACCTGTTCAGGGATTCTGGTATGGAGTATGTGAAGACCTGTCAAAGTGTCTGAAATGTGATATCCCAACTTCCCCCTCATTTTGCCTGCTGGGGAACCTAGAGGATGTCCCGATTGAAACAAATTTGGTTCACGTGGTTCTCACTGCCATATGCATCGCTAAGAAAACTATCCTCATAAACTGGAAAAACAAAGATAATCTTTGCATTAACCAGTATAGAAATCTTTTATTGGATCATATTACACTTGAGACAGCCTCTGCCTCCACTTCAAATCAATCTCTCTGGGCTCCTTTGATCGGTTCCATCACATAGCGATGATGGAGGGTCATTGATATTGTCCTGCGGGATGCTGTGGTTGATGTGGTGGAGAGTCTGAGCTTAGAGTGTCTGGAGGATCCCTGGGGGTGGGTTCACTAGGGGGGTCTTGGGCTGGGGGGCTGCTGCCCCACTCTGGTGGTGCTTGGGTTGCCTCGGGGGGGTGGACTTCTGGTAGTTGTGTGTGGGACCTTGGGGGGTCTTGACGGTGGCTGCGGGTCACTGCCTGGTGGCTGCATCGCCCCTGGGTGGGTCTGGGTGGGGGCCTGGTGGCTTGGGGTTTGGGGGCGGCCGTCCCCGGATGGGGGTCTGGGTGGGGCCTTGGGGATTGGGTCCTGGCATGTACGCTGCCGGGAAGAGGGCCGGAACATGCGGCGGTGCCGGGTCCTGGCTCCGCCATGGGGGAGGGGGATGTCCGGGAGTGGGGGGATCCAACTTTACCTGGGTGTCTTATGTCTTACTTAGTCTGAATGTTGAGTAAATGTGGGGATGGGAGTAAATACTCTGCTGGGGTGGTGTGGGTTGGTGGCCTCAGACTCCGTGGGGCTCTGTGATGCTGCTGCTTTGGGCCGTGGCTAGATGGGCTGGGGCCTCCACGCCCCGGGTGGATTTTGGGAACGGAGGTGCCTATTGGGGCCAGTAGGGGAGCTGGCTCCCTGGAGGGCTCAGGCCCCTCAGCCGTTCCTCCCCATCCTCAGACATTTCCCTCCTCCTGCTCCCTCACATCATCACACAAATATGCACATAGGGCCTTGGGGTGTGGGTAAGTCAGGGGGTGCAGGTATGGATCCCATTTCCACAGTCCTGTGGCAGCCTACCCCCCAATTTTATTTGCACATTAAACACTTCCACAAACAACATTTCACACAAATGCACACTCAGGGTCTTGGGAGTGAGCACACTCAACGGCATCCGGTGGGGGGAAATTCCAGCCTCACTCCGAGTGCCAGTGCCCACTTCCAATTTTAAACTGCACCTAGTCACGGAGGGTTTTGGGGGGGAAGTGGGGCTGTGTGTTGGCATCAGCTGGTGTAGGCCACATGATGCCAGCACTGCCCGCGCCCCCCCAACCACAAAATGCACCTTATCAACACACATCAACATTACATTGGAGCCGGCGGAGGGAGACTAGAGGTCTTATTACACCTCTGTTCTCGGTTAGCTGCCCGGGGCTGGAGGCTAGGAGTGGGAGCTGGCCGTCTGCCTGCGGTCTGGAGTGGTGGGTTGCTTTGCTCTGCGTTGGACGGGGGTGCCTGCTCATTATTACCCCAGCGGAACGGGACTAACTCTGGCGTCCGGGAATGGTTGTGCCCTCGGTACGGCAGCACCGGGACCAGAGTTAGTAGGGTGTGTATGGGGAGTGTGAATGGGTGTCTGGTGAACATCCTTGTAAGTCTTGGGTTGTATGCGTATGTGAGAGCATGAGGGAGGGAGTGTATGACTGTGTTTGTGTGTGACTGTATATGTCAGGTGGGGTTTTGGACTCCTCCCCTCTCCTGGGACATCTGGCAATGCTACAACATCTTCGCCTACCCTCCCCCTGCCACTTTTTTTTTTTTTTTAACATCTGTCTGGTCGCTCCCGGTGGCTGCCTGGTGGGATCTGGGTCCCTGGGCTCTGTTGGGTCCTTGGCGGGGTGGGTCGCCCTTGTGTCCTGGGCTGCTGGGTTCCGGGCCCGGCCGGCTCCGGGGTAAGCGGCTACGGGCGGGCCTGGGGGCTAGCCGTTGATGTCTCCCGGGACTCTGCCGGCTGCTGGTTGTGGCCCCCCGGGGTGATCCTCTGCACCTCTCGAGGGGGGGTTGGGGCTTCTCTGGTGACGGTCTCCCTGGGTTCTCCGCGCTCTGGGGTGACCACTGGATTTCTGGGCTTGGAACTCCCTCCATCTTCCGCACGTTTTTGGGGGCAGGTCTGTGGCCCTTCAGACTCACTATTGGACGCTCCTATAGAGAAACCTTACACATACAAGCGTGCGTACGCACACAGGTGCTCACATGGTGCTTTCATAGGTATGACTTGGACATCTTCAGCACATGAACTAAGGCTGTGGTTGGCCCTAAATGCCTTAGTAATAATTACTGTGTGATTGTTAGCAAACATTTTTACTTTTATATATCTTCATGTAGCTGATGCATCAATGTTTTTGTCTTGTGGGTTTTTTTTTTCCCCCCTCTTTTTCTGCAGGTCTAGAAGCGGATTCTGGTTCATTTATTGTTTATTCTATACGAAAATCCCCCCTTCCCCCTTTACCTCCATCTCCTCCTTTTCTCTCTTCTTTTTCTTTCATTTTTGTCTCCGTGTCCAGTTCGAATCTTAAAAACATCTGAAAATATTTCTAATAAAGTTTTGGTATCAGGCGTGGCGTCAGCAGAAGCTGTAACGCTCCACCTGAGAGAAAAACTGTAAGGCTAGTCGCCAGCATTCAGACATCAATTCTGATTGCTTCACAGCCGAACAGGACACGGTTTAAAAAAAAAAAAAAAAGTGTATGTCCATTCATTTCTAAGTTGATAGGATTTTAACATGTTTTATATTTGCTGCATGGCCACCTCTATCTCATACATCTGTTTTCAAGAAACCATGGCAGGTTTCTGCAGCTCTGGTTGTGTGAGTGGTGGTAAATTATGAAGGAGGACGATCATCGAACAGCCTCATTATTGTGATCTTCAGTCATTGTAATGTTGCCCTAAAGGTAATATTTTCTTAAATAGACTGTGGGTTTCCTGTTTTTAAGCACAAGAACACAGAGTATTGTCTCTTTGACCTGTGCACTGCAAAGTGGGAGACAACTGTGTATATCTTGCAGGATGCATAATTGTCCATTGCCACTGTTCTGGGAAAGCCATTTAGACATTTCTGCAGAGCTGTCCAATATTCATTTTCCCACTGAATATTCACACTGGTAAGTTGTACAAGTTTGAGGTGGGAGTCACAGCTTGTCATTGACTTACTGCCTCAAATGGCAAAGTAAATCAGCATAATATTGCCTAGTTATGCAAGTGTTTTGAGGCATGAGATTAATGTGAACAACATCCTCAAAATTCTAAACTGTGCACATGATCTTGCCAGCAACGTTCTGAACCTTTGTTTTGACAGTTTATTATAGAGTCGTCTCAGTGATCTATTCAAGTTTCATCTTCAATTATGACAAGCTTTTTAAATGTTCCTAGGCCAAATTCATTACTTTGAAACTCTGTTTTTTAAAATTAAATGTGGTGTTTCTTCATTTTAGAAGCTAACAGTGTGCTCACCCCCTGTTTAATTCCTTATGAATAAGTTGATTGAACTGACCCCAAACTAATCTCTGTAGTGTCTGCTGTCTCACACACTATCACTCTTCATTACAGTTAGCTCCATGTCAGAGACTGGCCAAGCCTTCACATCGTCTTCCAGAGAGGTCCTGCCACATCAGAACTGTGCAGCCTGTATCTACCTGTGATAAAAGAAGAAAACTGATCTGGTACCTGTTGTCCAGGTGAGAAAGAACCTTCACAGTTGTGCTGTTCTCTTGCATTAGAAATTCAGTGATGGTGTATGTTTTATGTGGCGTTCAACACCAATGTTGACTCTAAAACAAGAAACCATTGACTGTGGACAGCAAATACTAGAAACATGCAATTGACGTATTTTAGTACACAGGAGGCATTCTCTGGCCACTTACAAAAGTGTTCAGGCTTTCTCTTCTTATATTATGGGGATTTTTTTTATTTTTTATTAACAATTTTATTGTTGACTGCCACTGCTTCATCCCAAATGAATGGTGAGATCTTTTAGTACCTTCACATGGAGAACTCAACTGTAAGAACCAATTCTGTAGAGATGATCATTTATAATTACTGATTATATGTTGTGCTACTAAAACACCCAAAAATAAACTAAAGACAAAACTGGAATACAATAAATGATAAATGTCTTTGTTTTTTCATTTAAAGTACTATGTTAGCCATTATGGATGTAGTGAGAGGTCAAGCAAAATGACACCTTTGATTGGCTAACTAAAAAGATTACAATATGCAAGCTTTCGAGGGAACTCAGGGTTAGGGTTCTTCAGGCAAGGTGTAGACATGGCTTTACAGAATGTGTTCTAAAATGCAACCTTGTAAATACCATTTGTTTACATGGTGGTTGTTGGCAGTAGGACAGGGGCCAGCATATTAAGGGCTGTCCCAACCAAAGATTTACAGAATGATGTGTGTGTGTGTGTTTATGATTACATCTTGCCTGAAGAAGGGCCCCGAGTTGCATCAGAAGCTTGCATATTGTAATCTTTTTAGTTAGCCAATCAAAGGTGTCATTTTGCTTGACTTTTTCTTTTGAGTAATTTTGGTGATTTGGATTCAAATGGTTTCATGATTTCTGCTTCTTGTGACAGCCACCTTTTTCAGGCAGCTTGTTTGAGACTGTGCTGCCGCCACGTCTAACTAGTGTACTGTGACTAGCAAACCACACTGCTTCATTTATTTGTTCTAACTGATGCACTGCTCCTATTACACATGTCAGCCTTGGACTTCTGTCTGCTCTCATTTTGAATGACACTAGCCAGTGGACTACTAGTCCTTGCCTCCCCTTACAGTGTTGCAGGCACTAGAACCCTGAATTAGAATAGGTGGGTTTGTGAATGGTATGGCAGTTTTAGGGGACAGTAAAGTAGCTTCATCATCTATACTACAGCTTGAAGGTGTCATGAAATATTGAATGGATGGATAGATAGATAGCTTTATGTGTCCCTAAGGGAAACCTAGAACATTACAGAAGCTTGAGAAATAGAAATATATAAATAATCAAACAAACAACACCCCACTAAACACATATAAGAACTTCTGGCTTGCTACAGAACTGTTGCAACCAATAACAGGGCTATAGGTGGCAATAAGATGGTCAAACCCAATCACATGTTCATTTGAAGGTATTACCCTTTGAATAAAGCAGGTCCAGCTTGTTATGTCCAAAAATGAACATGCCATTACACCCTGGTTCAGAATTACTCATTGTTCTGCTGCTGAGTTTAAAAATAAACATTAACAGGATGATGTAACCGCTCCTAGGCAGTAATGTGAACAAAGTCAGTCAGTTTTTCTAAGTCTGGATCACACTTACCTGCTTTAATTGTAATGTCCTCGCATCTCCTTCATGAGTCTCCAGACCCTTTCCTGCTTTAACCACTCTGTCTGATCATAAAAACTGTCCTGCATTAAATAGGATCCAAAATATGTTTATGCTGGTTATCCACAATAAACAAATGCCGCAGTGCCAGGAACAGCCCGTGACTCACCATAACACGTAAAAGTTCATCCAACTTTAAACACTCCACATTTATGGTGACTGGCCAGTTCTGAGACCTTTCCACCTTACTTTTATCTTTGCTGTGTTCTTTCCATCTTTAGAAGGTGTAACAGATAGCAGTGATCGATTATTATTATTGTTACATGGCACTGTGTGTGCCAATGAACATGCAACACATTACCACTCTCCAGTACCATGAGTAAGTATTATTATTATTTTACCACAAACCGTCTATCTTCCTTGTTTCAAAGCTTGTCTTTCTTATCTTAGATAACTACCTAATATCAAAGTTAGAACTGTAATTAGAAAAGATCCATCAGTCTGAGCATGTACAATAAATCCTGGTTGAAGATTCAACATTGAAAGAAAGTATATGACTGTTACAGCAGCTACCAAATTTACTTATCACTTTCCCATACTGCTTTATCATTAATTGTAATGCATAATATGATCACGTCAAACATAATTAATAATAACAACACTGACATGTGCTTCATTGACTATCATTACACATGTAAACATTTTACTTTGGAGGAATGTCACCTGAGCAAGATTGCATAGGAATGACAAGACAGCTACAACATCACCTAATCCTTGAAAAGGCAGTTAGTAACAAAATGAGTGTTACCTCGCCAAGTGAACTTTACTTAGGGATGAAGTGAGAGAACTGCCTGCAGCTGTTTAGTACAAGAGCCTCCACTACCCCGAGCAGACCCCAGCCACAACTTCAAAAGCTACTAGGCTGTCTGTCAAGCTGCTTACCATTGGGTATCCAAAGCTGATGATGATTTGAAATGTCTGCTGTTCTAAGAAAAGACCCACTCATTCTAGATCCTTTGATGATGGGTTTGTTTACTATGGGGCAGGCTACCTGCAGAGTAGACTTCTGCCATGGACTACGAGATTAAGGAGTGTGAAACACCAGGCATTTATTATTGTGCTTAAAATGTATTTGTGAAGGGCAACAAGATCTTATGCTAGACTGCAAATGATTTTCTGGCCCATCCAGGATATGGTATAGACCACTACCTGGGCAGGAAGCCAGAAAGCCCTCAAGGACTGGGCATGGACCAGTGCCCAGACAGAAGGCCAGGAAACCAAAGGTTAAAAGAAATAAAAGCTGTTGGAGGGGTTGGGTGGTCAGCAGGGGGCCTTCCTAACTATTCAAGAGCAAAAGGAGGTTGCAGTGTTTTATCCAGAAGTATGGGCCTCAGAGGGTAAGGGATGACCTGGAAGCACTTGCTGGTTGATTGGGAGTTACCCTAGATGGATATCTCAGATTGCCCTTTTTAAAGTAACCTCTGCTCACTAGGCAAATGAGGAGGATAAAGACAAAGGGTTTCCCTGCATAGTCCAAGTAGGAATTGGCCAGAAGAGAAAATTGATAATCTGGAGGTAGAAGTGTGCTGGGACACCACGGGGATTCTGAGCGAGAGTACTGTTCATCCTATAGTCAGAATGATGTATCTTCAGTAAGGGCCAAAGGGGCAACATTTTTGTTTGGTTATTTGTAAAGATATTGGCCCTGAGCATTCTACTTCTTTTAAATCTACCTTTAAACATTTTATTGTAATAAATCTTTTATTTCTGACTTAACTGATTGTTGTTTTGGGTTGCAAATTACCTTATGCAGCTCCCAACAGGTTGACAGTATTATGGAGAATGTTAATTATTAAAGCTTACTCCATTCCTAATTATAATTTATTTACGCTCAACTATACTCTAAAATGTCAAAGTGAAATCACTAGACACACAATGCTAAACACTACTTACAAGGCATTTAAAAAAAAAGCTTCAGCCCCATATGCCTGGTATGAATTCTCCTACTTGTCATTAGTTCAGAATCACTTACCGGTAGTTATTTACTGTATAGTTTGGGCCAGTCTGCTCTTTCACCAATTTGTGCAAGCTTATCAAGAAGTGTGAAGGCTGAATAATTATATACAGTATTGGCAAATTTATCACTTATGCCCAAGGAAGCAGAAAATCATTATTATATGAATGTTGGAAAATGTACTTGGTTGTGTGGTGTAGCTCAGTGTCAACAAGATTGAAAGAGGAGTTTTTGGAAAAGGTGCCAGCAGGAAAAGGGTTTGACTTAGGCCTGGGGTGCCAGCAGCAAAAACTGGTCACTAATTAAGAAGATGGTTAGAATGAAAACCTGCAGCCACTCTGGCCCTCCAGAACCAGAATTGGGGACCCCTGACATAGGCAGTGAAGAAGACACTTGCTACTCATTAGGACTTTTTCCATTCAACTTTTTTAAAAGATGCGTCTGCAACATGGAAGGCTCATATCTGGACAAATTTGAAATTGAGTATGGTTAGTGTGCTTGCAAAAAATACTGAAGGTGGCATACAACAATTGCATCATACACGCACGGTTCACCAGTTAATTTTTCATCTCGGGGACAACAACACTGAGTAGATGGCTTTGAGGGCATAACAGTTTTTTTTTTTTTTTTTTTTAATTTTATCAGTCAGTCTTTATTAATACTGAACCATTTAATGAGGTCACATAACTGAAATATAAGGATGCATTTTGGTCACATAGTCTGAATTATAAACATTGCTGTATTTGGGGGGTCTGTTGCCCTGTCCAAGAGCTGTTCCTGCCTTGTGTCCTATGCTTTTTAGAACAGGCTCAAGCCTCCCCCATGACCCTGCTCAGAATAAAGCAGGTTTAGGAAATGGATGGATAATTTATTAAAGAAACAGTAAAAACAAACAAAAACTTTAAAAAAATAAATGAGACTTTGCTAAAAGAAAAGTAGACAATAGCTGAATAGTTTACCTGAAGATGCTTTATGGCCACATGGTTTAAAAAAACACAAACAGCAACCACTTTGTCACTTTCCTGATGTGCCTGTTTCATTGTGTTCTACTACAGACTGGCATGCCATCCAGCGTTCTTTTCTCTGAATTTTTACATTTACATTTATTTGCTTAGCAGATGCTTTTGTCCAAAGCAACTTACAAAAGAGGTCAACAGAATCGATCCAACCTCAGTCTGGGGGACTATTTAGGAACAAGTGTTAGAAGACAAGGCTACAAAATTGATCACCACAAGTGAAGAGCTCAAAACAACATGCAAGGAAGTTACACACCTTGGTTACAAAAATGAGCAAATCCTCTATATCAGTTAAACCAGAAATTCACCAAATGCTTCATAAACACACATATGGAATCAGAATTTCGAATGGCAGTGGGCAGCTTATTCTACCATCTATGAACTACACATGAAGAGTCTTGATTGAGATTTGATGCCACAAAGAGGTGGCATCACTAGATGCTGTTCCTCAGCAAACCAGAGTGGGTGAGAAGGAGCACAGGACCTCACAAGTGTCTCCACATACATAGGAGCTGAATGCTCACACAATACTTTCCAGCTCCTTAAGACCTTGCTTCTGAAAGAAAAGTTTAGAATTCAGATGGTTGCATATTCAGTAATATTCTGTGGCTATTGACTGGTTGGAAATATGTGAATTTATGTACTATCGTCAAAGTTGCATACATTAAACTTGTTTTTATTGAGTGTAGTTAGACAACATTATTTTCATTGTTCCACCACAAAATAATAAATGTCCAATATATTGTATTAATGTCATTTACAGACAGGATATAGGTTAAAAAAAATCAGGTCATGTTGTTCCAAGTTTTGAATGTTCTGGACATATGATGAGTAATTTTAAAGACAGAGAGAGAGAGAGATACTACATCAAACTGAAAATGGAGGGGGGAGGGGGGGTAAACGTTTGGGTTAATTAGCAGGCTTTATCTGAGTACCCTGTTCCCCAAATGGGAATGGGCATGAGAAGATGAACACGCCAACTTCTGATACATCTATTAGTACATTTAAGAAGCCCACGTCATCTTTTAAAAACTAGAACTGCCTGGACACCCCTTTGAGTGAAAGACATATTTAGTACCTTCCAAGGGCTCATAAGACATGAAATAACAGAGTTCATTCTCACTTTAAGCCTGTAAGGAAAGGGTAAGATGAATTGTATTCACATTACACTTTTTAGAATGTGCTTATATTGCTACAGTTACATTATTTAGAATATGCTGACATTAATAGGGGCTTATGATATGTGCAGTTCTAAGTGTGCATGCAGAGCTGCAGTTTCATTCTGGAAGTGATTTGAGGATGGATGATGTCAGTTTCTCTGAGTTTTGAGACTTACGTTCATAGATCATTGTGTTTTCAGTTTTTATAATTGTGATTATGATTGGGAATTTTTGTGTTCTGTAAAGATGCGATATTAGGTGACCATAAATTGTACACAGAGCTAAAACACATCTCAGAAAAAAATGTTGAAATAAAATCAAAAGACTAAACATTAATGAATTTGTGAAATAAAACTTCATACATAACCCCAATCTATTCCAGTGCCTTTCATCTTCGCTGCTTGTTGATAACATGCTTTGTGCTTAAAGAAAAGACCAATTAATAGCAAGTGAAGAGTTCGGCACTGCTATAGCCATTGTGTACATGTAGACTTTACCCAGTTGTTTAAAGTGCAATATTTTATGACAAGACACCAACATGGAGAATAACTACTGTGTCAAATTAAGTATTTGTGTAACTCTTTTGCTATACGTGCAGTTTTTCAGCAATGTAAGAAATGTATCTTGCGATGAACTGCTGCCCCGTCCTCGTTCCTGCATTACGCCTGATGCATGCTGGGATCGGCTTCAGCTTCTCTGTGACTACTTTGCTTTACACAAGTGGGTTTAAAGTGAATGGATGAATGGATCATTTCTGCACTTACAAAAAAAAGTCACAAAATCTGCAATTACAGTAAAAAACTGAGAAATATGGTGTAATTCTCCACTTTCAGTCTGCTTATTGAAGCCCTTTGAGCCACACCTATGCAGTGGTGGTAAATGACCACCGTGCCTGCTTGTAACCCCTCTGATGGGCAGTCAGCATACACAGCATGCAGCGTGCAGCCCAAGTGCAAGAAAGCCAAACACCATGTTTTGTAGTTTTCCAATTATATTCAAAATTGTGTTTATGTGCATGCTTAAATGACTATATTCAATCAGTCATAATACATCAAGCGTGTTTATTCAACTAGTGTAAAAGCACAAAACATACCCAACAGTGCAATCTCTTTCACAGAGAACCACTTTGCAAGAAACACCCAGTTAGAGGGCCAGCAAACTCGCAACCAACCTGTATTTTACACAGAGACATTAAGAGAGAATTACAAAAAAAATAAATAACTCAGCCTTGCTTATTACCTACAAGAGTTGGGGGCTTGCGTTAGTGAGTGAAAGAACAGGTTGATTGTGACATTGATTCCTTTAGTTTTCTGGTTTGATTTGGCAACTCACTACGTTGTCTCAATGATGGCAGGCCTTCACTCTCTTTGCACCCACTTTGCATGAGCTTCATGTGTCTTTCCCAGCTGCCCCAGACCTTTTTAATGTGACATCTGGATTATTTTGAATACACATCTTTTTGATATAAAAGACCCAGACTGAGCAATTTAACCCTAGATGCGCATTAATCTCATTCAACTGCCTTCTTCCAGGGAACATTATGCAGGAACCTGAGACGCTTGCTTGGATTCTTTGTGTTTAGGTAGCAACAGCGGGAATAGCCACACTACAGTAAGGGCATACAGTATCAAGCACAGGAAATGACATTTGCACATGGACTTAACTGCACCAACAGGTGAAGTTTAACTTGTGCCTGAGCAAATATTTTTTGACAAATATTGCATTTGGTTTTCTTTGGTAAATAATTACAATGGTGATCGTTATGTTAGCATGCAACTATTGTTTTCAGTTCAAGCGATCTCTGTATTCATTGACCTGCTGTCCATTATATAATCCCTTTCTGCAGAACAGGGTCTAGAAAGATGTCTTTACCATTAGAGGTTCATTAATTCCTTGTCCCAAAACTATTCAGTCAGAATTGAATAATTAGTGTTGTGTCTCATCATCCTTGGCAGTTGTATTTATGTATCTTTCTTTCTACTTAAATATTACAGGTTTTATCATGCAGAACTTCCACCACTGCAAGTACCTCCTGGACCAACTCAACAAGCAGCGTGAGCAGAGTATCTTGTGTGACTGCATTGTTGTGATTGGCCAGTCTCACTTCAAGGCCCACAAGAATGTCCTGGCAGCGTTTAGTGAGTACTTTGGAGCTCAGAATGACAGCTCAAGCATTGATGGGTTTACTTTCCTGGACCCGAGTCAGGTGAATGAGTACAAGTTTCAAACCTTGCTGGACTTCCTTTACACTGGAGTCATAAACATTGATTGGTATGTATGGTGAGGGGCTAGTATTCAGTACAATGACCAACCATTTATTATTTTTTTTAACTTCATATTTTTCCAGGTTTAAGTATTGTTAAGATTTATGTTAAGCAGAAATTTTACAAAAATCAAAAGATGCATGTGTAGGTATGTGTTTCCAACTCCTATCCTGGAGGGCCTCAGTAGTTGCAGGTTTTCATTCTAACCCTTTTCCTAATCAGTGACCAGTTTTCACTCCTAATTAACTTTTTTCCCTTCATTTTAATTGCCCAGTCTTTAGTTATTCAGTCCTCCGAATTTATTATTTTGTACATCAAATGAGATGTGAAGTGAGCCAACAGATGACCAGCTAAGTTAGGGCTTCAAACTCCAACCAATTTCACTCCAATCACTTTCTTAATTAGAAGCATCCATGTTTTTCATTAAACCCGTTTAATTCCATGGCTTGTTGCTACTCCTAACTCTGCCACAGTAGACATTTCCGAAACTTTTTTTTTGGTGACCTTACTGGGACCTTCATCTTTCCCTATTCTCATATATCGTGTGATAAGCACAGGCAAGCTGGTCATGTGGCGGCTCATTTTGTGTCTCATTATTGTTTGCCTGCTAATTAAGGAAAATAACAATTCAGGGGTGTGAGTCAAGCCAGTTAAAATTAAGGCAAATGAAGTTAATTAACAGCAACTGCTCACTAATTAAGAAGATGGTTAGAACAAAAGCCTACAGTCGCTGCCGTCCTCCAGGTCTGGAGTTGGACACCTCTAGTTCGATTGT
>JANRMT010062854.1:115277714-115414611 GCA_026402145.1 Polypterus bichir lapradei | reverse complement strand
TTGGAACAAAGAAAACTAACACCCAGATAAAACCCTCTAGACAACTAGAAAACATGCAAACTAAAAACAAAATTCTGAGTCCTAGTGTTTTTCAAAACTGACAGTAAGCTGTCAGTGCATGAAACACATTTTTATCCCATCAGTGCTTTTGTGTATAACACTGCCTATAAAACTATTCCACACGCTTCAAAATTTTTCCCTTTTTTCGCTGGACAACACTGAATCGGAATGAATTTAATTTGGCTTTCTGACATTGATCAACAGAAAAGGACTATATAATGTCAGTGAAAAAGATCTCTGGAAACTGATCAAAATGAATCACAAATACAAAGCAAAAATAATGACATAAACACTAACCCCCAATTGGATTTCAGTACGGCATAATTGGCTAAATGGAGTCTAAATGCACATTCTCTGGAAGGTCCAATTTGTGGGGAATCAGCATCACAGTCTGACCTATGCAGTGAAGACAAAATTAACTCCAAAAAGCTCCATTAAAAAGTGAAAAGCATAAGTTAGGGGATGGAGATAAAAAAATATCCCAAGTCGGTGAATATCACTTGAAGTCCAGTTAAATCAGTTAAGATACGGACAGTAATGAGTTGTCAAGCTACACTGAGAAGTCTAGTGAGGGAGGACACTTAAGAGACAAATGAGAACTCTGGAGGAGTTACAAGCTACAGTGAATCAGATTGCAGACAAAAACTGCTTCAACAGTCACTGCTAGGGATATCACAAGAACCTGTATCTGCCTGTGTGAGCGCATGATTCAATTTTCTTTTTAGGCAAAGTACAGTGGACAAAAATGTTGGAAGTAGTGGCTGGCTTATTGGTAAAGTAACTGGTTGAACCCTCTTTTTCATATGGCCTATACTATTCATTGTAACAGCAATTATGTCATTATATGTGCCAGGTAATTACCTGTCTTGTGCCTTTCCCTGACCCTCAAAATACAGAGCAAAGGCACTATAATGCCATGCATAATTTATGCTCTCAGCTACAAAGCGCAGCCAGATACTTTTGAATGCAGGTGTCTCAATGCATCAGGTAGGAGGCTGCTCTACCAGCCAATGGAAGTGTGCAGCATTGAGATTATACTGTATATGTATGAGAGTGATTAGCATACTGTATATATTGATGTTTAATGATGGTGTTCAATGGTAGCATTCAAGGTTATGTACGCACATTACAAGGTGATTGTGATTTATAAAGGGTAAATTTTGTAGGAATGTACGTATGTATAAATCTAGTTTTTGTTTACATATTTCTTTTTTTCTTGGTGTGCACATATTTCACATTTGAATCCACGCAAATTTTTACAAATGAGGTCCCAGGGGTCTGCGATATTTGAAATTTACATATTTTAACCAGCTAATAATGCAAATATTAATCTTGCAACCGCAAATGTTACAAACCTAACCAGAGCGATTCTCTAAAAAAGCTGATTTTAAAAGCAAACTGCTTGACAGAGTTTGTCAGTCAGTCTTTCTCCAACCCGCTATATGCTAACACAGGGTCACGGGGGTCTGCTGGAGCCAATCCCAGCCAACACAGGGCGCAAGGCAGGAACAAATCCCCGGGCAGGGTGCCAGCCCACCGCAGGGCACACACACACACCCACACCCACACACCAAGCACATACTAGAGACAAGCACAGGATCGGCAATGCACCTAACCTGCATGTCTTTGGACTGTGGGAGGAAACCAGAGCACCCAGAGGAAACCCACGCAGACACGGGGAGAACATAAAAACTCCACACAGGGAGGACCCGGGAAGCGAACCTAGGTCTCCTTTCTGCGTGGCAGAAGCGCTACCACTGCGCCTCCGTGCCATCCACTTTAGAGAGTTAGTTTAAATGAAAATATCTTGAATTACTCAATTCAACAAAACAAGAAACAACATTTGAACATTTATTTTTAGTATTAATGTTAGAGAATAAATTTAGAGATTTGCACATGGCAAGATAAATCACTTAGTTCATGATGATATCATTCCTTAAAAACCCTCATTGGTTTATCCCACATTAAAACTCAAGCCCTGCATTGTATATTGATATTTATCAACACCAATACTAGTTTTCATGAATGAGAGCTGGGTAATTACTTGATGGATATATCAGTATTTAAAGCTGTTATCACTGTTAGTATTTATACAGCGTATTTAGTATTTATACAGCGTATTTTATATTCTGTTGCAGAAAAAGGCACAATATTGTTCACTTGAGTAATGGAAGTACTGTACCTTTAATAATGGGATGAATGAATGGGATTTCTGTTTTTGATGTGGTATTGAATAGGTATACCGTATAAGTACCATAAATGGTGTTTGTATCAAATTAAAAAAATTTGATATTTATGGGGAGCAACTGTTTAAAAGTTTACCAGAAGGCACATGGGAAACTGGGCAGTTAGCTGAAGGGAAGCTCTGGTTTAAGCTCTAGGTACATTTCTACACAAGTTCTGGCAGTGTCCCACAGTTAGGGTTCTTTGGAGTAATGTGTCAAAATTCTCCCTTCATAAAATTCTGTTATTGCCTCATTTATGTCCACTTCTGGACATTTCTGCTTTCTCTCTCTCTCCTTTCCAGCAAAGGTTATTCTCTCTAGGCTTGATTGCTGCAAAATTAGCCTTAGCCTCTTGCTGGAAATCTCCTAGTTTATTATCTTTTGATTTTAAGATCTTTTGATCTTATTTTGCTTGAATTATGTGCAGCACAGATTAATGGCTCATCCAGCACCTGTATTTTAAAGTGGCAGTCAGCCTCACAACTTGTCCTAGTCACATAGAGGGAATCTGCATACCAAAATTTACTTAGGTTATTTATTTTATCTAGTTATCTTCTTTTTCCCCTGTTGCGCCTTCTACTCCAGGGCTACCTTTGTTCATGTAAAGCAGGGGGGGGGGGGGGCGGGGGGGTGGTGCTTGTTTTATTGGTATATTATAATGTACCTTTCATTGAGCTGTTAATAGTTTGATTTATACTTTGTTAATAAAAATTTTGATCACAAAAAATAATCTGGTCTACTATGTCTTTACATTGATGAAAAGAAATGTTGCAAATGTCATTTAATGTTAATTCAATAATTATTGCAATCTTTTGTAAACATATATAAAAATATTAAACTTACTGTAAATAAATATTCAAGTAAAAAGAACAATAGTGTGGCCTTTTGTAGGCAATTGTTCAGAAAAGTAACACACAAGACTACTAACACATTTAAAGGCTTTGCATAAATGCAAACAATGCACAATGCATTTTTGTGTAAAAAAAAAAAAAAAAACTGTCTTTGCAACTTGCAATTTTTGGCAAAAAAGATTAGCATATCAACGTGCTTTTCTATCAAAGGCTGCAACGTACTCTTGATGGGCCCTGAAGTACTAAATACAAGCTGTGAAATACAGCTGGAAGTATATGCGCACACGAAGTGGTACCACAGTTTATGCAATTTATCACTGAAACGTAACAGCACCTTAAATTATGTAGTAAATGTAATTATATATAATTTTAAAATTACACACAATAAAAGAAACATGCAACGTCAGCACACGTTATGATGAGGATTCATGAAAAGAGGGAGCAATAGAGCCCCTGTAGCTCCTGAATAAACAGCACAGAATAAAAATAAATAATTGCAGACCTCTATCTTGATGCATTAAACATTTAACTGGCTGCACAAAACATTTTAACCAGTAGAAAAAAAAGCCACATTGCTACTTCAAACTCTGGTTGACAGGTTTATACTTATATATTTCTGTAATTTATTTATTTATTTATTTTGAAATTTTATTAATTTTATTGTAATCATTCCATACAAATCAATTTTTACAAAAAGTAGAATTGAGAACAAGTCGATCCCCATCCCTGAGAGAGAGAGAGCAAGGCAAACGGAGTAAAATTTAAGGCTTCTAAACATACCTAAATTGATAAGTTTGATAAGTCAATAGAGATGAATGGAGAAGAAAAAGAAATACAGAAATAACTGCTTCCTCTGTGCTTTAAGAGCTTATTCTAAAATATTACTGATTAGATCCTGCCATGTTTTGAAAAAAATCTGTACAGATCCTCTGAGTATTTGATTTTTTTCAATTTCAAATAGTATAACACATCGGTTTCCCACTGACTTAAAAGAGGAGAGTTTGGATTCTTCCAGTTTAGCAGAATAAGTCTGCGTGCCAAAAGTGTAGTGAATGCAATCACAGTTTGTTTGTCCTTCTCCACTTTAAACCCATCTGGAAGAACCCCAAACACAGCTGTTAATGGGTTAGGAGGGATTGTGACCCCAAGGCTGTCTGAAAGGTAATTAAAAATTTTGGTCCAGAATGATGTTAGTTTGGTGCAGACTCAAAAATATTTCTGTAATTTAGAAATATTATACCTCATGAGATGTTTTGTATTGATTTGTTTGAAAATCCTGCATAGAGGCTTGCACGTATCTTACGGTTTTCCATCCCCATTTACCACAATGCCATAATATTGTAGCATTGGCCACAATGGATGGATTCTCTGCTATTTACATGGTTATTTGAGGTGTCTCATTATCCTTTGCTCCACTAGTTGGAAAATGCATGTGCAGCTTTGCATAGTTGCCCTTTTTATAGGTGTTCCTGCTATTGATGATGTCATGGCAGCTCATTCATTTGGTGGATCATTCCTGGCTGACATAACTTTTCCGGCACCACTGCAATATTTTCAGACACCACTTTGGCTGTTCTCTGTCAGGTAAGTGTGCTGGTGAAAGCTCCAACACTGCTGAAGGGTCTATCTTATTAACACCTGTAAGTGGATGGAAATGGGGCTGCAACTCAAGCTTAGGGAGCTGGAAGTGCATTAGTAATGTAGGCTATAGAACTGATAACATGAAAAATGAGTATTGAAGTATTTTTAAAATGTTAAAATCAATACTTATTGATATGTTAGTTTTGACATTCTATACTATAATATACTATATTATTATGAATTGACTATAAATACATGGATAAGTAAATCTAAATAAATAAACACACCATCCTTACTATGAAGCATGGCACTGGGAATGCTTCTCTGCAGCAGGCTCTGGAAAGCTAATGATATTAGAGGATAAAATACAGGGAAATGCTGGAAAACCTGATGTACAGTTGTGGCCTAAAGTTTTGAGAACGACATATATTAATTTTCACAAAGTTTGCTGCCTCTGTTTTCATGATGGCAATTTGCATATACTCCAGAATGTTATGAAGAGTGATCAGATGAATTGCAATAAACTGCAAAGTCCCTCTTTGCCATGAAAATTAACTTAATCCCAAAAAAACCCATTTCCACTGCATTTCAGCCCTGCAACAAAAAGGACGTGCTGACATCATTTAAGTAATCCTCTTGTTAACAGTGTTGATGAGGACAAACCTGGAGATCACTATGTCATGCTGATTGAGTTAGAATAGAGTGGTTGAACTGTTGTGAAGAAGGCTTCAGGGCACCCAAGAAAGTCCAGCAAGTGCAAGGATCGTCTCCTAAAGTTAATTCAGCTACGGGATTAGGGCACCACCAGTGAACAGCTTGCTCAGAAATGGCAGCAGGCAGGTGTGAGTGCATCTGCCACACAGTGAGGCGAAGAGTTTTGGAGGATGGCCTGGTGTCAAGAAGGACAGCAAAGAAGCCACCTCTCTCCAAGAAAGACTTCAGAGAGAGGCTGATATTCTGCAAAAGGTACGGGGATTCGACTGCTGACGACTGGGGTAAAGTCATTTTCTCCAATGAATCCCCTTTCCAATTGTTTGGGGCATCCAGAAAAAACATTGTCCAGAGAAAAAAAGTATGAGTGCTACCATCACTCCTGTGTCATGCCAACAGTAAAGCAACCTGAGACCATTCATGTGTGGAGTTGCTTCTCAGCCAAGGGAGTGGGCTCACTCACAATTTTGCCTGAGAACACAGCCATGAATAAAGAATAATAACAAAACATCCTCCAAGAGCAACTTCTCCCAAACAACCAAGAATAGTTTGGTGACAAACAGTGCCTTCTCCAGCATGATGGAGCACCGTGCTACAAGGCAAAAGTGATAACTAAGTGGCTTGGGGAACAAGACATCAAAATTTTGGGTCCATAGCCAGGAAACTCCCCAGATCTTAATCCCATTGAGAATGTGTGGTCAATCCACAAGAGGCAGGTGGACAAACAAAAACCCACAAATATTAGAGTGGTTTAACAACATACCTTAAAGTGCAAAATACATGTCAGCCTTAGCCAAAATGACTATATTTGAAAAGGAAATTTTATTTTAAATGAAGAAGTGAATCTCCACAGTGAGAAAGTAAACAATTACCAAAAATTTGCTAACTATCCAGGTATATTTACATTTCCTGTTTTGTGGTGATGCACTGACAGTTTTTCAAAGCTGTTTCATTCAGGGTTTTAATAATACTGATTAATACTGTTAATATTGTAGCGCTGCACAATGGACTTTTGTTCATTCTTCTATTAGGTACAATTACAGCTCGCTATAATTTCACTAAGACAATAATCAAGTGACTGTGGCCTGCTCATCTGTGGCTGTCACTGAAGCTGCTCACTTGAACAAAAGGATGCCAGCTACTGAGTCAGCACTGATGTCAGCCCCAAGAGCTAATGCTGTTACAATATACTGGCCTAGTGACTTTTGCTCCTTGTTTATGGGGTGGTCCTTATTGTCACATGTAGAGGAGGAGGAGAAGGAGAAGGAGGAGAGTTTTGGAGCATGCACTGATACAGCGTGTTTCCGCGCCCACCACAGGATCCCAAATTAAGACCTATGTGCAGCTGTGCAATGGGTGACACCTCAGCACCACACTAGTTCAAATGGAGTGGAACAATGTGAGGTTTTTTACAATGGCCAGAGTGCCATTCCTGCCACCAACCCCCGCGTTTTCCCTGCAAATTGGAGGACCTGCTTGCAGGGCTGGATGCAGGTTAACGTCATACCCAGGACAGAGCAATTGCAAGTACAGTACAGTGTAGAGAGTACAGTGAAATTCTTTCTCACATGTGCTAATTTAATATGCAACACATCCCCACTCTGCGGCACCATGAGTACAGCTAACTTACTAGAGGCTGTTTTTAGGGTTAAAAAATGTTGGTGTCAAAATTCAAATACTAATATTTGACCTTTATAATCAATTTCTAAAGAATACTTTCAAATAATTTTCCTTTACTTCTGTTTCATAAACAGTGCATCTACTGTCTTAATGACATTTGGTCAAGATTTATACAGAACTTATATAGATTCAAGCATCATCAAAAAGATAAGTGTTCTTCAGTAATCTAATTAGCTGCTCAAAACAAACATCAGAGAAATTCAGGTTGGTAGAGGTCGCAGCTCCTGTTTGCCCACTCCCTGCCCACCACCAGCCAGTGTCTGGGTAGAGTTATTCTCTCTGTACCTGTGCAAGTTTTGCCAAGGTGATCCGGTTTAACCACACATCTCAGGAAACAGATTAGATATCTTGGCTCTCCAATTTGGATTGTATCGAGGATTGTTATTGAGAGAGTTAATGTCCCATTCCGTGACCTCTTCTGGCTCCTGCCTTGTAGCCTTTGTTGCTGGGGTAAGTTCAGTCACCATCACTTAGATGTTGTGAAGATTTCGCTTTTGCCCTGTGAACATAAATTAGGAGTAATTGACCAGACAAACCATGACTGCTAATATATAATGTATTTTTCTTTTAAACAATACAATACAATGTCACACTACATTGACTGAATGATATTGGGGATCACTTATTTCTAAACTACCACATTATTAATGTGTGGTGCATATAGATTACCATGAGCAGTAAGCTACTTATAAAAAAAAAACTGAATTCAGCATGGCCATCTTAACAGTATCATAGGCCCCCAGGCAAAGTAATGCACTGAAACCCCAGTCTTGATAGCAAAACAGAAACATACATATAGTAGACATCAGAAATATTGTGGGCCCCTATGCTCCTGAAGCCCCCAGCCAGTGCCCATTGCACCCATACTTTAATATGGCTCTGAATTATGGTAGTGATTACTGATTGATCTGAACATGTCGGTCCTGTGAGGAAGGTCTTATGTCAGTACTTTCACACAGAAACTAGTTAAGTCCCGTCTTGCACATGTTTAATTTATCTTTATGTTAATTTATCTTACATTTTTCACTCTGGTGAAAACTTCAGGTTCTGTTTCTCTATGTCTTTTTATCTTCTGTAAATTTGATTAGTATTATCTGAAATGGATATTCCATTAAATTAAAAATCAGAGTGAAGGGTGAATTGACAGGCTTTACCTGGATGATAAATGAACCAATAATTATATATGTAAATACGATCTTTCTAAGAACTCATATATTCAACAGTTGCCACGAATCATCTACTGATTACATTTATGAAGTCCACACCGTCTTTTAATAAGAACTGATGTCAACGCACCCCTCGAGTGAAAGTCCTATTTAGTACCTTCCAACGGTTCATAAATTTTAGACTGAAAGATACTCTCATTTGAGCCAATAAAGCAAGGTAGGCAGTGCTCTTTTCATTTTACAGTAATTTGAAAATGTCGAGTGAGCAAGAGGATGTTATTTGTTCGTTTGGCTTGGTATTATTATGTGCCGTTTCTTAAATTAATAGGTATGCCGTAACATTCGGGTGCGTTCCTGGACATAGTTTTGAAAGTTGGGAACATTTTACTTTATTTACGTAATCATTAGGACACATAGCACTTTCATTATTATTACGTTTTGTACCAATGAGTCACATTAAGAATAACTGATAAGACTGTAAATTGATAGGTTAACAGTACATACAATATTTCTAAACATAATTTACGATGTTATCAATAACGGAGCCAAATAGACTTGTGGTGGCTAAATTAGCGTTCAAATACGCCAAATTTCAATTCGACTGATACAAAAAAAAAATTCAATTGACAGATTATTAAGTAACTGTTTTGAGTGTCCATTAGTAAGTGTAGTTCCGGTTTGGAAAACTTACATCTCGTGCGACTGCGTGCCGAGACTTTTCATGACCGACGCAATTTCGATCGTATCTAAAAAGAGCTGATTCTGAGGCAACGGGTTTTCTTGAGCAACGGTGAATCCAAAAATGACAAAGGCTGTACTGTTAGACTTAAAAACATTATATGGTTCCAGAAATGTCTACTGATCGTTAGTGTCTCTCAATAATTTCTTAAACGAATCCCCCACCGAGCATATTTCTCGGAAGAAATGAACGATGGGTGGATCTCGTAACTCGACCAATTAGTTCTCGTCACGTGTTTTATAGCCGCGCTTGAAACACTAAATCGGCTCCCAAGACCTTCCCTACCTGTTGAAGTAACAGCGTACCCTTCAAATATTGATCGGAGGCAATAAACCACTCCGACATCGCAGCGCCAGTGTCGTTTCGACGATCGCTAGTGACCATAACAGTGTTTGGCCCGCGATTTTTATTGCTTCGCGCCGGTGGCTTTTCCGATGTTTCAGTAACTTTTCTTATTGCTTTGCCTTCAGAAGTGGGTATCGGACGTACGAAAGAGAACAAAATACAGTATATACAACATAAAGTATTATTTCAACGTATATATTAAAGAGTTAACTAATCTCTATATGAGGTTGCACAGGATGATTCTGTTTTTAGATAGATGCTTTCGCCAATGCTTTGTAAATTGAAGTTTTTGAAAGTTAAAAAATTGTTGAAATATTCCTAATTGAGGTATTTCAAAGAACGTGGAATTGCCCTGATAGTTTAATGAACTCCATCTACTGGCAGCCAATATTTTCTATTGCACATTTTCAAACAATGTAATTCCAAAGTGCTTTACAAGATGACACAGAGAAAGTTACAAGAAAAGCAAAACAATTAGAGGAAATAATACTAAAAAACTAGGGGGGCCAAACCCCCAGGCGCCCAACCCCCAGTTGCGGACTGAAGCTGTAAATGTACAAAAGAAAAATGATTGTTAATTGGAGTCAAAATCACGAAATTGTACAAATACATAAAATAAAAATTAAGTCTTATTTAACAGAGTAAAAGTCATGAAATGAGAATAAAATATTTACTCTCTTACCAATTGGAGTATTCCCGTTAAACTGAGGTCCCCTATGCTCGATGAGTATTTATAAGACTAAATAAATGATCCATTCGTTTTAACTGACATTCTTATAGATAAAAAAACTTTTTTAAAAAAAATGACTCATTTAAATAAAAGGAAAAATCACGTGAAAACTAAAGTGGTATGCAATGGGTCATCCTAACTCTACCTTCAGCTAAGTAAATCACTTAAATACAAACATTGGTGTTATGATTAGATATTTTTTTAATACTTTGTTCCTGTGAAAGAAAGTTTACTCGATCAAAAATAAAAACCATGACTGTTTTGATATTAAAAACCACGACTTTATATTTTAGTTTATAATTCAAAAACAGGATAAGAATTTGAAAATCTAACAACATTACATTAAAGTTCGATAAATTCTGAAAAGAATGACACCAAACATATATATGTAGGTTTTAAAATAAGCCCGAAGTAAAGCGTGACAAAAAAGTGGTATTAAAACGTTGCAAAAAATTGTTGCACTTTTAGGCTTAGGATTTTATATATAGAGAGTAGATAAGTAACAACAAATCAAGGTAAGAGATGGATAGGAGGACAGAAAAAAAAAAAAACTTCAGTTAGGCTGGCAAAAAAAAAAAAAAAAATCTGCAGGGGTTCCAAGGCCAAAAGACCAGCCAGCCCTACTGGGCATTCTACCTAACATAAATGTTCCTACATCAGTCTAATGCTTCACATAATAGGCTTCTATTGAAGTTGGTCTCATGGACAGCTGAGACACCAGCCTTCATACCATATTCTCAGGGGACAACATGGTGCCTTGATCAGGTGGTGGTGGCGGCACAGGTCACCACCACAGAAGAAACTGGAATGACTGGCCAGCAGAGGCTAGAAGTGGCAGCCGAACACTCCCCAAAGCTGCCGGCACTGCTTCAGAAATTGCCTGCTAGTATTTTATTCTTAAAGGCAGAATTGCACCAGTTCTGTTACAGGAATCATAGTACAAGTGGGCCTCATCTGGGCAGATTTCTCTGAGCCAGATTCTAATCATTTGGAACAGATGTGGCTGTAGCATTCGGGCTGAATCTACTTAGAATGACTGCAGGATTGTAAGCGGCCACCGATCACTCCCCAAAGCTGTCAGTTCTGCACACCAGTACCATTCCATGTAGCAAAATGCACTCGAGCCTCATCTGGGAAGATTTCTTAAAGCCAGATCCTAGTGATTTGGTTCAGATATGGTTGTAGTACTCGATACAGGTGTGTTTAGAATGACAGCCTGGCTCTACTCCAAGCTGTTCGGACCAGAAGTGGCAACGCATCTCTCAACAAAGCTGCTGACACTACTTCAGGTGCTGCCCACTAACTATTTTATATGCAGTGATTGACCTAAACTCCTTAGTAAAGACTGCAGTATGCTTCATGTTAGAATCGCCCTGGTAGCTTCTACTGATCTGTTCTTGTAATGCATTAATATTTGCTAATCCCATTTTAGCAAGCTGATTTATAATTTATTTGTAAAACAGCTGCATAAAATGCAAACATTGTGGTTTAACTTTTTTTGTAAAAATATATTTTAATAAGCATTGAGTAATAATCATGAATTAGTAGTAAAACTTTTTTATTTTACATATAGAAAAAAAGTGTGAAGAAAAATCTGTAGTTCAGAAAACAAATTACATCATATGTTTTTATTTAGCATATAGAAAAGAAGGAATGTGAAGAAAACTGTGTAATTCAGAAAATAATTGTAAGACTTTTTAACAGTGGCTATGAATTATTGCACATGCTTCCTTGAAGTAGAAAAGAAAGAGTCCGGATGTGGTTCCTGGTGGGAAGAAGAAAGCAATGTGACATTTTTTCTCTCATTGGTTTAGAAGAGTGTGAATAAAAGCGTTAGTGTTGCTGTATATTGGACTCTGTGCAGTTCTTGTTGTTCTTTGCCTAGGGCATGCTTAAGTGGCAGCAGTGGTGTCTTGTTACTGAAAAACGGAAAATATAACAAAAAATTAGCAAGCTGAACAATGTACCAGGTGTCGGAATAGTTCATGGACTGACAGTGCTGTTCTTCTTTACATTGCCATAAGCCGCCTTAGCTGTGTTTTGTGGAGACTGTGTGTACTTGTGTGGTAGATAAGTAAGAGATACACAATCTGTCGTGTATTGAACTGTTTAAAAAGAAAAAAAAATGTTCTCATCAAAAGATTATAAATTGAAATACAAACTGTGCAACTCTGATCTACAACATGTGAAAGCCTCCGTCTTTCAATGGATATGGCAATCAGTGTTTTCTCTGTTGGGCTAGGCAATTTGAAATTGCTGCGCAAGCACTATGTGGAGTCAGTGAGGACACCCTCATATCTTATAGGACAAATTTTATAAACCCTGCTACCTACATGCTTGGAAGGTGCTGCATTTTTAGTGTGGGAAAATCTCTCCAGAGTTTTGCAGGCTGACTATGACAGCATGAAAGAGAAACTGCAGGGTAGAAACAGTTTATTTCTCACTTCCAAACATGTGGTAATGCCCGGCCACATCAGGTCAATCAGAGCTTAGATGTTTTTGCTGCTGAGGTTACTAAACTGGTGCTTGAAGCATTTCCAGACTGTGACATAAACACACAGAATGGAGAAAAAGTTAAACGCTTTCTGGCTGGGTTAGATCCAGCTGTACAAGCAAAGTGCCAAGAGTTGGGTGCTACAAATATGGAAGAAACACTTGTAATTGCCAGCCGATGCGAAGGGGCAAGAGAGGCTCACAAATTTTCAAATTTATCTACTACACCCTTTCAAACAGTGCAACACCTTACAGGATTCAGTATGCAAGATATGTTAATACAGTGTCTCAGGAGAACCAGCTTAACAACAAACAGATGAGGCAATTAAGGGCATCTAGACAGAAAGACTATGTAGTTCAAGGGGAAGATTGCATGGGGAGACATTCTTCTCCACACTACTCCAAAGACCAGTACAGTCACAGAGGTAGGTGTGAGTGTTGCAGTTGTCCATTTAATGCTGCTATAGTACAACCATCAGGGTCACCCAGTAGTAAAGGGGATCACTCATTGGATCATCAATCACAGGACTTCATCCTAGGGCGCATGGGAACTTTCACAGAGATGCCAGGAGCTGGCGCCTAGATCAACAAGTGAAAATAATGGCAGGGAAGAAAACAGGAGTGTTAAATTTCTTTTACCAGCGTATCAAAACCACAGTCCCTGACCTGTGAATACACAGAGGAAGTTGGGAATCTTCCATTGACTGGTGTCATGACCAATTCTCCAGTTCATATTGCTCGGTGATAGCCTACTGACTCTGAGTCAGATATAGAATATGTAGCAACAGGATATGTGACTCCTCAGGTTGTGGAGTCCCCCCCATTGCATTTATTCAGGGTATCGTTGAAGGAATGGCTATTGACATTCTCATTGACACTGGCTTAATGTTTCACTTATAAGCAACTTTAAAAAGGATGTACCTGCTTTGAGGAAACATCCCCTGACTCATCTTTTAGCACAATCAGTAAAAGGTCAGTTACTGGACAGTTTGGGCACAATTAACTTGACAGTACACATTGGTTCAGACATCTGGCATCATGAAGTGCATGTAATGTGTGACACTAGTCAACACTTGCTATTGGGGTTGGACTTCATTGTCAAAGCTCATGCAGTTATAGACACATTTAAAGTGTGAGTAGAAGTTGTGGAATATACGTATCAACTCCACTGTTGTGTAAAACAGATAGGGTGCCATACTGTTGTAATGTAACTATTAATGTCCACTTTTACTGGGTGCCACCTCTAAGTGAAAGAAAGTATTATGTCAGCCTGCGTGGAGTCATCAGTTTTTTTCTCATTCCCTCCTGATAATTACATAGGCTATTTAGAACCCAATACTGCAGTAAATTGATTAAACACCATATTAGATCTGGCCATAATCCTCCCAGTGAGCTTACTGAACAACACTTGTTAAATGTCAAGAAATTGACAGGCAAGTTTCAGAGTTGCTATCTGCAGGTGTAATAGAGGAGAGTTATAGTCCGTGCTCTTTGCCAGCATGGCCAGTCCCGCACTCAGCTGCAGAGGTTCATGCTTTCCTTGGCCTTTGCTTCTATTACAGGAGATTTATTCAAACCTTTGCTCATCATGCTGCTCCACTGTTTCAGTGGACAGCTGAATGTCAAGCATCCTTCAACTATCAATGCCAGGCCCTAGCACAAGTGGGGAGTTCTGGCACAGGCACATAATGGAATGGAGAAAGTAGTTGCTTATGCTAGCCAGACCTTGACTACATCAGAACTGAAATGATCAACATATGAATGGGAATTATGGACTAAAGCATGCCGTGCACCTCAGTTTAGGCTATATCTTGGCCTGCGACCATTTATCATTATTACTGACCAAAAACCTTAACACAGTTTGAGGTATAGCACTAAAGGGTAATGATCCAACTGGACACTGAAGCTGCTGGGCCTTATAATTGGATACATATGAATGGACTGCAGTATACCAAAAAGTGCACAGACATGGAAAATGCTGATTCACTGTCATGCAAGCCTTCTTCTCCATTGACTGTCACCTCCAGGGAAAATGTAGATAACTGCTGTTTATATGTAGTGGAGTCTAATATTGACCTAATTTTAAAGACCCTCTGGTAGTTTCTTCCATCTCTTATTTGTGACACTGCTGAAACTCCACAAATTCTGCCCTCAGCTTAGCCAGCTGGGTGAAATGCACCTTATGGCATGCCACCCAACCATGATGTCGTTGTTCTATTATTTCACAATGACATACAGTTTAGTCCATAAGTATTGGACAGTGACATAATTTTTATAGTTTTGTCTCTATGCGCCTCCATAGTGGATTTGAAATGCAGAAATACATGATTGAAGTGTGGGCTTTCAACATTAATTCAAAGCCATTTAGGAATGACAGGCATTTTTATACATGGTCCCCCCATTTTCACAGGCTCAAAAGTATTTGGACAATTGACCGACATGCTGTTCCATAGCCAGGTGTGAGCAGGTCTCTGATTATTTAACTATTGAGTAGGTTGAAGGTCTATAGTTGGTTCTAAGTGTGGAATTTGTATTTGGAAGCTGTCACTGTGAACTCTCAATATGAAATCCAAAGAGCTGTCCATACAAGTGAAAGCAGGCCATCATTAGGCAGAGAAAACAAAACAAACCCATCAGAGAGATAGCAGAAACCAAAGAGTGGTCATATCATCCATCTGGTACATTCTTAAATAAAAGGAACGCACTGGTCAGATCAGCAACACCAGAAGGCCTGGACAACCATAGAAGAAACTGTGCTAGATGATCACAGAATTATTTTCTTGGTGAAGAATAACCAATTCATGATGTTTAGTCAAACCAAGAACACTTTTTTTGATTTGGAGAGTACAAGACCGTTAATTGTTGCTACAGTGGCTGTGAATTATCACACATGCTCCATTGAAGTAGAAAAAAAAATCCGGATGTGGCTTGTCGGGGGAAGAGGAAAGATATTAAGTTTCTTTTATCTGACCGGTTTAGAAGTGTGAATATAAGCGTTAGTGTTGCTGCATATTAAACTCTGTGCAATTCTTGCTGTTCTCAAGTCCAGTTGCCTCAGGCACGCTTACAAAATTATATCAAAATTGTCAGTTAGGCTTGAATAAGGAGCAAAAGTCCCAAATTCAGTATCACGGAAAATTAGAATATCAATTAAGACCAATGCAAAAAAAGGATTTTTAGAAATGTTGACCAACTGAAAGGTATGAACATGAAAAGTATGAGCATTTACAGCACTCAATATTTAGTTGGGGCTCTTTTGGCCTGGATTACTGCAGCAATGCGGCGTGACATGGAGTCGATCAGTCTGTGGCACTGCTAAGGTGTTACGAGAGCCCATGTTGCTATGATAGTGGCCTTCAGCTCTTCTGAATTGTTGGGTCTGGCGTATTGCATCTTCCTCTTCACAATACCCCATAGATTTTTTATGGGGTTAAGGTCAGGCGAGTTTGCTGGCCAATCAAGAACAGGGATACCATGGTCCTTAAACCAGGTACTGGTAGCTTTGGCACTTTGTGCAGGTGCCAGGTCCTGTTGGAAAATGAAATCTGCATCTCCATAAAGTTCATCAGCAGCAGGAAGCATGAAGTGCTCTAAAACTTCTGGTAGACGGCTGTGTTGACCTTGGACCTCAGAAAACACAATGGACCAACACCAGCAGATGAAATCATCAACATGGATTCTGTGCCTCTCCTCTCTTCCTCCAGACTCTGGGACCTTGATTTCCAAAGGAAATGCAAAATTTACTTTCATCAGAGAACATAACTTTGGACCACTCAGCAGCAGTCCAGTCCTTTTTGTCTTTAGCCCAGGCGAGACGCTTCTGACGCTGTCTCTTGTTCAAGAGTGGCTTCACACAAGGAATGCAGCAGCTGAAACCCATGTCTTGCATACGTCTGTGCATGGTGGTTCTTGAAGCACTGACTCCAGCTGCAGTCCACTCTTTGTGAATCTCCCCCACAGTTTCGAATGGGTTTTGTTTCACAATCCTCTCCAGGGTGCGGTTATCCCTATTGCTTGTACACTTTTTTTCTACCACATCTTGTCCTTCACTTCGCCTCTCTATTAATGTGCTTGGACACAAAGCTCTGTGAACAGCCAGCCTCTTTAGCAATGACCTTTTGTGTTTTGCCATCCTTGTGCAAGGTGTCAATGGTCTTCTTTTGGACAACTGTCAAGTCAGCAGTCTTCCCCGTGATTGTGTTGCCTACAGAACTAGACTGAGAGACCATTTAAAGGCTTTTGCAGGTGTTTTGAGTTAATTAGCTGATTAGAGTGTGGCACCAGGTGTCTTCTAATTTATATTGAACCTTTTCACAATATTCTAATTTTCCAAGATACTGAATTTGGGTCTTTCATTAGTTGTCAGTTATAATCATCAAAATTAAAAGAAATAAACATTTGAAATACATCAGTCTGTGTGTAATGAATGAATCTAATATACAAGTTTCACCTTTTGAATGGAATTACTGAAATATTTCAACTTTGTCATGATATTCTAATTTTATGACCAGCACCTGTAGAATGGTTGCAAGTTTCATTTAGAACCTTTACCATCCTTCTTTCTATACAACTAAAATCACCACTACTGATGTACTGTTCAAATCTTACACATCTAGTAAATACTGTATTGTACCAAGTTTCAAGAGAAGAGAAAAAAGCAAAACTTTCAAAGGAAAAAAAAGTTACTGTAAATTCAAAATAACCTTTCAGTAATATGGACAGTCAGACATTTGTATAACAAAGTCGTTTACATTTCTCATTATACAACATCTATTATGCAGATGTAGTTAAACATGACATGAAAAGGAGCAAACATATGACAGGTTTATATAAACTATGAGCCCTGCTTTTATGCTCAATGTCAGGGCCAAATCATGCATACATATAAAATAATTTCTATTCTGTGAGGGGCCAGTGTTCTAGAATAAATATTTTGTGTGTCTGCTAGATTATATGCTTACAGGGTGCTCTTTGGCAATGTGGTATTGCAATAGGGGCTGCTAACAACTAATAAAATGAGACAGGCGCGATTACTGTATTATGTGTTCTATCATTTAATACTTTGTTAGTCCAAACTAACATGTTGACCAAAGGTGTATGCTGCTCTGATAAAATATTATGGTTTCTAGAAGGCAATGGCTTTGCAGAGTGGTCAATAGTTAGTAACTAATGGCATATCATATGATAGATACATCATTATACACCAAACCACTTCTGCACTCATCACATGGAAGCATTCTCATAAATTAAACCTGTAAATATAGTGAAGTGCAAGTGTATTGAAGTGCATTCTATGGCTATAGCTCTGTGACTGAGTGTTGGCACAACACACATCTTCAAATGGAGAAGCAGTAGTAGCATCAGCTGAGCCATGATGTGCAATAACAGTGGCCTAAGCAGAGACCCCACAATGAACTAAACTGAGCTACAGTTAAGTTGTTGTTCCCTCAGCCTGAATAAAAAAAATGTCATTTTGATCTTGTCATTTCAGATAAATTTTAAGATTTTTGTAGGTGATAATACAGCTGTTGTCTGAAATACACAAAATATAAGTTGTGCATAACAACTTGGAATAATATTTCTGATATAAAAGAATGGCTGAACCATACATTCTACTAAAAAAGTGAATTTAATGTTCAATAAATAGTATATATAAAATAGGAAATAAACATAATTGCAAATAACATTTTTAAAAGTGTAATTGCAATTAACCTGTGTAAAAATGCAATATTAACATCATTTATGCACAGCACTTTATTTATTTGTCATCTATAGTATTTATTTTTTAAATACTACAATGTATTTGTAATTCTGATAAAGTGAGCCACACACAAGTAACATTAATAACAGAAAACCCAATGAGGAAAATGAACTGTAAGCCCTGTATGTCAAACCCAAACAGGTCAAATAAATATATTGCTGCAGAAGTATGACTGTGTTGACAAAATTGAGTGTTTAACCTGAGATGATTTATAAAAATACCAAGGATTTGCTGATTCAGTTAAGTTTTATGTAAATGCAATACTCTTACTTGCCTGTTACCAAGCAACTCTGAACTCAGAAGTGAAAAAGGTAACACTAAAGCTTGAATACTGAGAAAAATCGATCACAATCACTGAATATGTAACTGAACATCATAAGCAGTGGCATAAATACATCAGCTAGTACATCCTTTAAATGGAATAAATGTAATGGGCTTTCCCTGTTATTGGCCAAAAAGACACTGGTCCACCAGTAGATAACGCTTGTGTATGAAAGGCAAAGGTGTCATAAAATAATAGATGAAAAATGTTATTCTGAAATAGTCTTTAACATCAGAGAAGCAAAGGAGGCAATTTAATAGCAGCCTTTTTGAGTGGTAAAATGGTGTCCCATCACTTACAGCCAAACTGTACCCAGTGTAGAGAACCAAGTGAAGCCTTGAAACCTTTGCCATATGGATTACTAGCTGTCCCCTGCGGCTCTGCCTGCATAGTAGTGAAATGGGACAGTGAGGAGGGCCCAGCCCACGTCCCTACTACGGACGTCACACTTCCCCCTCCTCCTGTGGGGCCCGCAGCCTTTGTCACGGATTAGTGCGAATATAGCGCTTCTGCAAGTGAACTATGATTCTTAGCATGATGGGACAAGTCGCAAAATCAACTGGAATGTTCAAGCAAATTCTAGAAAAAAGTCTGATCTAAATCCGTTACAAGTAGTTCTCTCGTTCATTAGCTAAGCGGATGTAAGATATGCCCCGAGGCTGGCTCGTGAGTGACTATGTCCTGCCCATCTCACCTCAGCCCACTACATCTCTTTCGGGTTTGCACAAATAAATCTGTACTGCAAGCAAACTATGATACTTAACGCGATGAGAGAGGTCGCAAAATCAACTGCAATGTTCAAGCAAGTTACAGAAAAAAACCTGATCTAAATCCGACAGAAACATTTCTTTTAACAACCTGGCAAGATATGCCTATGTAAGACCTCATAACCAACTTGTTTTCTCCTGTGAGACAGAAAGAGGTAAATAAAACAAACCTATCAATCTCAGCCTTGCTCATCCACAGACTTTTGATGGCCTTAGTGCTAGTACAGGAAGAGGTTGGTTGGGAGGTTGCCTCCTTCAGTTCTGTGGCTTGTTTTGGCAATGACCATGTTGTTTGAGTGATAATATGTCTTCACTCTCTCTGTACCCAGTTTGAATGGTCTTTTCCCTAGATACCCATGACATATTAATATGATTGATCGGTCTATACCTCCATTAATAAAATAAAGATGCCAAGACTGAGAAATTAACACTAGACTACAATTCACACTGTTGTCTTTCAGCTAACATTATGAAAGAGCCTTACGAGGTGTGGCAGAAAAGTAATGAGACTGATTTTTTATTTACCAAAGTTTTTATTTTTTTCAAACATCAATGTTATCCCCTTCAAAGTAGTTCCCTTGGGCAGCTACACACCGATGGAGACGTGAGGTTTTTCGGCACCATTTTGGCACAGACCTTTCGCATGTGCAAATGTTCAGTCAAAATTTGATGAACGGTAAATCTGTTCAAATTTAATTGTTCACTCAACATTCTTAATGTTAAACGACGGTCTGATCTCACAAGAGTGTTCACACGTTTGATGTTTTCATTGGTTTTCGAAGTTGAAGGCCTCCCTGAAAAACTTGAGCTTGGGATAAAGAATGTTCCCCATAGGCCTGTTTTAACTTTTCAAACGTCACACTTGCCGATTCTCCAAGCTTAACACAAAATTTAATGGCACAACGTTGCTCCAAATTTCGCTGTTCCATTTTGCATGACGCACAACCAAAAACACAACTTCACTAATAGCAGTCACAAAAATCACGTAGTTAACGGAAAGAGTTGAAACTCGCACTGAGTTATGGGAGGGTACTGATACACGTGCTCTACCAAGGACAACAGCGCAGTGTTGCCAGTCTCATTACTTTTCTGCCACACCTCGTATATCTCTCCTTTGATTCTCTTTTTGTTGGAAAGTGTCAATAAAGGCTGCTCCTTGTGAACAGTGCTGAACAGTGTATAGAAAGGATAGCTACACTACCGTGAGACGATATAAAGCACAGGTAATTGGTATTTTCTGCCTAGAATTTCTGCAGCAGTAGGCTTCATTTGATTCTGAGCAAACAGTTTTGACAGATGCTTCATCTGGTTTGGTTTAATAGTCAACATCTGACAAATACAGAAAATGTGAATGATTTTTGTCAGTTGATCTTTAACCTTATATAATAACTTTCACCAAGTAAGAGTCAAGTAAGGAAAGTTTCTTTCACATGTCTCACCTCAGAAATGTAATAACTGCATGGCTTAGACCACCAGTACAAGATTTACAGAAGAAAAAGCCATTCAGCTCAACAAAGCTTACCAGTCCTATCTACGTGATTCCTCCAAAATAACATCAAGTCGAGTTTTGAAAGTCCCTATAGTCCTACTGTCCAACACTACTTGATAACGTATTCCATGTGTCTGTGGTTCTCTGGGGAAAGAAAAACTTCCTAATGTTTGTGGGAAATTTACCCTTAACAAGTTTCCAACTGTGCTCTTGAGTCCTTGCTCAAGTCAGTTTAAAGCAACAGTCTTGATCCACTGTACTAATTCCTTTCATAATTTTAAGCACTTCAATAATTTCACCTCTTAGTCTTCTTGTGCTTAAACTAAGAAGGCTCAGCTCTTTCAATCATTTCTCATAACTCAAACCCCCTGCAGTTCTGGAATCATCCAAATCGCTCTTCTCTGGACTTTTTTTTTTTGCTCTTTTGTGTTGCCTGAAGCCGAAAACTGCATAAAGTACTACAGATGAGGCCTTATCAGTGCGTTGTAAAGCTTAAGCATAACCTTCTTTGATTTGTACTCTACAAATTGTGCTATAAAGGCTAAGATTCTGTCAGGTTTCTTAATGGCCTCAACACTGAAAATTGATAGTGACAATTCCACTAAATCTCTTTCTTAGGGTGTACCAAATCTAACATTTTTACTTCACATTTACTTTATTAAATTTCAACCGCCACAAGCCTGTATGCTATCCTACTTTACTGATTATCTGCCAGTCTGCCTAGCTTGGTATCATCTGCAAACTTAACCAGCTTGTTACTTATATTACTATCCAAATCATCTATATATTATAATTCACTAAGTCACCCGACCATGTGATACGCACGACAGAGCCACGCCCGCCAACTCACAGAGCCCCGTCCTCCAACTCTAAGACCATGAGATACGCACAACAGTGCCCCGCCCGCCAACTCTAACCCTCCTCCCGCGTCATGGGATACGCACGACAGAGCCCTGCCCGCCAGCTCTAATCCTTCTTCCGCATCCACCCTCATTTTCGGGGCATGCGTACTGCCTGCTCATGTGCCCGCACGCCTTAATAGTCTTACTCCCACTGGCATGCATCCGCATAAACTCAAAATTAAAATTGGTTCAGTCGTCATGCTTCTCAGAAACCTCCTGCCAGCAAGAGGTTTCTGTAATGGCACTAGACTTTCTGTTACCAGCATTCACCGCAATGTACTGGAGTGTAAAACTATCGCGGCTTCTACCTCACAAACTGTCCTTATTCCCCAGATTTCCCTGACCCCATCAGATTCAAATTTGCCTTTTACTTTTACACGCAGACAATTTCCCGTTAGATTGGCCTTTGCAGTGACAATTAATAAGGCACAGAGCCAAACTTTCAAAAAGATATGCCTGTATCTGCCAAAACCAGTTTTCAGTCATGGACAATTGTATGTTGCTCTCTCCAGAGTTCCATCTTTTCATTCACTCACAGTCATTTCCTCAAACCCACCCCATTTGGACAACTGTGTATTTCAGGAAGTCTTCACCCATCAATGAATAATTATGCAGCGTATGCTACGCCGCGGGTTGGCTAGTTTATATATATATTCAAAATAGCAACAGACCTATCACTGACCCCTGTGGAACACCACTCTTAACATGACTCAATTCTGATAAGGTTCCTCGCACCATAACCCTATGCTTCCGGTGTTTGAACCAATTCTGCACCTATCTACAAACATCACCTTGAACTCCCTTGTCCTTTAGATTGATATCCAACCTCTTAAGATAAATAATACCATATGCACCACTTTGATTGTGTCCTTTTGTTGCTTCCTCATAGAATTCCAGTATGTTAGTAAAACACAACCTCCCTCATCTGAACCCATGCTTGAGAGTTCAATAAAACTCCTGTTCTTGTCATGTGTTGCTCAATCTTATCCTCAATAATTCCTTCCATTAATTAAAACATTTAAAAATTTGCCCTAAAAAATAAACTAAATCTTTAGTCTTTGCATACACACTCTTCCAAAACACTAAGAAATTGTATTATGTTATGGTCACTTGACCCTAGTGGTTCAATCACCCCTGCACTCTCAATTTCTATTCCGATTATGACAAAATACTAAATCTAGACAGGCTTCTCCCCATGTTGGTGCTTTAACATGTTGTGTTAAAAAAAAGGTCGCTAATTACATCTAAAACTCCTGCTTTTGTTCTCCTTTATTTACCAGGTTGCAAGGTTCCCAGTTAGCCCAGTTAATAATCAGGTAGTTAAAGTCCATTGTGACTATAATATTACCCTGTAAGCATTCTTTTTTAAAATTGTTAAAAAGATGCGTATAGCATACTCCTAAAATGAGGCATCTTTCTTTAATGCTTTCAAAACAAATCCAGACTTGCTCCAGAGACTCCAGACTAAGATGTGGCTCATCGTCCAACTGAAGAAGACTTGTATTTAAATTCTGCTTTACATAAAAGGTGACTCCCACCCTTTTCTGTTCTTCTTAAAACATGTGCACCTCTCCATGTTCTACTCATCCCCATATTTGTAATTTAGCCAGGTTTCTGTTATTACTATAATATGATTATATTCAGCTGCAGTTATTTTTGTTACTTCTGTTATTAAGGGTAGCTCTTTTAATGCGTTACTTATTTTGCTTTTACTCTTAAATTTTGGGTTAGAAATTACGTTTCTATGCATTTTTGCTTTTACACTATTGTTTGTTCCTTTATGTACAGTTGAAAACCTGACCTGTCCTAAACTCCCTGCCTCCCCCACCTCCCTAGTTCAAACAATCGTCGACTAACCTATTCATATGCCTCCCCTGGTGCCCCTCCAGTTCAAAATTAACCCCTCACAGCAGGAATGGTCCTATTTGTTCCAAAATTAGTCCCAATAAACCTATACTCTTCTACCCTACACCAAGGTTTGAGCCATTTGTTTAGCCTTCTAATCTCCTCAATCTTACCCGGACTGGCAAATGTCACAGGTGAAACTTAAGGAGAAGACTACCCTGTCAGTTCTGCTGCACAGCCTGGCCCCTGACTCATTGGACCCATTGGATTGCAGGACTGACAGAGTACCCTTATGTATTTTATTTGCTCCAATATGGACAATGGCAACTGGATCTCACCCACTATCACACCCTCTCTCAAGGTTCAAGATTTAAGAGTTTTATTTGTCGCATACACAGGTACAATGCATAGTAAAATGAAAAAGCTAGCCTATTCTAAGATTGTGCAAAACAAAAGCAAACACACAACAGAAAAAGATAACAAAATTAACTAAAATTGAGATTTGAATGTCAGAGTTAAGGATCCTGATGGCCTGAGGGTAAAGGCACCTTGAGTCTCAGTCTTTGCCATTAGGCAGCATAGCCGCTTGCCTGAGTTGAGCAGGCTGAACAGTCTGTTGGTGGGGTGGGTTGAGTCCATAATTATTTTAATTGCCCTAGTCTTGCAGCACTTGTTGTCAATCAATGTCCTGCAGGGAGGGCAATGCCGACCTTGAGATGTGCTCAGCTGAACGCACCACTCTTTGCAGGGCTTTGCAGTCTTGGACTGAGCAATTCCCAAACCAAGATGTGCAGCTCTGTGTTAGGATGCTCTGTATGGCGCCAGTGTAAAAAGTTTTCAAAATGATTGGTGAGACCTTGAATTCCCTCAGCCACCTAAGGTGATAAAGGTGCTGTCTTGCTTTCCTGACCTGAGTTTGTGTCTGCTGGGTTCATGTCAGGTTCTTGGTAATTAACGTACGCACCCAGGTACTTGAAGCCGCTCACCCTTTCAACAGAAACTCCATTTATGCGGATGGGGTTGTGGATCTGCTGCTGCTTCTGCCTGAAGTATTTGGTTTTGCTGACATTCAGCAAGTTATAAGCTTGGCACCATACTGCCAGGTTCTCTACCTCATCCAGATAGACCTCCTTGCCATTGCTGCAAATGAGGCCTAAGACCATTGTTTCATCAGAAAACTTAACAATGGTGTTAAAGCTATACTTTACTACACAATTGTGTGTTTAAAGGGAGTACAGCAAGGGGACTCAGTACACAACCTTGTGGAACTTTGGTGTTGACATAGATAGTGTTGGAGAAGCATTTGCCTACTTTCACCACCCGAGTCCTGCCTGTTAGAAAATTCAGCACCCAGTCTCGGGGGGGCGGGGGGGGTTCTGTCATAGGTCTTTAGGATTTGTGGCCAATAAGTGGAGGACAGTGGTGTTAAAGGCTGAGCTGTAGTCTATAAACAACAATCTTACATAATTCCCCTTGTTGCTGTCTACATGAGACAAAGAAATGTGTAGAATACAGTATGTGAGATGGTGTCCTCTGTAGACCTGTTTGTACATGCAAACTGGAGTGGATCAAAGTCCCTTGGAAAGAAAGAGCTGATGTAGTTTTCAATAATGCCCTCATAGCACTTTATGACAAGATATGTGGGGATTTCTCATGCATGCCTACCATTTGAAAATGGTCTTTTCACTTAAAGTTCTGGGGTTGATTCCCCTAGACAGTGTGTACCCTTTGCCTTGTGAATATGACATATCTATCTCTACTTATCTGGTCTGGAGTCTCTTCCCGCACCAGCTTAGGGTTGCATACTATCTCTCTAAAGAACACCTGGGCCAGGTCTGGCAATTCTCTACTATAATGCAGGCCAGCCAAGTCCTCCTCCAGTTCAGCATCTCTAATTTCAAGATGCTGGATCAGTTGGCTCCTCCAAAAACTCCCAACATCCAACAGGATTCCCTCCAGTTCCCTATTATATTTTTTTTCTATGAAGTATTTTTACACCTTACTTCTATCTTGTTTACTGATGTCAGCCTGTAGTTATTTTCTTATTCACTTGTCTGTTTCTAAATTCCACATTTGAATGAACAGCACTGTCTCGCTAGATGCCGGGTTATGTACTACATAGCCCCCATCTTAACCATTTTGATGTCAGCCATCTGCTTGTATTTAAAATAAAAGCTTTATTCCCAAGAAATGAATGCACATCTCCTAGCTTCCTACTAGTGCTAAGGTGTTACTTTTCAAGTCCTAAATCAGGGTTCTCAAACTCCGGGCCACAGTCGCTGCAGATTTTCAGTCTAACCCTTTTCTTAATTAGTGACCTGTTTTTGCTACTAATTAACTTGCCCTGCAGGACTGGAGTGTGAGAACCCTGTCCTAAATGTTGTTCTGTCCAATTATTCTTCATGTGCCTTAACTTTTTCCCACTAAGAAATTGCTCTTACTTTAAATTATTCGACCCTACAATGAAACTAATGATGCTTAAGCTTCAGGGCCCCTAATCCCAGAAGGACACCAGAAGTAAATTTAGGCCACATTGCTTAAAACTTTTGGGTGTCCACTGTATGAAAGGAAGTTTATAAAAAATAATATTAATAATATAGTGTTATAATTCAGTAATGCAATTTTGATCAAAATCTGAGATGTAGTGGTTACATTTTTAAAAATTTTGTGGTCATCTCTTGTGGAACAACCCCATTAAAAAAGATAACAGTGGTTACCCGGACCTTGTTGCTGGTTGCAAAGGGGCCTCCATAACAGTTCAAGCTTCAAGGCCTCAGAAATGTAGGTCTGCCAATGCTTATTGATTTGCTGGTTTAACCTAACTCTTCCTGCCTTGTCTCACCTTGCCTTTCACGCCAACATTAGTTTTTTTAACACAAACTAACTCTGACTTCTGTGTAGTGAGTGTTAAATAAGTAGTTCTCTGTCTCGTCATCCTTTTCAATATTTTTTTTTGCCTCTTCCATCTTAAGATTTTTCAGATTTTATTATGCAGAACTTCCACCACAGCAAGTACCTCCTGGACCAACTCAACAAGCAGCGTGAGCAGAGTATCTTGTGTGACTGCATTGTTGTGATTGGCCAGTCTCACTTCAAGGCCCACAAGAATGTCCTAGCAGCATTTAGTGAGTACTTTGGAGCTCAGAATGACAGCTCAAGCATTGATGGGGTTACTTTTCTGGACCCGAGTCAGGTGAACGAGTACAAGTTTCAAACCTTGCTGGACTTCCTTTACACTGGAGTCATAAACATTGATTGGTATGTATGGTGAGGGGAGCTTTTTGTGAACTAATTCTAGTATTCAGTACAAAGACCATTATTTTTTTTTAATCTTCATATTTTTCCAGGATTAAGTATTGTTAGATTTGTCTTGAGCAGACAGACATTAGACAAATTTCAAAGCTGCAAGCTACTTTGTAAATTATTCCATCTTCACGAGTGTGTAATTGTGTCCCACTGAGAAGTGTGGTTTTTTTATGCCAATTCAAGTTGTCCTTGTTTGTAACTTCATGTGCAGGTGCTTTTGAATTGGTTCTTGGATTTTTCTGAGCTATTTATAATAACAGTGCCAAATAATGTGATGCTGTGAAGTTCACAACCACTTTAAATCTAAATTGTACCTGGCATGGCATCCTATATGCACTTAAGTGTGCTTTTATTCTTCACGTTGTCAGGTGTAGCCATTATAGGCTGTCACAAACCCCCCAAACCGTAGGCACTATTACTTCAATTCCAGTCTCGGGTTCAAATAAATATTATTTTTAATTTAGCAAAGTTTCTTCATATGACTCCATCCAAATCAATGTTAGCTAAAGCACAATTCTTTCCTCTTAATTCCTCACAAGCGAGCCCTGTCCTTCCACCATTCTGTGTGGAGCATGCCCTTTTGAAGCTAAACCTTCCAAGTACTGCCAGTCACTGCATCCAGGAAGCACTTCCAAGTCAGACGTAACCATGTCAAGAGAGGAGACTCATCTCCCAAATGCTCCCCCTTGCAGCACCCACAGAACCCAACAGGGAAGCCCTACAACTCTCATACTACCCTGCGGACATCCAAATAAGGGCTCATGAAAGGATGCTGTCCTCAAGTGTACAGGGGAGCAACATGAGCACACAGGAGGTATCTTCCCAGCTCCCTTCACTCAACCTGGCCTCTCAGCTGGGAAAGGGAACCCTACCCATCCCAGTCTGTATTCCCCAACAGTGTCCATCCTGTTATATTGGCCTCCCAACTGGGTAAGATATTCCCATCCATCCCTGCTGGGACACCAGACTGGCTGTATCTTCTAGTCATCTTGATAAGATCATCCCCTGTGTTGGCCTCCCATCTAAGTAGGGGAACAGGATCCACTTCATTCAGGACATCCATTACACAGGACAAAATTAGGCTTCTGCAACTCTCGCATGAATTTATTTTGATAATTTATCCACAAATTTAGACATTCTGTTTTTGTATTTGCTAAACTTATTTCATTTGGCTATCTATGGCAGTACAACAATCCCTGTTTTTTTTAAATTTTTTCTTGTACTTTATTTTTCTAGTTACAATGTGACAGAATTACTGCGGGCAGCTAAATACCTTAAGATAGACGGTCTAGTTGCAAAATGCAAAGAATTTTATAAGAGACACATTGCCAATAAGAAATACAAGATGGAAGTGGAGGCAATTGCAACTGCTTCTGTTGGCCCTGTTCAGGATGATCAGAGTACTTCTGCCCCCTTTGCACTTGACTCCTCAAATGAATCCACTTTTCTGCATGCAGGCGACAATCACAAAAATAAGACGCCTTCCAAAACAGAATGTGTATATGACTTCCAAAAGACACAGGCAAAAAGAAACAAACAAATCCAAAAGCCTGTTGAACACAACAGTAAGACACACTCCAAAACAGAATGTGCAAATGGCTTCCAAAAGACAAAAGCAAAAAAAATTAAACCAGTCCAAAAACTTACAGAAAAAGCTATTAGCAACTGTGTTAATGATAATGAAACAAATGAGCAAATGGAAGACTTGCCAGTGCTTACTGAGCAGAAAGAACAGTTGACAAGGTCAACGGAAGCTTTTAGTTGTAGCAATCATAACAGAGCAGGACTGAAGCGTCGGCAAAAAGAATTCAAAAGTGAATTAGTAGACAATACAAGTGTCCCAAGTCAGGGTGTGATCTCACAGAACCTAAAAAGGTCAAGGAGCAGATCTGGGAAAAAACGTGCTCTGAAAGCTGCATCTGCACCAGTTGCCGTCAAAAGAGAGAGATGCCTGGACTCTTCCATGGAAATTGAACTGAGTGAAAGGCAGTCAAAGAGGAAGCCATTGTGCAGTGCCTGTGGAAAGGTGTTCTCTGAGACTAGTAGCTTACAGAGACATATGCGAATACACAAAGGAGAGAAGCCCTACATCTGCCAGCTATGTGGGAAAGCATTTACACAGTGCAACCAGCTGAAGACTCACACCCGCACACACACAGGTATGGAAATGTGGTAAGTGAATGAGATGGTGGTTCTGAGTTTAGGTTGTGACTGTAGAAAATCATTTTCCTGCATTGTTTATTTAATATAATGGCAAAGCCTACACTGCAGTTTGAGCTCACACTAAAAGTTCCTGCAGTTAATATATTCTTTCCATGCAGCTGGCTTGGCTCATTTCAGGATGCACTGGGAGAAATATGCTATTGTATTTTCAGGAGATGGCAGTCTTTCTTGACTAACAGGCCAAGTAACAAGACAAACAATTCAGCTAGTATTTTGCAGATGGTAGATCGCGTTTTAAAGGCTATTAGCATAACCTAATTAACAAGTCAAATGGTTCAATTAAAATATATCTGTGACATTCTAGCTCAATTTCAGTACAATAAAAATAAACAACTATGAAAGTAAATCAAAATTTAAAGATAATTTGAAAGTTTCACACTAACCACAACACATAAAAGCAGAAGAAATACAACACCGTAGGGATGACTTATGGGTAGTTCAAACAAGCACTGCACAGCACTCTGCTATTAACCCAGTTGCAGCCAAGGTCCAATGAACATGGGCGCTGTACTCCAGGATTGCACCATTGTTGAACAATGCACCATAGTGAGATGCTAAAATTTACCAAAGAATGTTGGCTTGTGCAGATCAGTAAGCTATTTCAGTATCCATCTTACATAAGCTGTACAATACACCAGGTCATCATGTACTATGTCATGTGCAGGTCCATAGCTGATATCCAAATATGCAGGAACAGCAGACAACATAATCTGTTGGTCTTCTCTGATGAATTCATTCACCATGTTGATGTGGGCATGTGTGTGTGATGTTGATGGTTGACCAGATCCAGCCTCATTGGTTACTCTTGTTCTTCCCCACTCTAAACCTTTGTACTCATTCATAAACTTTTAGTTGAGTTTTCACTATTTTCACTTTCATACTAAGCCATCATCCTTTGGTGAATTTCAGCAAGTTTCATTCTCTGTGCCTAAGGAAATCTCATTATGTCATGTTATTCAACAATGGTACAATCCTGCAGCTGAGTGTCCATGTTCGTTTGACCTTGGCTTCAACTAGATTAACAGTAGAGCTCTAGTTGAAGAATGCCTCTGCGCTTGTTCAAACTACCCATAAGCCATTGCAAATGTGTTGTACTGCGTCAGCTTCCACCTGTTGTGGTTACGACCTCATTTTCAAAGTGCCTTTACTTTTTGATTTACGCTCATAACAATTGTGAAATGAATAATTGAAGAACTGACTATTAAAATGATTCCGCATTGGTTTTGCTAAATACTGCATGGAATGTTTTCTGAATCTTCTGTTTGTCGCTCTTATAGTGAACATGCTTATGTATAATTCTTGCAGAATATGGCATTATTGTAACCCCTTAATATTTTATGAGTATATTTTAAGTTTTCCTGGATAAAGTGATAATGTGGAGTATTTTTTGTTGTTTGAAGGAGAGAAACCATACAAGTGTGATATCTGCAACAAAAGCTTTGCTCAGAAATGCCAGCTGGTCTTCCATAGCCACATGCACCATGGAGAAGAGAAACCATACAAATGTGACTTCTGTAGCCTTCAGTTTGCCACATCAAGCAACCTAAAAATACACACCAGGTCAGTGCATCATGCAAAGGGGGATGGATCATTTACACATCATCTAGTTGTAGTAAAATGACTCATTTGATTTGTTTTATTAACAGAATACATAGTGGAGAAAAACCGTATGTTTGTGAAAGATGTGGACAAAGCTTTACTCAAGCAAGTACTTTGACTTATCATTTGCGTCGTCACACAGGAGAGAAACCTTATGTCTGTGACATGTGCGGGAAAGCGTTTGCTGTATCTAGTTCTCTTATCACACATACCCGCCAGCACACAGGTCAGTATCTTTGTACTCCGCTTTTCTGTCATTGAACAGCCTCATGTAAAGTTCTGAACAAAGAAATTTTGTCTGGTCATTCAAACGTTTTGTTGAGAACTTTGTAGTAAGATTGTACCTTAGATAACTAACTTGTCTGATATTTTTAAGATAGGAGCTTTCAATTAAATGTAGTTCTGTTACACACTTGTTTTTTGATTTGACAATTACTGTTTTCTGTGCTGCATTACAGGAGAGAAGCCATACACGTGCGCCACATGTGGGAAAAACTTCTTTTCTTCAGGAGTTCTTAAAAAGCATATTAGGTCTCACAAAGGTTTGTATAAAATGGTTGAAATAAAATTTATAGTTCACTTCTATTAATTATGCATTCAGGGTATTCAAACAGCACAACTTCTCAATGAAACTAATATAAGAAAGAGACAGAGACCAAGAAAAAGGTTTGAGGTAGCCGCAAAAATTTTTCTCGTCTTCGAGCAAGAGTAATCTTAACAGACTGAGTCCACAACTGAGCAGTTGAAACACAAAACATGGTGGCTTTATATAGAGTAGATAGAAAGGGGTGTGTTTTAAGGGGTGGAGCCAAGAATGAGGCCAGAGGTGGAGTCGGGAGTGAGATCCAAGCTGGAGCACGGAGTGAGGTCAGACAGGATTTCCTTTTGAAGGTTTGCAGAGGAAGCAGAAGAGGTGTTAGTGTGCATCGTCAGCCCCTGGTCTAGCGTATAGATATCTTTAGTTAAGTCTATTGACTGCCTCACTGACTAAATTTATTTTAATAGGAAAGTTTTTAATTTTAGTGTTAAATCTATATGTATTTTTTTGTTTTAGCGACAATGTTTGTCAAAAAAACTTCGTTCTTACCACAGCCGTGATCTTATAACAACATTATTTATATAGCTCATTTTCATGCATGAAAGTAGCTCAAAAGTTCTTTACAATAATAACTATGAATATGATAACAAACGAATATAAAAACTAAAGAACAGGTGTTTATTAACAGCAGAGAATCATAATGTCCATCTTAATGCCAAAACTTATGTTCATATGGCCAGTGAGGACAGGAAAATGAAAACCAAGAAAGGTGAAAAGAATTCATAGCCCCTCTCAGTCCAACAGGATGCTCTTCTGGATCATACTTAGGCTAGGGGGCAGTGGCACATAGTGCCACCATAGAGTACTGGGAATAGTAGTGACTTATAGTTCAAAGCAATTTCATACCTGCAGCAGCTGAACATGGTTTTTATTGTAATTGTGCAAATTTGAGAACTGGGCCTGTCAGAGTGACCAATGATTGGTTATATTTACTTCACTTTGATTAATACTTTAGTTTTCAGGGTATGTAATCTAAGTGGAAAATAAGGCTGAGTAGCAAAAAGTTGAATTTACTTAGCTGAATACTTGACTTTAAACATAAATGGAATGTTACTTTTGTATTACTTTTTGTATTTTTAATTCTTCTCCAAATAGTGTCTTCAAGCACCACAGCCGCAATAAACACACAATTAAACACAGACAATTAAAAAAGCACAGTTCTCAGTAATAATTCTCCTCCACACCACCCAGCAACTGTTGACAACCTCCTCCTGATTCAGGTTCGGCTTGCTTGGTTCACAGTAGTCCTTTATGTAGTCCTTGACCCGGTAATTTTTCGTTCTTTCTCCCACGTGACTGCCAGCACTTCCGGGTCAGATGGAGGACTTGAGTTTTCTTCAGCCCGGAAGTACTTTGGAGCTCCCATCCTGGTGACTTGGGAGTACTTCTGGGCTATGGATGAAAGACCTCTTGCAGCATCCCCTGGTGGCATTCAACAGTACCCAGCAGGGCTGTGGCATTACACTACATGTCTCATAGTGCCCTGCGGGAAGCCAAGGCACCTCTGCAGTCCAGGGGAGCTGCCATCTAGTGTTTTGGGGGAGGCAGTGTCCGACAAAAGCTGCCTTCCCCCATCCTTCCATCTCAGGGGCGTCCCGGCCGGGTTGAGCTGCCAGCCATCTCTTACACCTCCCTTATCACTTTGCTGCTCTTTTCCACATGCTATATTGTCTTCATTCTTGATATTTTAGCTATGAAACATTATCAGCTAAGAATACGTTTGCTTCAGATATTTTACCTAAAACGTTTCATTTTTGTACTGCTGGATGTTGTTGCTGAAACAGTTTATTTGTTTTGCAGGAGACTTAAACACACCTTACTCACCGGCAGATATTTTTTATGATGAGGATATTCTTCAAAAAGCTGTTTTGCAGGAACTAGCAGAACTAGCAGAACTGAAACCCGTAAACATTCCACCCTCCAATTTTATGCCAGTGGCCCCAGAAGTCAAGATGCTGTTAATGACAGAAGGAGCTTGTTTTAACTCTGATCAGTCAGTGATGTCCAGTGATTCAAACACAAACTTCATTTTTGCTGAACAAGGCTGTCATAAGACACCTGCAGTAAGTAATCAGATGCATGTATAAATGTTCGGAAAAACACCAGGCAAGATGGAGTTTCATTTCATAACCTACCTGTATATTTTGCCTTCACACTAATGTCTAGTCTTTGTAATTCTGTATAATATTAACTAAAAACAAAATCAGGTATTAATTAAATAATAGTTTGTAAATCACACCCTTTTGTGTTTTTTATATTCTGTAAACTAACCCAAACTGTTTAGCTATTTGAGAAGAAAACCCTTACCGACTTGGGGAGGACATTGAACTCCTCATGGACAACATTCAGGTGATTCCCATTGTCACAGACTCGACTCATAGAAAGGTTTGGAGCAGCCACCCGTGTAATTAGTTTCCTGGCTGCAAAGTCGCAAAATTGTATACAGCATTGATGTGCACAAAACCGAGTCCAAAACAGAACTGAGGATACAGGGAAAAGGTAGAGGCTTTTAAAGGGGAAGACAGGAAGTGAGATCAAAGGGGTCCGGCTCATGAAGGTCTTCAGCCATAGGTTTAAGCCTGCACGTGACATCACAGGGGCCAGAGCTGGCAAGGACTCCTTCCATAGGCTCAGTCCCGGAAGTGACGTCAAGCAGGCCAGGTGGAATCTCCCATGAATGGTCTGCAGGAAAGGGAGAAAAAGAGTCAGTGCACTCTGCCACATCCTGGTATGACTTGGAACTGCCCTTACTCAAGCCCTTTAGCTGCCTCCCATACGCGCGTGTGTGACACCATGTGTCAGCATGAGTGTGGACATGTATGTGAGTGGGCCCTCCAAGGCACTGCCAACTATCCAGGGCTGTTTTCCAGCCTTCTTGCATCCAGGGCTGCTAGAATAGGACCGAGCCTCAACAGTGACCCCTTAACTTAGTATTTAGGATTTATTTCAATAGTGTTACTTAAAGTAAACTACAAGTTCTTTATTTCCTCTTTCTTTTCAATATATATTGTATGTTCCAACAGATATTGCAACATTGCAACATTTCTCCATAAAGTGTTCATTAGCCGAAAATGCAATGCACTGGGATGTCTGTTAAATATTATGTAACTGTTGAGTTCCAAGGAGGTATTATGTATTAACAGTGCCATGAGAAAGTATTTTCTGCATTTTTGCCTGTGTACATTCAGATCTTCTACCAAACCTTAATATTTGATAAGAGACAATGAGTGAACAAACAACACAAACTTTTATGCTCAATTTCATTATATAATAAAGGCTGTGCAACACTGAATGTTCTCTGTAAGTAAAAGGACTTCTCCTGTTGGAGTCATTAGCTGGTTACATCATCTATCGTACAGCAGCAATAACTACAATCAGAAATGTCCTCTTAATAATTTTTCACTCTCTCAAAAGTATTTGAAAGAATTTTAATACACTTCTCTGCACAGAATTGCTTCAGTTGAGTTTTTTTAACAGCAGAATATAAACATTTGGCCAACGAGAGGAGACTAAGCACCTTTGTTTAGCTAATAGCAAAGATGTGCATGTATCTCATTCAGATGCGTCTTAAAGGTTGTGATGCATGTTTCAACTACATGACTTGTTCCAGATTCTGTAAACTCTTTGAGTAAAGTCCTTCCTGGCTGCAGGCGTAAATGTACTTCCCCTTGATTTCCACTGTTCAAGTATGTTATACCCTGTTTAACTGAAAGAATTTGTGGCAGGTTTTCAAGCATCAATTGCTTCACTAGGGTTAGGTTCCAGACTTGGAGTGCTAAAGAATTTATTTTTGGAGTGGCTTAGTCAATATATATTATAGATTATCTTTCCGTCAATAAATGTGTGCTTCAACTTGAATTCACAGATGCAAGCCTTTGCATTATGCTGTCAAATCCTCTTATACATGTCAAAATTCATTATTTTTTTCAACGCTGGCTGGTCACCAGCGTTGAATGAATCCCCAAAACATGCCACTGTCACACTTTACTGTCAGGATGAGGTTTCTTTCCGTACAAAGATTAGTGAAGCACATGTAGGTTGTGGGTAGCACTCCTGCTTCACCACCTCTTAAGTGTGGTTGCCATCTCTCTGCCTTTTTAGCACAAGTATTCTCAATTTCCTTCCCTATCTTAAGACATGCATGTTGGAATTTCTTGGCTGCTCTAATCTCATCTTGTATCTGTGATTGTGTTTGATAGGCATGAGCATGCCATTCTGTCACCTTCACTTGTTCCTGCCTTGTGCTTTTGGGATGTGTTCTGGAGTAATCTTTGGGATGCAAGCCCATCTCAAGCCCATCTAATCTAGTTCAGAGCCTAACCTGACAGCATTGGGCATAAGGTGGGAAACAGACCTGGGGAGTGCACCAGTCCATCACATGGGCCCAATCACAACATGGCTTCAGGGACACACCCAGCACCACTCATCAATTACTTTGAGTGATGGAAGACATAACAGAATAATTTAACACAAGGAGAATGACAGGTACAATCCTTGATGTGTCAAAGGCCAATGACAGGGTATGTTGTGAGGAATTGCTATGTAAAATCATTGAGTCGGGGATATCCTGCTACCTCACTGACCCTATTGTTTCCCACCTAATAGACAGAAAATTCCTAGTGAAGCTAAATGACATCAAACTAAGTGTAAAAAAGATCTCAAGGATCATCACTGTCACCACTATTTAATATATATATGAGTGAAATGTCAAAAACAAAGAACAATGCTAACCTAATATGCAGATGACACAGCAATACTATAGTACAGAATTGAGCCCCAGGAAGTTGCAGAAACCTATACATAATTTGGAAGTGTAGTAGACAAGCAAGTGAGGAATAAATATGGACATCAAAGCTAGAATTTAGACGAGTGCAGTAATAATCCAGCTCAAGAACATATGAAGCTTCAAATACTTTGAGAACTCTACCAAGATACGTCTCTCTATTAAATAAAAAAATCTTGGGTCGAGATGTGACTTTCTTGGAAAGACACTTTGACGCGAGAACAATTTAAAACAAGATCACCGACATCTAACCTCTTAGTTGTTGGAATGCTTTTGGCAGACACACTTCATGTGCTCTCAGCTCTTAAAAAGTTTATACGTTCTAGATGGCACGTCAATGACTAAGCGAAGAAGAAAGAGCAGCGCGTCGAAAAGAAACCCAAAAGCGTTGGAGAGAAAAGAAGGCAAAAAAGAATACTAATAATCTATGCGCAAATTCTGAAAATAAGGAAAGTAATAATAAGCCCAGATCAAGTGGAACTGAAAACCTCGTAGGTCTAATTGGGGTAAGAAATAAGACTTCATAAAGAGGTTCAAAAATGTTGGCGGAATACACATGCAGAGCAAGTTAAAGAATATGAAAGTAGTAAAATTCGAAAAGTATCAAAAAAAAACAGTAAAGATCGCATTAGCACAAACAAATGGAAATTATTACTTGGTGAAATAACAGCAAAAACAGATTGAGTATATGGACATAGGTGATATGTCAGAAGTATGTACATATTGTAAGGCTTTAAAGTTTAAGTTTGAGACTTGTAGATCGTCTAATTTGGAGATTGAGTATACAGACATAGGTCATATGTCAGAAGTATGTAGATATTGTAAGGCTTTAAAGTTTAAGTTGGAGACTTGTAGATCGTCTAATTCGTGTTGCCATCAGGGAAAAGTAGTGTTGCCTTCTAATGAAGAGGTGTATCCACGAGAATTAAAAGATTTTTTGTTTGGTGAAAGTGAAATCCACAAACACTACAGGAAATATATCCAAATCTACAATAATCTGTTCGCTTTTGCATCATTCAATGCTCAAAACGTAGATTTACACCATAATGGACCATACGCTATGAGAATCTGTGGTCCCATAAAAGTTAAAGCTACGACAAGTTTAATTTCGAAGAAATCACAATTCGGTCAGTGTATATTTATGATCATGGAGAAGCGATACAACATAGAATCAAAAGAATATGTAACAATTCCCATGAAAATAACAATCTCTTTAGATTGTATATCTGGTTAACCAAACCTGGGGTTGGGCGAGCGAAGCGAGTCTCTTTAATTCAAATGTCAAGTTAGTACTTTTGTACAGGGCAGAGACATGGAGAACCACTAAGACCACTATGAGAAAGATCCAGGCATCTGTGAACCGGTGCCTGTGAAGGATTCTTTACTTTCAATGGCCAAAGACCATCAGCAAGGCTAACCTGTAACAAAGAACACAGCAGTGTCCCATAGAAGAGAAAATTCTGAAGAAAAGATGGGGATGGCTCGCCCACACCTTGCACAACCAGCTTTAAGCATCATATGTCAGTCATTGATGTGGAACCTCCAAGGTAAGAGGACATGAGGTAGACCAAGAAACACTTGTAGAAGGGTCCTGGATGTTGATATACTGAAAGGACTTGGATGGGGCAAGTAGTGACAGCAGTACAGGACAAAAGACACCGAAGACCTGTCATAGATTTCCTTTACTCTAGGAGGAGTGATGGGCTTAGGTAAGTACAGCAGTATTGTATAAAATTACTCAAGACTAGGTAATCACACAAAGACCTCAAGAAGAAGCCAAAGCCCTGGAATACTGTTCTCTCAGTGCATTGAATTCAACCCTGAAAATTGCACCGCGATCCTTCTAAGCAAAAGACAAAAGATTCTCAATCATCAATATAATTATTGGAAAAGAAATCCCTTGACATAACTCAAATACCCACGAGTCACCCTGGACAGGCATCTCACCTGGAAAATTCACTTTAAAGATAACCTATCCAAGGCATGAAAACCTCTTGGTAAGCTTTACCCACTTTTGAACAGAAATCTTCTTATCTGTTCATCTCAGCAATCTGAGCCTACAAAACAATCTACTGCTCCACAGAAGCATAATTGGTTCAGTTACTCTTTGGCGATCAAGGTCAGCTCGTGGGATGATGTGATGAGGCGATCAAAGGGACACCATTTTTATGTAACTTTTCTTTTAATTGGCTTTAGGAAATGACTACAAAAAAGATAAATGTTAGTCTTAAGAATTAACATAAACACCCTGTGCCATATTTACATTATATACTACCTAGAAGGTTCAAATTGCATCCAAGAATCAGAACAGCGTGCGCACTCTTCATACCCAGCAACTCAACTCAAATAGTACATGACTGGCCACGCCAAAAATCAAACAGGTTTGACGTTGTCTTTAGTCATGAGGAGAGCTCTATTTACATGAGAGTTGACAGCTAACTGATCAACTGTAGTGAAGAGGAATTAGGAACATGGTGGTTTGGACCTCATACCATCACAGAATGGAAGGAAGATAAAAAGGGCCAAGATGGTGGCCGAACTCTCCATACCCGTTAACCCTTCATACAACACCATCTCCATCAGGCAGCACGTTATTGGCCGTCATAAAAAGGGGCAACCACAATTGTAATGGAAGCTTGGAATGTACAGTACTTGCTAAATTTCACATGCCCAGTGATTTTCAGTTCCATAAATTAGCATAGTCCAGCAATGAGATTACCACTACATTTGGCAAGTCTGACATTCCCAATGACTAGAAAGCTTAAGAGGACAACAATTATTATCAAGACCAGAAGTAGCCATACATAAAACAATTGCTGTACCCCAACACTTGAATTCACACAGATGAAGAAACAGAGACATGGCCTCTGTTTGTGAAGAAAGATTCAAGTCAAGGAAGAGAGTGGGCAAAACCAGAGCACATAACACTTGACCACATGTCCTCCCTGCTGGGGACCCTGCCCTTAGTTTGTATCACTGGGGGAATAGTGTGGTAGCAAGGTTGTCTCTGACCCCAGGTGAGTGGAGTGAGAGGAGCCGAAGGGAATGTATATGCAAGAGCTGGGATGAAGCAGCTGAAACACCTAAACAGCTTGGTGGAGCAGCCACTGAAGAATTCAACAGTCCTTTTTATGGCCACTCAACCATCAGTCTGGTGTAAAGTGCTCATTCCATTCCTCCATCTCTCACACCATTGGGTCGTTACAACACCTAAACCAGCCAACTGTAGCATCATCTTATTTAGAACACCTCACGAGGGCTGGAATATCTAGATATTTCTAAGAGAAGCCTGTGAATCGCTCTCACCCATGTCACAGGGTTTGGCCATAGTTTGACCACCCAAAATGTAGAATAACTCCAAAGGGCAATCTTGAAAACCAAGAGCTCAAATTGATGAGCTGAGGGCTCATATTGGAAATACTCTTGGCTATTGTCCTGCTGGACAGTCTACTAATGGCAAAAGAACAACCAATTGTTCAACTATTTCCCAGTGATCAATCAGCTTTGGTAACGGTGCAATAGGACAGAATTGTAAACTGTAGGTGGCTATAGATATTTTATGTCCAGTGTGGATATATACAAAGATACAATTCTACTTGCTATATTAAGTTCATGTTCTCTTGTTGTCACATTTATAGTGTATAGTAAAATTCTTACTTAACAATATGCACACATCATCTCAAGAACTCTGATCAGCATGTGTTAGTTCAATGTGGATCTTACCTTGACTAGTGGGAAAAGAGTTATTAGAATACATCTTTAATACTACTAACTTAATTTGCTTAAAAGTGCATTTCATTCCTTGTTGTTTATTTCTGACAAATGTTAGAGTTGCTTCTTGGCTGATGTTTAAAGCGGTCATGCCAAGGCACAGAAAAATGAATAAATGCCAAAATAAAGAAGGCTGGTATAATGGAGTCGCAGCTGCATCCTCATCATTCTGGAAGACAGATTTATTCCTCTGCCAGCACAACACACTCTGTTCTCTCTGGCAACAGCAGCAAGCTGGGCCTGTAGGATGAAATGGAAAGAGTTCAGAATTTTGCTGCTGAAACTCAGAAAGAAGCTGCATCTGACCTGTGCTTTGGTTTTGAGTTGATCCAATCAGTCCCTAATCTCACTGGGACAAAGAGCATTAAAAGGACTGCACTGTAGAAGGAGCGCCCACCTCTTCCTTTCACTTTGGGCAGTTGAAGTTGTTGATGTATTTGGTCTAAAGGCAAGCTGGCAGAGTTGGTTAGTGTGGGCACTGCAATGCTTATGCCTCAAGTGTCACGGCTTGATGGACTCCGGATTGCTTTAACTTCAATGGACCAAGAAGCCCACAGCTCTGCTTTGCACTACACAACTCAGCTACTGTGATGTTTGTACAGAGTTGCCAGATGTGTCCTAACTATTTGACATGCAGAAGTACATGGCAGTACTGAAAACTTTTAGTAATGCACAGCTCTGAAGGAGGGCTTCATGAATTTATCCTGCTTTTGACAGTAGAGATGAGGTTGTATAAAAAGCTGACTAAAGGATATAGACTGTGTGCTGTCAAAGGTGATCTACTTGGTTAGGGCAAAGGCTCTAATGATTATTATATTTGCCTTTTCCACCTTGACATCACACATTTTTAATTTAATATGGTATAGTTGTCAATATTACTGTTATTTTATTGCCCTTAACCACATACCAGTGGCTCTTACATCTCACATCATGAAGACCTTTGATAGGCTGGTCCTGGACTACATGAGTTCTCTTGTGGTATTCAGGGGGTACATGTAGAGGTAGTTCACTCCTAAAAGTACTTGGGGGTCCACATTAATGACAGGTTGGACTGGTCTCAGAACACAGAGGAACTATATACGAAAGGGCGGAGCCCACTCTTCTTCCTTAGGAGACTGCATTCCTTTAATGTGGGTAGTGACACCCTTCACATCTACAACTCTCTGATGGCCAGTACGATTTTATGCACTGTGGTGTTCTGGGCTTGTAGCATTGCTTCAAGAAAGGCCCATTGAATCAACAAGCTAATCAAAATAGACTCCTTTATGGGACCAACTCTGGACCCCAGGAGGTTGTAGCAAAGGAGAGAATTAAAACAACACTGAGTGCCATTATGAACAATGGCGCATATCCTCTCTCTGACACACTAACACCGAGGACATTCAGCCAGCATCAACAAAAGTGTGTCAAGAAATGGGGCTCCTTTATACCAGCCGCCTGCATGATGCCTTACTGGGACTGCCATGTCAAGTTTTCTTTCTTGTTAGTTTTTGTTCTTTTTAGTAATTCCAGTTTATTTTCTATCTATCCTAACTTGTATCTCTTGTGCACTGTAGTGTTTTTTTTTGCTCTTTATTTCACCTTATACAATTTCTTGTATTAGGAATTTGTTAGTTTTCGCATACCACTTGGGGTCAGAGCACAGGGTCAGCCATTACAGGTTAAGGGTCTTGCTCAAGGGCCCAGCAGAGTAGGATCTCTTTTGGCAGTGACAGGGATTTGAACCAGCAACCTTCTGGATACCAGCACAGATCCTTAGCCTCAGAGCCTCCACTCCGCCCTAAAAGTAAAGTGTATTGTCACTTTATGTATCTACTATCTATGCTACCCATCTAAGAATGGTTGAAATCTAAATAATCAACGTGCACCTCTGTTGGTCATTTGCAGTGCACCATTTATTGGAATGTTCTTTGTAATGCATGTAATAATAAAATTAAACAGATGGTGCATCACAAACATTTGTACTAATACATTTTACTAGTACAAATGTTTGTGAGGTACCATTCTGTTGGAATGACAAGAGATATAGCAACCAGACAGACACACAGATCCACAGACACATTATTTGTAGTAATAAAATACATTATTACAAATGTTTGTGATGTGCTATCTGTTTTAATGACAAATTCAGTGCATATGTCTATGTTATATGCCATTAGCCTTGGGATTCAAAAAGCAATATGTTTGTGATGCACCATCTGTTGGAATGACAGAGAATTAGCAGCCAGATGGACACACAGATACACAGACACATATCCTTTTATTAAGGTAGACAACAGCTGGACTAACAATAAATAATTTTCATTGTGCAATGAGGTATAATGATAATAAATGGACTTGAATTAAATAAATTATAACTGTCTACTTTTGCACATTACATGTTTGCTTGTAACCTTGTTAAGAGATAATTCATAGCTTTACCTTGAGACGTGCTTCTATTGATACATCTATCCATCCATCCATTTTAAAACCCAGTTATCCAGTTCACAGTTCTAGGGAGCCAACAGAGTTGTTTATTGGTTTATTTATATAGTGTGTACATATTACTGTTCGTTGATAAAACTTCCGGCTGAAGTGCAGTTTGTGAATAAATATGCGCTTCACTTCAATACTTATTAAAAAGATAATATGAATAATATGGAGACCTCCATAACTGCATCAGGACCATCCATGGACAAAACAGCATAACTATGTTAATTGACTGAAGATGGAAGGCATGTCCTCCCAAACAAAAACGAGTGTAAGCATGAAACATGCACAAGATCCACGTGTAAAGTGCACCCTGACAGACTCAGTCCTCTGGCGGTAGGTGCTAAGCTGGATCGCTAGCTACACCCCGATTTTTCACTTTTGATGTATTTTAGTAATGTCCAGTCGTGGTTTTAGAAAAAATGTAATTTTCTAAATAGTTGTCTAAACTGAAAAGTTAAAAGTTAAGCGCGCAGAAAAACCGACGGCGCAATGTTGCTCCTTTAACTGACGTTGCATTGTGGGGCGACGGCCACGCGCAGTTGCTCTGTCGCTATAGCAACGGGATATCAAGCCAAGAGCGGCTGAGATAAACGGAGCCGCGAGGAAGCACGAGAACAGTTGAAGACAAAAAATCAAGGGTAAGAGCCAGAGTGGCATGAAGTGCGTTATGTTCGCGATATCTCTTTTCTGACGAATTATTTTTAAATGTTTAATTCACCCGTGCCTATGGGTGAGGCCCTGCACTTTGTTTCCCGCTGGTGAACAGGTGTTTTATTTTCGTGACTCTTGCAAGGCCACCAACTGTCAACTTTCAAGTAATGCCGAGTGACGGAGTATTTTCTGAAATAAGGAGTACGGTACATAAATAATTTGAATTCCGAATGACTTCTGTACTCTAGGACGTCATTTGTAAGCATTTCAGGATGTTAAAGGGAATTGACCAGTTTGGAGCACCTGTAGCTATCATCGTTTTGTGTTCGAACTGATGGTCTCCTCAGTTTTAATTTGCAGATCTTAAGTGTTCTGAAAAGCTTGCCTGCGATCTTCATCTGTACTGTTGGTATCAGATTGTACTTCAGTTTTTTTCCATGCAGTATTTTATTTCATATATATATATTATTTTTTCATTTTCTTAGCTATAAGCTGGAAAACAAATGGCGGGGCTCCCAAGCTTAGAAGAAAGCTATTCTGCTATTTGTTCAGAAATGGGGCTGTTGAGGAATCCTTATATTATGGAGAAACTTCGGTTAACTGATAAAGATGCAGCACAGTAAGTTTTCCATGCTCTTGTTATAAATTAACAGGGAGTCAGTGTTGGCCTGAGATCGCATAGCAGACCTTTTGCATTTTATTTTTTTGTTTAGTATGGTTAGTCAGAGGGTTTTACTCATTTGGGCACAGTGCAGGCATATTAAAGTTATTGCTCCTGCCTAGTGATATGTCATTGCCTTAATAACAGGGACATTAAGCCCTGCCGAGCTTTTTATGCTACTCTCCCACACTGGTACCCAAGCTGTCTAGGGGCTGTGTTCACATTATAAATTTTGTCATAACCAGGCATATGGTATGACTCATTGCCCAGCCATTATTGCTGTGACCTTGAGTTATAGTATAAAAATCTTTGGAAAAATCGTAATGCCATTTCACAAATCAAATATTTTAAAAGTATTTAGAAACTTTAATATGAATGTGGAAGTCTATCTGATTTGAATTGCACGTTTGAATTATTCTTGCTATAAGAGGTTAGCAACAGAATAGACAGTATCTGACCTTTTATGTATAGACAAATGAAATAATACAGTTAGCAATGTTCAATAAAAGCTGTTAACACTAATGATTTCTTCTTTTCCTTCTTCCAGAACATGTTCAGATGTAGGGGTTACTGTTAAAATTCCTGGCAACACCCCAATTGTGCCAGTACCAAGGGTCACGGACTCTGATATTGTGGCTCTTGCCCAAGCAGTGAACAACACATTTGTGACAGGTATACATTATTTAGCATTTTTGAATCGCAACCAAACATTTCTGCTCTTCTACAACAATGTTATATAATTACATGAAAAGTTAGCAGTAGTGTAATACAGAGATGACTGTGGCACTGCAGGTATTCAATTTTCTCTCATCGCACTTTTTGTCTATTCATCCATCTTTTAATAATGAAGTGCATAATGGCTGAGCAAGTTACACTGTATTTCATTTTCTCTTTTCTCTGTAATGGATTGCAGCTCTACCTGTCATGAAAACTAATCATAGCAATACCTGGTTAGGGTTGGGGGATGCATGCTTATGTCAATTATAAATGTGATCATATCTTTTCAATCACACTCTATAGTTTGTAACTAAATGAAAAGATTTGGTACATAAATTGATGAGTATCACAGAGAAAATGTTACATTTCCCTTATTACACCATCTTCTGTCAGTGACCAGAGGACTGCAGGTAGTTACTGCTGTCCACAAGCGGGTCCTAGGGTTAGCTTCATTACTGGCAGCAGTTAACATCTGGACATAACATTTGTCAGCCACTAAAACAAGTGTGTGGGTGGCATGGTGGCGCAGTGTTAGCTGCGTGGAGATTGCATGTTCTCCCTGTGTCTGTGTGAGTTTCCACTGGGTGCTCCAGTTTCCTCCCACAATCCAAAGACATGCAGGTTAGGTGCATTGGTGATTCTAAATTGTCCCTAGTGTGTGTGTGTTTGTGTGCGCGCCCTGCGTTGGATTGGCACCCTGCCCGGGGTTTGTTTCCTGCCTTGCGCCCTGTGTTGGCTGGGATTGGCTCCAGCAGACCCCGTGACCCTGTAGTTAGGATATAGCGGGTTGGATAATGGATGGATGGATGGATGGAATCGTCCATTGGATACAGTATACACAGCATGTTCACTGCACATCTGACCTCAGTGGGTCCTACCTGCTGGTTGAGTCCAATTTACCACTAGTTGGTAATCCCTTAAAACTCTTGCTTATTTCACTTTCAGAAATTCAGAGTTTGCCCAGATTGGATGAAGCAACCCTATAGCATATTATTGGCCACAAGGTTTTCTCATACCAAGTACACACAAGAACTGTCTTATGTTCAAATATGCTGTGCATTATAACTTTTCACTGAAGTATAACAGCAATAAATCATTGGGAATTTAATGAAAGGAGGCTATTCCTCACCTCTATGCCAGACTCTGTAACTTGCATGTAGTGAGTCCTCAACGCCATTTTACATTTCAGCCCAGCCTGCTTTCATACTGTAGGTGTCCTCCTGACAATCCGTCATTTGATAATTATATGGTAATTCCCAGTTTAATTTAAAGTTCTTCCACAAATAAAGAAGCTTGGGCATTTAGAATGTTTATTCAAAAAAGCAAGAGCATTTTATGCAAAGGGCGATCATGTCGTCTTGAACTGCTTGTGTGAATGTTGTGGCAGATGGAAGACAAGTAAATACAAATGCTGAGTTGACTTGGTGAGTTGTGATAGACATATATAATCAATCAATTTTTTTTCAAATTTGCTAATTGTTAATACATGAACAAATGTATACATTTTTTTAAAACATCAGTATATTGTAGCTTATGCTAAAAGGTATGGACATAACTTTATAAATGTTTTATATATTTAGTACATTTCTAAATCTGAATTTTAAGAATGTTATCTTCCTTTGATCAAAACGTTCTGTTTGACAGGAAAATACATTGTTTTATTATGAACACTGCAGCTTCACAAATGTCAGAATCTGAGACTATCAATATTGTTATTACTATTTCCTATTCAGCATATTCTTTAATGAATTATTTTTAATCTTTTTTGTTTATATTACTTGTTTGGTGATGCTCATCAGTTTTAACATTGGCACATTAGTTGTTAGTGATGCGCTTATGGTTGTTACTTGAATTAGTGTGCAATCTTTCTTATTGCATTGCTTATCTCCTAAGTAAAGCCAAAGCAAAAAAAGCAAAGTAAAGATCTGTGAAAAATTCAAGATATAATTAGAGCTGATTTTTGACATGGAGTTTGGTTTTACTGTTTCAGTTTTGACAGACAATTTTTGTTATCCAGTGTTGGTTGTTTCAGACTACAAGTTTGCCTTGTGCTTTTCTTAATCTCTGCCACTCACGTGAATCTGCCACAAAAGATATCCTTAACCTTATGGATAGCTGTACCTGGTTACAACAATGAAGTCTCAATGTTTGAAGAATCAAAACATTAGTTCTGGATGATTCATTCAGTCTCAAGGTTGTAAATGGTTTCTTCTTTTCCATTGAATTTTTTCAGCGTGGGTGTTAGCTGTGCAGTAGTGAGCTCTTCTCCTTTACAGAAGTGGAATGTAATCGCAGTCATGAATTATTACTATAGTTCTCATTTCTATATAGCAGCAGTGTATTGAGTCTAATATTTTCTTTGCTATATAACTCACAATAGTGTAAAAGAAATCATTAATTTTGTACTTCTTATATAACCATATTCCATTTATAATCTATATATAATAATTCAGTGATTCAACCATTTTTCCTTTGTTTAGGTCTTGATCTTAGATTCAATCAACTGACTGACTTAGGTTCACAACATCTTGCAAATCTGTTGAAGGTACAAATTCTAGTGGTGTGGTTAATGTCTTTCTGTACAATAATAGAAAGTCTTAGCTCTTTGCATTTCAACTGGCTTTCCTGTAGGTAACAAACAGTAATTGTTTTCTTGAAAATATTAATAAAGTCATAAATGTGGTACTCATTCTTGGTTGGTAGAACTATCAGTTAATGTTAAAAATAGTCAAGGTTGAAACCAATGTTTTTCTAAGTAAAATGTACAGGTACCTGTAACTGATTTCATTCTTTCCCGATTCGGACTGCAATTGTGCTGATAAATCCCAGTGAACTTAATGATCACTTTGCAGAATGGGTTTTAAAATTGCAAGCAGTGTTAATGTAGTGGCTGGGGCACTGGATGTTAAAAACATTGTGTGACCATGGGTCACTAACTTAACCTGCTTCTGTAGAAATTGTAGAAATATGTAGAAAAGGGTTGTACTTTAATCCTGCTTATTTAAGTTACCTTAAAGGTGTCCCCTGAATTTAATAAAACAGAGAGAAGCTTGTAAACTTGGAAATTACAGTGCATAACATCTTACACAATTGCTATGATTTATAAAACCAAATTTAAACATAGATTTTCCTTTTCTTTATGTGCATTATTTGATGGAACCATTTTACTTAGTACCCTCTGTGTCATTTCATTTTAGGAGACCGTTGCTCTTCGCTATCTCAATCTTATGTGCAATGACATAGGTCCACAAGGAGCAGAGATGATTGCAAAAGCTTTACATGTAAGTATATTTAAGGAATGACCCCAGCATCCTCTTCAATTCATTTTCGTTCCATCTTTCCTACAGAGCAGCAGTTTTACCTTGCACAAGAGTTTCATTAAGCAGCACTCCAGCCACTATAAAAAAACAAAACCTCACACTGTTCAATGTGATGCTAAGGTGTCACCCATTGCACTGCTGCACTCAATCCGGGTGGCTTGCCATGTGGTGGGTGTGGTAACACCCAATCTTTTTGCCACTTCCCATAGCCTCTGGCCATAGGTGGGGATTAAGGACTAATTAGTAAATCAAGAACTTTGACCAAAAATGTAGTTCTTGCTTCACCACCACTTTAACCTCTGCAAAACTGGCAGTATGCAAATACTGGGACCACATACTCTTGAAGACCCTTCTTTAAGATACTATAGGGTTACATGGTCATAAACCTTTTCCAAGTTTGCAAGGCCAAAGCAGGCAGGTTTGGGAACTTTGATGTCAAATATCGGTGAAATGAAAAAGTGTGGGCCTGCTCATACAAGGCTAGGATTAATTCTGAATTGTTTCTCTTGAATCTGAGGTTTAGCCTCCATTTTACAGCCAGCGGAAAAGCTTTCCCAGAGAGGTTAAGAAATGCGACCCTTTGCTAATTAGAAGACGCCCTCTTGTCTCCAACAACCTAGTTTGACAGTTCTGGGCAACAGTCCACACAACATTGAAGAGGCATAATGGCAAAAACATGCTCAAAATATCTGGTATTCCTGATTCCTTGCTACTACAGAGCGTTTTAACTCTTGCAACGACCAAAGCCGCAAAAATGGACCCAAACCCAAACCGTGTGTCCTGTACTGCCACTGGGTTTAGAAGTCCCTGAAAGAATTTATTTCATAAAATCCACAGTTGAGAACATTTCCCAACTCTTTCTGAGCACAGCCTGAATGACATCCTTCCTACACAACCTAAGCTCTGAGATGGTTTGCCAGAATATTCTGAGGCTCTCCTAGAGTTATTCTTTATTGCTTTGCCCAACTCTGCACACATTGTCCATTCTTTCTGCCATTGCTGCAGCTGTTAAAGTAATTCTCACTCAAATTCCACTTTTTACCTTTTTCTTTACCTAGGCAGCTTTTCTTAACCACAGGTGTCAACCAAAGGTCCTTGTGTTGCTGCCATGACAGGCACACCTTTTGGCCACATTTCCTTACAGCGACCTACAATAAATGATGTATTAAACAGGGTACATGTAGGCATCATGTTTGTAACCTCTCCCAAAATGCAACACAAGCTTTTCCAAAGGTGACAAGTGAAATCCTCTTGAACAGAAGCATCATCTAGTCTTTTGTAGGACACTTTCTCTAATCATTTTGGTGTTCAGGATCCATCTAGCAGGTGTCCTGTCCATCTGAGACACTTTACCACCATGCCATGATCAGCTGACAACATAGTACTTCTGTTTATCCACAGTTTTGAAAACCAAGATAATATGACTGTGAGAGTAGTAATTGACCTTTGACCAGGGTAGTCTGGTACTAAATACACTATATGAGAAACTTTGTTTTATGTTGATTTATAGACGGTTTATGGGTAGCACATTTCTTCCACTCACACCCGTCCATCTCCTTCAGTCCTTATGACGGCATTATAGTCTCCCAGTAGGATTACAGAGTGTTATAATCTGGAATTATTTTTCATTTTTTCTCATCCATTCCTGTGTTTGTTTGGTTTAAGTTCCACTCTTTGAGTTATGAAGTGTGAGGAATTCATTTTTTTTACTGAAAACTATCTGATATGTATTTAGGAACATTAAAAATATTTAATGTTTTACTGCAATTCCACTAATGTTTATTACTAGTGTACAATATATATTTACAGTTGCTGCGGTTTTACTTCCCAAGAATGATGGAGCGTGCACAGTGTGTGATGTTAAGTGGTGCACTTCTTGGTTATCCCAGATTGTAGATAAATATAAAACAAGTTATTTTTTGTGTGTATTGTTCAACAAAAGCAAACTTTGGTTTTGACTCTTTTGTTCTAAATTTTTTTTACTTCAATTTCTGGATGGCATTTTGAATTACAACAAAAGATAGGGCTGAGTATTTGATTTAGGACTTTTGTCTTGCTTTTGACTACTTATATTCTGGTCTCTATAATTTCATTTCAAGATGGCGCAACACCGAGTCTATAATATTGAATTTAATGCTTTTGTGAAAAGGTCATATACTCTGTATAGTTTTAAATTGTATACAGTACAGGCCAAAAGTTTGGACACACCTCCTCATTCAATGTGTTTTCTTTATTTTCATGACCATTTACAGCACTCCATCACTCTCCTTCTTGGTCAAATAGCCCTTACACAGCCTGGAGGTGTGTTTGGGGTCATTGTCCTGTTGAAAAATAAATGATCGTTCAACTAACCTGACTTCTGCACAACACAACTGCTGGTCCCAACCCCATTGATAAAGCAAGAAATTCCACTAAATAACCCTGATAAGGCACACCGGTGAAGTGAAAACCAAGTGACTACCTGTTGAAGCTCATCGAGAGAATGCCAAGAGTGTGCAAAGCAGTAATCAGAGCAAAGGGTGGCTATTTTGAAGAAACTAGAATATAAAACATGTTTTCAGTTATTTCACCTTTTTTTGTTAAGTACATAACTCCACATGTGTTCATTCATAGTTTTGATGCCTTCAGTCATGAAAATAAAGAAAACACATTGAATGAGGAGGTGTGTCCAAATTTTTGGCCTGTACTGTACATCAAAACAACCAAATTTTCCACTTTGCACTTTTATATTGCATTGAGGTTAGCTTCTTATCCCAGGAAGATGAGTTTGCCTATATCTAGCTAGTATTTTTTAACATCATGCACATGCTTAGGCTCTTTCCCCATCAAAGAATTTGTGTTGTTCATTCCAACAGTAAGATTTCCATTGTCAATGTCTTGTATGCTTGGATCTTTCCCACTCCTTCTTATTACCAAACTGACATTGCGCCTCAGCTTTCATGTTTTGCCTTGTCGGTGATGAGCCTAAAAATCATATGTTTTGTTTGTTTTTTTTTAGGCAGAATCCTTCCTAGGATCTTAGATAATTAATTAAATTTAATATTAATATTGTCTGTATGTGAACTTTAATTCTATACCTTTCTTGTTTCTTTTTTCAAGAGAAATGAGACATTAAAAAGACTGCAGCTGACTGGTAATAAAATTGGAAATATTGGGGCAATGAGTCTAGCTTCCATGCTGCAAATTAATAATTGTTTGGAGGACCTGGATGTCAGTGATTGTGATGTGGTAAGAAAGTTTTCCTGTATTCTACTAAGCGCTTTATCTTAACAAACCCTTTCTGGAAAATAAATTATTATAAAGTATATATGTAGATTTAGAAACATTGTCATGGATTCAACTAATACTCCTCTTCATTCCTTCTAGAGTGGTTTTGTAGTAGTTTGATTTTTCAGTATCTTCAAAGTACACCAATTCAAGTACTAAAAAGACTGGTCTTTGTTTAAACACAGTACTAATTGTAGGTGTATTTTTATTTATAGGATACACAAAGTTTAGTTGCTTTTGCCACTGTCCTGACGTGGAACAAGTCTTTGCGAATAATCAACCTGAATCGCCCTCTGCTGTTCAGCCAGCAGGTATTTGTATTTTGATATCAAACTAATGAGCCTTGAACCATGTTGTTGTTGTGGTGTTTTTTTTTTTTTTTTAAGATTTCACCATTTTACTCAAAGTCATATGGTGACAATGATTGGAATTTATTTTTGCCACAGCGTGTACTCTTTAAATTCCTTTAATCCTCATATAAACATACTGCAAGCTTTCTTTATTGATCAATTCATATTAACTTATGTATTCTGTTTAATAGATATGTACAGTATGTGTTATACTGACTTGTGTGATTGTTGATAAAGATAATACACAATTCCTTTTGCTTTTTCAGGAAGAGACCACAGTACATATGGCTCAGATGTTGAAAATGAATCAGCATCTTATTGAACTTCATCTTGGTAAACATGACATGAAAGACTTTGGTGTGGAGAGGCTGAGTGAAGCATTGACTTTCAACTTCACTCTACGCTATTTGGATCTTCGTTGGTAAATACTTTTTATTTGTTTTGTTTGCCATACTGGCATCCTGTCTAGATTTATTTCTTGCTTTATGTCCAATAATGCCAGAAATAGGTCTTTCTCTTTGCAACTATTAAACTATATTAAGTAGTGTAAGTAAATCGAGGGATGGATTATTTGTCATTATTTGATGGATGATTAGCCCCTGCTAGAATAATGGGCCTAGCAGGAGGGATCTTATGAGCACAGAAATTAAACTAGATCCTTTAAGAAAACATAATGACTGTATACCTCAAGGAAGAGAAAACTGAAATTTAGCATGAGTAAGGACTGTCTTCAAGGACACTGTTCACTGCACAAACTCCAAAGTGACAACATTGGGAGTCTTCATTATGTCAGTAAGTTTAACATTCTCAAACCTGCTCTAATACAATTAATTGATGCAGGGGGACCAATAGAGTATGTCAATTTTTGTGACTATTTCTATTTAAAATACTAGGGGGCTTTGCCCCCTGCTCCCTTCGCTCACCAACCCCTGTGTGGGCGCTACTCGCTAGCCTCTTTGCCTCTTCTGCCACTCGTGTATGAGGATGCGGATGTACAATTTTTAAACATATTTTTATTTTAATGGAAATTGTTACATATGCATAATAGAACTATTTTACATTACAGCAAGTAATTAACCATATTAAAAAATAGTAAAATGTAATAATTTGGAAGTATATTATGTTTCATTTTGCGTTAGAGTTAATCGTTGAGTGATACGATTTTGTTCAGTTTGGCTTTGAAATTAACACACACATACTTTTTAAACTTACACTTTTACTGTAAAACTTCAGTAAAAACAATTTTTTGAATTAAATGTTCGTCAATATCGCATTGAATTTTGATTCTGTGTTTGGACTTTTATCGTGATAACGCAACGTATAACTGCCTGTGATTGAATTTCGTTTCTTTCCCTCTATTAAATAAAATTGACTTTTTCTAATGTTTGGCTCTGAGGTTTGTTAATTGTCTTTGCAAAAGCTATTCTAACAGGAAACTGTTAATGTTTTAATACAAATGGCATATCATGATCTCCTTTGGTGTCTAATGTTATCTGCGGTGGATTTACTTCATTACCTTTCTTGGATACATCCTTCTTTCTACAGTAATTCATGCGGTGGAAGACTGGATGGTGTTAATGGTTGTAGATATTCTTCGGGATATTGTAAGTTGATGTTTTCATGTTCCGCACGATCACCACCAACTGTTTCAGCATAGTCTATTGATATGCATTTAACCAATTTGCCATGTAACCGATCAACATTTTTGGCATTCATTCGTTTGACTTCCTCATTTCTCGGTGCTAGGATTGCCTGTGTACTAATTTTTTCTGTTGATAACCCTTCGTGATGAAATTCTTCAATAAGATTTAGATATAATATGTCTTCTTTAATTGGGAATTTAAAGTGTAAAATTTATAAGAGCTGAGAGAGCAGGAACTGTGTCTGACAAAAGCATTCATACAAATGAGGGGTAACAGTACCGTGTGCATGGGTGGATATGGTTGAGAGGAGGGCGTGACTTGAAAAAATCTCATGGACAAAGTCTCTCAGGACTTGAAAAAAACTTTTTCAAAAAAGTCTTGTTTCATCACAGGATGTTTTTTATATAATAGAGAGAAATTTTCTTCAGTCTTCTAATGAATATTTGAGGTTTTCAGCCACTATTTTATAATATTTTTGATACAATGCAGCAACCTATTGTCACTGGACAATGTTTTGGTCCTGATGCAAGTGACATTTAATCTTCTAAGGTGGCAATCATTTGCCTTCATGTAGAGTTTCCTTTTCATTTCAGGATGAGATTTGAAACAATTCTTGAACTTGTTATTCCATGATAGCAAAAAACCAAAGTGAAATAAACATGCAAATATTAAACTATTGCAAGCCAAATTGACATTTAGAGTTATCTCAAAATGAATTTCAGGTATCTTAAAATATAATTTACTTTTTAAGATATCTGAAACTCACTTTGAAAAATCTTAAAACAATTTACTTTCCATTTTAAGATATCTGCAATACATTTTAGAGATATCTCAAATGCATTTCAAGATAGAAGAATTACATTTCCAGATATCTCTAACTTCATCTGCATTTCAAGATATCTCAAAATCATTTCCTGAAAATTGCCTATTATTTCAATGGGACATCCTGTTTATCTTGAAATGTATTTGAGATATCTTGAAATGAGCAGGAAGTAATTTTGGGATATCTTGAAATATATTTCCGATATCTGAAAATGTACAAGAAGCTGTTTCAAGATATCTGGAAATGTATTTCATATATCTTAAATTGTATTGTAGATATCCAAAAATATTATTATCTATTATCTCTTTTTAAAGATACTAGGGGCAGGGGCCATCGCCCCCTGCTCGCCCATTTTTGTTTTTCCGGATATACACTTTTAAGATTTTTTTTTCTTTGAATTGTTGCTATTTCATTAGTTTCACTTTTATTCCAGAACTTCTGTAAAAACAATATTTTGAATCTTTCGAGTTCCAATATGCTGAATCTTTTTAATGAGGTCAGTGAGACTGTGTTTAATGACTTTATACCATAATTCAAGATAGGTTTCTCTATTTGGCATTTCAGCACAGACAAAACGATCTACATTATCAGCAGTTATTAATAGTTTTTTTTTTTAACCAATAAATGCATGTGAGGTAAACTCCGTTTTTGAAATTCTCTTGACTTAAACTTCAAAGCCTTACAATATTTACATACTTCTGACATATCACCTATGCCCATATATTCGATCTCTATTCGCCTTTTCGTTATTTCTCCGAGTAATAATTTCTCTTTCTCTCCGCTAATGCGGTGTTTACTTTCATTGACACTGTCGTTTTGTTTTTTTTCTGTATCTTGCTCTGCATGTGTTTTGCGCCTACGGTTTTTTTTTTTTTTTTGAGACTTTTGAATTACAGTTTTCATTATCTCTAACCTGCTCTGCATGTGTTTGGCCCCCTTGTTTTTTAACCTCTTTATGACGTTTTACTTTGTTTTCTACTCTGTCTTTTATTTCTGACCTTGCTTTATCCTGCTTTTGTATTCAATGACACCTGGTCCGTGGTGATTTTTTTCCCTTTTTCGAGTAATAATTCCCGTTTGTTTGCGCTACTGCGATCTTTACTTTCTTTTTTTTATACTTTAAAATTTTTTCTACTTTCATATTCTTTAACTTTCGCCACATGTGTATCGTGCCAACGTTTTTTTTTTTTTGTTTGTTTTTTTTTTTGCCTTTCAAATTCCACTGCTTTCATAATCTCTAACCTGCTCTGCATGTGTATAGCGCCAACATCCTGATTGGACGTGCTTTTTTTCAATTCCGCTTGTTCCGGGCTGATAATTACTTTCCTTATTTTCTGAATTTGCACCTAGATTATTCTTTTTACTTTTTTTGTCTCTCCAACGCTTTTGAGTCTTTTTTCTCCGCGCTGCTTTCTTCTTTGCTTTGTTGTCTTCGTTTCATTTATAACGTATTGTCCATATACGCTGAGAGCCCTGAATCTGTGTGCTCAAAGCCAAAACACGAGTGAGTGCGTCGCTGCCCGTGCTCTTATTTGGTTGTAACTTACAACTTGTAAGTAGGGCGTGTCTTGCAAGAATTTCATGTTCTACGTCATCGCGAGACGGTCCTTGGTCAATCTCTTGGCACAAAGTCTCCTGTAGTGATGGGAACTCCGGCTCTTTTTAAAGCTTCGGCTCTTTTGGATCGGCTCTTACGGCTCCCAAATGGCTCTTCGTTTAGTATCGCTTGGATGCTTATATTTTAGGCTAATTAAGCAATTATGAATGGTTGGTGTATAAGCAATTTCTTATTCATTGTTTTCAGACATTACGGATTTTTATGCATTTTTCCATTACAAAAAATACAGTTACTATTGTTTAACATTTTAATAAAAGCTTTAAATGAACAACTTAACACAAAACCACAGCAAACAAATAAAGGCCAAACTCAACAACAACACAACACTATGACTCTTTGAATAAAAGTTTTTAGGCCAGGAACATGCATGGGGATTTAGGCCTGTACAAAAGTTGTAAATCCAACGTCCTCCACAATGGAAAATGGTTGAAAGTCGCTAGCTATCATTTTAGCCAGCTCCTCAGCGACACTTATTTGTTTGTGTGGAATCATTTGTTTTGGAATAAATGTGCTTATTTTGGTTTGAACTGAAGACCGTTATACCTGCAGTTTTCGGTAAGACAGTGGATGCTGCAGCAGAAGTACTTGGCTCTTTTCCAGGGTCAGTGGATGGCAGGAGAGAGGGCACGCTCTCCTCCAGTTGCACGGTGGATATTATATGTCTGTGCAGGTTTGTTGTTGACCCTGCTTTAACGGATATTTTCATATTACAAATTCTGCACTTAGCTTTGCAGTCTCCAATATTACTGAAATGCAGCCAGATGCTACTTCTTTTTCGGCTTTCACTCATTTCTTTACTCTTCTTTTTTTCTTCACGATGCGCTTGCATTTAAATCTGGCTCCTCGTCTGTCGCAGCGACAGCTCTGTGTACCTGGCCTGTACCAACACTCGCTGTCTTCGGAGCATCTGCCCCCATTCCTTCTTTCACATAGTGGTACGATCCTATTCCGATGTGTCGTTCGTGAACGAGCCGGCATTATGAGCCAATGTTCTGTGTGCACATTTAAATAAAGTCCCGCCCCTGCCGAATGAATTTTCTGCAGAGCTGAGCAGGAGCGGCTGAAGCTTCGGCTCCGCTCGACGGGCATCGGCTCCTTTCGTTCGCTTCAAAGCATCGGCTCTTAGAGCCAGCTCGTTCGCGAACGACACATCACTAGTCTCCTGTTTGAGGTCCCCGTGAGACGCACCGTGGCCAATCTCTTTAGTCTCGCGGGTCTTTTAAGTTTCTTCCGTGATCTTAACGTAAAGATCACGACTCGTCGCCCTATTGCTTCTCTCCAGGATTTTTTTTTATAATAGATGTCAAAATGTATTTGAGATATCTTGTGCAGCAGAGACCCATTTTCAGATATCATGAAATTATATTTTATTTTATTTCAAACAGTGAATTTTAAGATATAATTATATTTTGAGAAATCTTAAAATAATGTTCTGCTCATTTTAAGATACCTCAGATTCATTTTAAGATATCTGAAATGCATTTTCATATATCTCAAAATAATGTCCTGCACATTTTAAGGTATCTCAAATACATTTCAATATACCTTAAAATAGACAAGAAGTCCAATTGAAAGAACGGGACATTTTATAGGAAGTGACTTTGAGATATTTTGAAATGTATTTGAGATATCTCAGAATATACAGGAACTTATTTCAAGATATCTCAAATTGCATTTAAGATATCTTGAAATGCATTTCAGATATCTCAAAATGTGTAGCATATCATTTTAAGATTTCTTGAAATCTATTTGAGATATCATAAAATGCTTTTTAGATATCTAAAATTGATGCATTTTTAGGTATCTGTAATTCAGTTTCAGACATCTAAAATGCATTTCCAGATATCATAAAATGTATAAACTATAGTGCTGAAATTGTTCTGTAAATGCCAGTAAATGAAGTAGCTCTTATCTGGTTATCTCAGAATTGAAAGAAACTTGGAAATGTAGTCTATTAAGGATTTTAGTTTCAGTGTTAAATTTACTGACCCAAAGCTCCGCAATGGCAAAGTTGTCATGGAGAAGAACAGAGAAGCTGCATTTCTGAACTGCAATTAGTATAGCTAGTATTGTAGAAACATCTGGCTATAAGGTATTCTCGTCTTCAGATCACAAGGCTGCATGCTCAGATCTCTCTAATTTCCAGTATTACTCCTAAGCATGTGACTTTCCTTAACTGTGAATCTAGTGCTATATTAGACCTGTTAAATCCTTGGGGTGGGATTGTTATGAAAGGTGCTAAAAGTTGTATCTCTCAGCATTTAACCTTTGTTGCACTGTATGCTTCTTCTTCCCATACAGCAACAAAATAACTCGAGATGGCGCCAAATGTCTTTCAGAATACCTCAAGAACAACAGACCTCTGGAAATACTGGACTTGACTTCAAACAGAATAGAAGATGATGGGGCTATTTATCTTAGTGAAGCAATTTCTCTATTCAATACAAATCTTAAAGCGTCAGTATATATTATTGCTTAATACAAATCTTTATTACCTGGGATGCAGCAGATGTTTACTTTAGACTTAATTTTCAGACCAGTACAGTGTACAGGAGGTAAAATCCATCTCGCTCATTTTACATTGCTTCTCTTACCTCATGGAAAGTATTATATAAAGTTTGTTATGTCGCTTAAAATGTATACACAAGGACGTTTCAAAAAGCAAGATGACTTGACTGAGTACACATATACATTTATTTAAATATCTTTTATTTTTATAAACAAAACAAAGACATAGTCAAGTACTACACTCCAAACCTGCCCAGGTGTTTGTTCCATCTTGATAGTTTAGCATCCATTTACCCCCAGAAATAATGAGTGTTATAGTGCTGCAGCCAGGATATTATAGCATTCTGTGGCATTAGTTGCAAGTTGTATACCGTTCAATGTTTCTTAAACAGAAAAATGACATAGAAATTTAACAACTCTAGAATGCTGTTTGCTGTGTGAGGTTGGGTATTCTCTTGGAGCAAGATGAATCTTCAATGGAGTAATCTCGCTTTCGGGTGTTATGGGGTTGTGCCCTTAACCCACAGAAACTGGATCACACTACACACCTGTATGTTTGACTGCAAGGTAAAATAAGCAGCAGCAGACAATCAGTCACACTCTTTCATGGCCTAAAACATAACTGCATGACTTTTCTACCCATTCAGACGATGTACAGAAAACCTCTATTTAAAGTCAGGTGCTTATTACCTTAATTTTTGAGAATCATTGTATTATACCAGTGCTTCTCAAACTCAGTCCTGGGGACCCATTGTGGCCGCCGGTTTTTGTTCTAACCAGATTCCTAATCAGTGACAACAACTAATAACAATGATCTCATTTAATTAGCTGGTATTTTTTTAGGAGAAGATTCTATATTCAGAAAAGCACAGCAGCATGATTTTTACATTTATAAGACATTTAGAAATAGTTCTGATTTTGCTATAGATTTAAATGCTTAACTCTCTTTTGTTGATTTAATTTTATTTTTCCCTTTCTCTGTGCAGTTTTCCCCCTTCGTTGTATCTTATTAATGACAATTAAAAATAAACAGAGCGGACACACAGGTAAACAACACTGAATAATCAAAGGCTGCAACTACTTTAGCATCAGACCCACTAATTAATAAATAATGAATTCATTAAACAATTAGAACACCTGGAAAAGTAGAATGAAAATATTGTTAAAAAGAAAAAAAAAGTATTATTCCCATATAACTGCTTGGTACATTTTAATATATATATATATTTTTTTTTACCAAACTTAGTTTTCTAATTTCTATATTGTTCCCAAAACAGAGAACCTGGGAAATAACAGTTCACTTAACTAGCCCAGGAGTTCAATTAAAAACAGAAGCTGACTGGAACAAAACCTGCAGCCACAGGGGTCCTCAGGACCGAGTTTGGGAAGCGCTGTATTATACTATTCATCCATCCATTATCCAACCTGCTATATCACGGGGGTCTGCTGGTGCCAATCCCAGTTAACACAGGGCGCAAGGCAGGAAACAAACCCCGGGCAGGGCGCCAGCCCACCGCAGGGCGCACACGCACACACTAGGGACAATTTAGGATCGCCAATGCACCTAACCTGCATGTCTTTGGACTGTGGGAGGAAACCGGAGCCCGGAGGAAACCCAGGCAGACACTGGGAGAACATGAACCCGGGTCTCCTAACTGTGAGGCAGCAGCACTACCACTGCACCACCGTACCGCCCTGTATTATATTATTTCAAGTTTAATCCTTAAACCCCCCTGTAGCTGCTGGTCTCAACCAATAACAGAATTGGTGAGAGATTTTTACCTCTGGTAAACCTACAGTAATTGTTATATAATTAGGGGACTTTTTATTATTCTCTTATTTTGCATTCAGAAAATTGCAGTATTGTGAAATATACATTTATAAGAAAATAAGAATTGATTTTGGCTTTGCTTTAAATGCTTAATGCAGCTTTTTTAAATTTCTTTTTCATTTTACTTTTTCTGTGGTGCTTCCTCTCTTAATTGTGTCTGAATAGTGACAGTTAATGATCCTCAGAGTGGACATATAGTAGGTGTAAATGACACTGAGCGCTAAATGGCAGCAGCTACTTCAATGTTATCCACTTTTGTACTTATTAGCAAAAATGGCATAAATAGTCCAAATGTTAAAAAAGACCAAAATATTAAATGGCAAGACTTTGTAAAAAAATTAATTCCTGCCCAACATCCAGTTCTAATTTAGCATAACTAGTTCTGGAGTAGTCAAGAAAACATAGAAGCTGGTAAATGACTGGAGGAGTACAATTACATGAAGACATTTGTTGGGATGAAAACCTGCAGCCACAGGATTGAATGTGCAAACCTCTGGCTTATGTGGTATGATAGGATTATATTATGGTTAAAAAATTCACTGACTTGGCCTTCTTCACATTTTATTGTGCTTAAATCTTGAAACTTTTTTTCTTTTTCATATTGATCAAGACATTTTAACAAATGTCCAAATACCTCCTTGTTGGACCAGTTGTCTTTAGGCATCACATCATTTATCTGAATTGAGTCCCCCTGTGTGCCATTAAAGTGTTTTAATCTGACTTTAAGGTTTACATCTTGCCTTTCTTTGTGAAGTTTCATTGGTAAATACAGCCTCTATCTAATCCAGCATATTGTTACTGACCGACTAGTATGAATGGTATAAGAAAATTTCCAAGGAATTGAAAATCCCCCCCCTAAAGCAAAATGAAGCTCATTACAATAAAACAGTGGGAAAAAATGCCCTAGTTCTTAAACTGCATAGAACAAGGCATCCTCCATATGTGTCAACTTAACAAATGTAAGTCTTCCATGATTCAGATGGGGGAAACTGTGTTTGTGAAAACAGCAGAGTATATATAACCCAGGCTTGAGGAAAACCTACAATATAGCTTGGAAGATCCAACTTCCTCTAGCACAGTGTTCCAAAACATACAACCAAAGCTTCACTGGGGTGAATTAAAACTGAGAAAAACTCAATTCTGAAAGGCTCCATTTTAAAAAGTTGTAGACTTTACTCTAGCTAAGAGTACATGTCATAAATTGAAAGACAGTATCCAGTAATGTTCCCTATTCAATATGATGGAGCTCCAGTAATTTTACAGAGAAGTAAATAACACAGAGTCCTAATGTGCAAATATGGTGGAGTCCTAGAATTAAGGAAGCCATCTGTCTGTTCAGTTTTAAATTCACACAATCGAGTTATTCGGGCACAATGGGCAAGAGCCAAAACATGCAGCTATCATGTATTCAAATCCTAAATTATTAACAGACATAAAATGATTAAGATTATTTTTAGTCTGTAATAGAACAAGTAAGTCACTAACGAAAACCTAATCTCAGTTACTCAGTATAGAAATGATACCAGTCACCTCCAAGAAATATGTTCAAATTTTCAAAAGTAGATTTCTATGAAACTTAGATCTAGAAAGATGTTTTATGTTTTATTCTGAAAATATTGTGTTTTTATTTTTGACTTCACAGGAATTCCATATTTCTGTCTTAGTAGCTCATTATATTGTTTGTAATTTTCCTAGTATAATTAAGAGGCATTAGGCAAGGTTGCTTTATATTTATATTTATATTTATATTTATATATATATATATATATATATATAATATTTATTTTTTATTTAAACTCTATAAGGCTGGCGATCACAAGCAACAACATCACAGGGAAGGGCCTTGTTGCTCTTGCTGAAGCCATGAAAATCAATTCTTCTTTGTCCTACATTTACATATGGGGAAACAAACTTGATGGGCCGACATGTGTGGTAAGTGTTTCACAGCTGTATTCTTCCTTAATATTGAAATAGATACAATCATTGACCAATTATCTAAATGAATGGAAACTTGAATTTGGTTTATATTCACAAAGCAATGCAGAAACTCAACATTCATGCCAGATGCAGTCAAGCCGCCATTTATAAAACCTGAAATATCTAAGGCGGTATTTGAAGTCTTGCTTCAAAATTCCAAATGATATTCAGAATTAGGCTTAAGCTAAATGTTGATATTAATGATTTGTACTGAAAATGAAACACAATATTATTAAAACATGCTCTTTCTTATTCAGGCATTTTCTGAAATGATTTCCTGTGGTCGTCTGCCTGAGGAACACACAGATGTCTCTCCCTACGTAGTGGATGGCCAGGTGTACCTTGCGGAGCTTTCTCATGGGCTGAGGAAACATTACTACTGGACTCCTAGCTTTGGACCAGATGGAGATCCTGCTGCCAATTCGGCTTTAGCTTTATCAGCAGGCATGTAACACTCAAGGGCTTCACATCCACCCGTCCGGTCTTAAGCAGTTAGAAGTTCTAATCATGTAGACCCACGGTGGCTGCAGGTTTTTGTTCCAACAGATTTCAGTCCTGAACTCCCCCATTTAATCAGGTGGCTCTGTCTAGCTGTCTACCTGCTGTATCAGTGGTTTAAAATCTAACTAATACTTACTGCTGCCGTGAATTTTACTACATTTTTTTACTACCCTTAAATTACAATTTACTTTTCCTTCATTTTCAATTTACTTGCTTTTTAGTTTCTTCTTGTATATTAGATTGTAGTCAGCTATGACATGCAAATAGAAGACAGGTAATGGCTACCAAATTTGTGCCATATTTCCCTTCATACATGTGTTTGTCATTAGCAAAGTAGTTGCATTTAGATAGATGATACTTTTATTTTTTATAGAAGCTAAATATAACTATAAATATATATCGTGTATATGTATGTATGTGTGTAAATATAATAAATACAAACAACACTCCCCTCAGACACACACAAGAACATTTGGGGGGGGAAATAACATTTAAGAGTTTTTTTTATCCTCCCCAGTCCATAACGCACAGAAAGATGACTGATACAAGTAGTACAATATCTAATTAAATTGATTGTTCATACACTGTAACAATCAGTTTTAATTAAGAATTTGGTTTAAAGCAAAAACCTGCAGTATCTGTGACCGCCTCCAGCACAAGGATTGCCCACATCTAGTTGTCCGTTTACAATGCACAATTGAGACACACACCAGGATCATGATGTTCTCTTTAAACAAGTGGTAGCTCTTTTACACTTGTCAATTTGTTTCTCATTCTCCACAAACACAAAAATAAGGTGAATTAATTCAGAATGCTGGAAATCCAGAAAAGGAAGTTAATGCTGTACCAGTAACCCGCTAATAATGAATGTCTGTGTATCCCTGTACTTCAAGCAATGTAAATAAATGCATTTATTTTTAAAAGAATGGACACTTTCTCTCGTCTTGTTGTGGTAGCCTGTAGAGACACCGGCAGCTAAGGTTTGAACAAACAATCCAGTTAGAATATTTAAAAAAAAAAATTTAAAAAATACTAAAAGAAAGGGCAAATGGACAAAATAGTAAATGAAGGCCAGAGGAATTGCCATCTTGGGACTCTACACTGGAAGGTTTCAATACTGGATATTTTATTTGTGTTAATAGTTATTGAATTAATTATTAAGTACATAACTGAAACGTGTGACATGCGGCTTATCAGTAGATTGGATTGCAAATATTGCAGTTGTTACATTAGATTGAACATTAAGCTTAAGTTCACACTGTACATGGAGACTGTACGATCTTCCATGACTGCATTGATTTTCTCATGATACTCCTGTTACCCTCAAACAGGCTAACCTCATTCATGGTAAACGGGTGGTGGTACGAGTGAGCATGCCCTGATATTAATTAATATTTTTCTTTATTAACACTTTTATGTCCAGACCATCTCAGCTTGATGGCATCTGGCATGTGCATGATGCAGATGTTCGGGTTTATCATCATGTGCACAGTACAGAATAATTCTTACTTGTATGTGTCACCGACATGCTGTCTCCGCATTCTGCAGCACAAGATCAACAAATTTCACTAGTCAGACATGGACCTTTACCTTAAAATTGCTCGACGCTTCCTGTTCCAAATGTGATTAGTTTAAAAAGTATCCTGAAAATCTCAATGGTAATTGTTACAGTAAATGTGATTTCCTTCTTTGTGACCTCTTATTTGGAATTCAGCCTTTGTGTGACTCTACAAATGGACTGAATGAGTTTGAAAATGGATGTGTGGAAGATTGCATGTTGTGGGTAAGTGTTTGACTTATGAAATCTGGACTGAGGTGATCTGTAAAGAAACATTTGATTCTTTTTGTGTTCCTTTAAAAATACTGATTAAAGTCTTGCTGAGACTTTACTAACAATTTTTCAGAGATTGCCTATCCAAACCACTCAGGATTATGATATAGAACTGCATTTGTACTCGATCATTAATTACAGTCATGGTGGCCTAGTGATTAGTGCTGCTGCCTCACAGCTCTAGAATCCAGGCCTGCTAACTTTCATGTGGAATTTACATATTCTCCTTGTGTCCACATGGCTGGTTTTGTGGGTTCAAAGACTTGATTGGAAAGTCATTGTGAGCATGTGAGTGTGTTCTGTGACGGAGTACTGCTCTCTGTTGTAGATGATGCTAGTATTTTGGTGTGTATTTAATAAAGAAGCTAACTGTAGACCGGTAAGGTGTTTGTGAAACAAACTACAGACTGTGATATCCTTCCCCTGTTATGCAGTTGCCCACCTTATATCTGCATTTACTCTCTGATCAAGGACCACTGTTATTCAAATCAACTGCCTGAGCCTTAGTTTTTTCTGCCATTACCTCACTAGAGCTAGGTGAGGTCCTAACAATGATTCAGTAATTCAGAGAGCCCCTTTCCACTAAGCCATCCCCCGAAGGTATGCCAGTCACTGCGGGTCTCAACCTTTTTGTTTAACTGTTACTAATGTAAAACACTTCAATATATATAAATAAATGTTATGTGTAACACTAGATTCTAAGATGAAGATTTTGTACAGAATAAACCTCCTGCTCCTATGTTGGAAACATTCGCACATTTCTGAAACCTTTACACCTCACTTTAACATTCATTTTCTATATGGTCGTATTTGGAGATAATTAATCCAGATGACATTTATGTCACCTGTGTCCCAATCATGATCAAATTTTGTCACAAATTATACATACAGTGCAATACAGTATGTAGTGTAATGCTTAGTCGCTCAACTCCAATGACTGTGCCTTTAAGAAGAATATAAAAGGGCAATAATAATAATACAGGACTTTATAAATATCAAAATATTTATAAATATTTATAAATACATGATAAATAATAACTATAAACGACATCAATAACAACAGGGCATCATGTATTTCTACAGATTTCGTTATTCAAGGTGTGAATGTCACTCTGGACTGGACTTCATTTACCTGACCGCAGCACAGTGAGGAGGCCGTTGCTGGGATGGTTGGTATCTCTGATTATTTTCTTTGCCCTGGTCCAACATCTCTTGGTGTAGATGTCCTCGCAGTTAGGGGGTGCACATCCAGTGACTTGTTCAGCTGACCGTACCAGTCTCTGCAGAGCTTTGCGGTGCTGTGTGCTGTTCTAAAACCAGGCAGTTAATACTTCCTGCCAGAATACTTTCATTGGTGGATGTGTTGAAGTTCTTTCAGTAACTGGGAGGGCAGCCTGAAATCCCTGTGGCGTCTAAGGTGCTAGAGACGTTGTTGTGCCACCTTCACCAAGGTGTCGGCATGTTTGGGCCAGGTTGGGTCCTGAAAATGGTATCTGAAACAACCATTCACCCTCTCCACCTATGTGCTGTTAATAGTGAGGGGGTGGTAGTGACGCTGCTGTTTCTTCCCCAAAGTCCACACTCGGCCTCTTTGTCTTGCTGACACTCAGGAGTAGAATGTTGTCCTGACACACACTCTTCAACTTCATCCAGGTAAGTCTGCTCCTTGTTGTTAGATACCATTCCTACCCAATGCTGGTGCTAGGTTATTTTGAGGCCAAGCTCATTTGTGCACCAACTGACTGTTCAGTAACTAACCCATGCAGCTGGGTCGCCCCCCAATCCCCTCTCCACCCCAAAGTTATGATCAGCGCCCTATAGGCCAGTGCGTAATTCACCTTAATTGTGGCACCGGCCCTGACCCTACCCCAGTTGTATCATCAGCAAACTTGACACTGATGTTAAAGTCATGTTCAACTACACAATCACAGAGGGAATACAGCAGTGGACTCCAAGCAGAGAGTGTTGAGAGTGAGGGATGATGAAAAGTGGCCACCCACTCAAACAGCCACAAATCTGCCTGTCAGAATGTTAGAAATCCAGCTGCACAATGAAATGCTCAGACGCGGGTTCCTGATCTTGGTGATGAGCTTGGAGAAGATTGTTGTGTTGAATGCAAAACTACTCGTAGTCTATAAGTAGCACTGAAACATAACATCGCTCTCTTGTTGTTCAGATGGGGAAGTCAGGAATGTTCAGTTAGAAGAGCCAGAGCCTCACATGTCATCATGAAAAGTAAAACAAATTAATAATGATAACATAAAATAAATTTGTCCACATGTCTGCACTATAAATTTGTTTTCTGTATGATTGCAATAACATTTATCATTTTTATAGTCAAAATTGCTGAAATGGCGCATTTCCTGTTCAAATACAGGGGAGAAACACGAGGTACGGCAGCAACGAGCCTCATCTCACCTCGGACTACGCCATCTCTCTCACACTGGGTTGATGCATACGTTTGGCGGGTGCCTGTTGTTTTCTCTCTGTTATATATTCAGTCTTTCTGATTGGACATAAAACCGCAGTGAAAAGGCACACGATCATGCAGGCAGTACCATGCCGCACCGAAGGGGGCGCATGTGAGCCCAACAGGTGTTTGTTGCTGCTGTTGTTCTACGCAGTGGCTCTGGGCGCCAATAAGTTAGCGATATCAGAAAGTCAAGTGCACTGCAGTGCTCCGTTTACTTTTATTTTTTGTTCCAACTGACAGCCAAAATGGAAGATTAAGACTTTTAAAACTACTAGGGGGCTTTGCCCCCTGCTCACTTCACTCGCCAACCCCTGTTTTTGGTTTTCCAGATACACACACACTTTTTTAAGATTTTTTTTTTCTTTGAATTGTTGCTATTTCATTAGTCTCACTTTTATTTCAGAACTTCTGTAAAAATAATATTTGTAATCTTGCGAGACCCAATATGCTGAATCTTTTAAATGGGGTCAGTGAGACATGCGTTTAATGACTTTGTACCATAATTCAGGATAGCTTTCTCTGTTTGAAATTTTAGCACAGACAAAACGATCTACATCATCAGCAGTTAATCATTGTTTTTGCAAAGTAACCAATAAATGCATGTCAGGTAAACCACGTTTTTGAGATTTTCTGACTTAAACTTTAAAGCCTTACAATATTTATATACTTCTGACATATCACTTATGTCCATATATTCGATTTCTACTCGCCTTTTCGTTATTTCTCTGAGTAATAATTTCTCTTTTTTTGCGCTAATGAGATGTTTACTTTCTTTGTTTTGACACTGTCGTTTTTTTCTGCTTTCATATTCTGTATCTTGCTCTGCATGTGTTTCGTGCCTATGTTTTTTAACCTTTTTATGATGGTTTACTTTGTTTTCTACTCTTGTCTTTTTTTTTCTGACCTCACTTTGTCCTGCTTTTTTTTTTTTCAATGACATCTGGGGCCTCATGTATAACGCCGTGCGTAGAATTCACACTATAACATGACGTAAGCACAAAAGCCGAATGTGCTTACGCACAGAAAAATGCAGGAATCTGTGCGTACTCCAACTTCCACGTTCTTCCGCTACATAAATCCCGATCAGCGTGAAAAGTAACGCTCGTGCACGCGCTTTATGTAACGCCCCAATTTCTCCCAGAATTACGCCTCTTTGAATATGCAAATCAATATAAATCGTCCTTAAGCTCAGCCTTCTGTGAAAAGACAATGGGAAAAGCACGGGGGAAAATATAAGAATTTCAGCGAATACCAAGTGGAGGCAAAGGAAAAACATACTATTTGTTTATTTAAACCGTGGTATAATCAACAACAGGAAGTTGATCGAGTGACATAGCGTGTTGGAGAAACTTGAAAGCTCACATTCACAAAGTCGCACAGTGCCGGAAATAAAAAAGAAGTTGTCAAATATCAAAGTCGCCGTGAAAAGGTGAGTTGTAGCCCACCATCTGAGTGTCATATGAAAGCTTTTTAGGGTACAGAGAAAAAAAAGGCACACAGTGGGGGAAAAAGCACGAAATGTCAACTTCAATCTCGAAATTTCCACATTAATCATGTAGTTTATTTTGTCATTAAAGTAGAACATCATAAACTTTATCTTAAAATCGTTTAATTAACCAGTTTCTCAAATCACATTGCAATTAAAATAGCACGTTAAATGTTTTGTTTTGTATGTGATCTTCTATGTGCTCTGTGTGTGTGAATTACTACGTGCTTCTTAAACCGGCTCTTTTCCTCCGACTGGACACAGAATCCATGACATTTGTGATATTATAGCTCTCTGAATAACTAAAATACCGAGATGTATACGTGATGTCATTTTCATGATGATAGGAGTTAAAGCACGTTATTAAACATGGGTTTCACGGCGCAGTGATTGTGCGCGACCATCGATGAAATAATTTATTGCAGCAGTACTTGGGGGTGGCTCTAGGCTCGTGGCGGCCCTGGGCAGAGAGAGAATCAGTGGCCCCTTCGCCCGACAATGTCAATATGGTATCTTATGTACAGTGGATGGCCACGTCCGATGCAGACACTGCATACAGTAGCTGCCTCGTGCTTATGACACAATAGTTTAACTTTTGTCGAAATTTGCCGCTGCATTTTTAGCTGTGTCGTTATTTTCTCTTTCTGTTTTATATTCAATATATATTGGCGTGGCCACCCACCCCTGCAGTCCTTGCTTTTCTTTCTCCAAGTAACCGATCGCCACACAATCAGCTCTGTAATAGACATTAAGCCATCTGTAAGCTTAGAGCGCCGATTCTTCAAAAAGTTTAAGGAACATTGAAATATCTTCGTAGTACATGTTTAATTATTCTATCCTTCACGCTAGTCCCAATGAAGAATATAGATTATTTAAATGAAGTTAAAGTTTTATCTGTATAATATAATAAACATATTTTGCTGCATTTCATCTAAAAATGATATCATCATCATATGTAAATACACGTTTTATAAAGTGGCTCAGGTTGTGTAATATTATAACTGTAGTGCAAGTTTACAGTGAGGTAATTGTACTTATATGTACAGATAGTTCTAAAAGGAGCAATTGATTAAGTGCATTTAAAGTTCTTGGGATGAAACTGTTTCTGAACCGCGAGGACCGTACAAGAAAGGCTTTGAATCGTTTTGCCTTGGCTGAGGTAGCATGTCCTTGAAGCTGTATAACAATAATTCTCTTTCCGATCAGCTGCTGTGATTCACACTCCGATACAGTGATATAAATACTCCGACTGTGCAGTGAGAGTAATATGGAAAAAGATGATCCGCTGTGGCAACTCCTAACGGGAGCAGCTGAAAGAAGAAGGAGAAGTGAGAGTAAAAACGCTAAAGCAGTTATGGTATTTGGAATACTATGGCTATTCCCTGGACCATTATATTGTTACAAGTTAATTAAAATCGGATGCATTACTAATAATCAACAATATGCGGTTAGTTTCAGTGTATTTATAAAGCCGTGTCAGGAAAATAAGGAGTACAATGATCCCTCGCTATATCGCGCTTCGACTTTCGCGGCTTCACTCCATCGCGGATTTTAAATGTAAGCATATCTAAATATATATCACGGATTTTTCGCTGGTTCGTGGATTTCTGCGGACAATGGGTCTTTTAATTTATGGTACATGCTTCCTCAGTTTGTTTGCCCAGTTGATTTCATACAAGGGACGCTATTGGTGGATGGCTTAGAAGCTACCCAATCAGAGCACGTATTACATATTAAATAAAACTCCTCAATCATATATGATATGCTTCCTGCGCGGTGCTTGATTGTTTGCTTTTCTCTGTCTCTCTCACTCTCTTTGACATTCTTTGCGCCTGACGGAGGGGGTGTGAGCAGAGGGGCTGTTTGCACAGAGGCTGTTTGCCTAGAGGATACGGTCGCTCCTCTAAAAAATGCCGCTTTATCGCAGTGCTTCGGCATACTTAAAAGCCCAAAAGCACGTATTGATTTTTTGATTGTTTGCTTTTCTCTCGTGCTCTCTCTCTCTCTCTCTCTGACATTCTCTGCTCCTGACACGCATTCCTTTGAAGAGAAGATATGTTTGCATTCTTTTAATTGTGAGAAAGAACTGTCATCTCTGTCTTGTCATGGAGCACAGTTTAAACTTTTGACTAAAGGGTGTTATTTCATGTCTAGAGGGCTCTAATAATGTTAACAGTGTGGGAGAGTTTATAAGGGCTTAAAATATGTAAAAATAACCATACAAACATATGGTTTCTACTTCACGGATTTTCATCTATCACGGGGGGTTCTGGAATGCAAATCCATGTGATCGAGGATGGATTACTGTAACCACACAGGAACAGTAGCATTGCTTTGATGCTGGGTGCCGCCAGTCTGCAAAACCGAGCGGAGAACTTGCGTACGACAAGGTATGAGGTACCGTGGAAAAGTGCGTGGTTTTACGCCAAGTGTAGGTTTTATACATCGCGATTTGAACGTGGAAAAGTTCTTACGCAACATTTCTGTGCGTACGCACCGTTCATACATAAGGCCCCTGGTCCGTGGTGATTATTTTTCCCTTTTTCGAGTAATAATTTCTGTTTGTTTGCACTACTGCGATTTTTACTTTCTTTTTTTTTTATACTTTCTAATTTTCCTACTTTCATATTCTTTAACTTTCATCACATGTGTATCGCGTGTATTTTACTCTCTGTCTTTTAATTCTGAGCCCGATTGGACGTGCTCTTTTTTTTTCAATTCCACTTGTTCCAGGCTGATATTATTATTTTCTGAATTTGCACCTAGATTGTTCTTTTTCCTGCGGTGGGCTGGCACCCTGCTCGGGGCTTGTTTGCTGCCTTGCGCCCTGTGTTGGCTGGGATTGGCTCCAGCAGACCCCGTGACCCTATAGTTAGGAAATAGCGGGTTGGATAATGGACGGATGGATGGATGATTTTCTTTTTTTCCTCTCCAACGCTTTTGCGTCTCTTTTCTCCATGCTGCTTTCTTCTTAGCTTAGTCGTCTACGTTTCATTTATAACGTATTGTCCTTATACGCTTTATATGTGCTGAGAGCCCTGGATCAGTGTGTGCTCAAAGCCTTACACTCACACAACTGAGTGTTTTGCTGCCCGTGGTCTTATTGGACTTTTACAAGAAAGTGGGGATGGATAGGTACATGTGCTTCATTTACAATAAAAGGTAAGGCCTTAAACGGTTTTCAATTCTATAAAAAAATTGGATCAGACTAAGAAAATAGCAATCCAATATTTAAAAACTAAATTCTGACCTTAAACTATTTGTTTTTTCTTGTTATACTTTTGTCGAACAGTCTGTATTAAAATTGATTAAAACATCATATTTAAAAGCTTTTAAAAAAACAACCAAATATTTCAATTAAGGTTAAAATGGAAATCCGTTTTTTTGTACATCACTCCATACTTTCATTTGTATTGAATGAGTATGAATTATGGAATTGCAACGGCAAAGTTTGAACACATGGAGGGTGCAGAGCAAATGCGCTCTCTCTCGCCACTATAAATGTAACGTTCGTTCTTAGCCAAATATGCGCCTTACCTATCTGTGTGTGTGTAAGAAACGCTGACGAGAAAGGAAACCTAACCAGTAGTCCGTGTGCATGCTGCCAACTGAATAGTGAATAAGCAACTCTTTTGGGTTGATATATTTGTAAATCTGACTCTGAATAAGTATGTGCCTCACCAGCCATGAACCTCACCGCACATCACTGGGTAAAATGCAATATGAAGGATCAAGGTAATTTTTTATCTTCTGTGGATCCGCTGGACTAATATGCAAACTGTAATGGATCCATCTCTTTTGGCACAGAAGAGCACATGTAATTCTGACCTTGCCTAGTTTTGATATTCTTAAATATATATTGCCTAATCTTATTTTTTTTCCTCTTCTTGTAATGTACTTTTGTAATCTTGTAAAGCACTTTGAGCTACATTGTTGTATGAAAAAGTGCTGTATAAATAAATCCTGTTGATGTTTTAATTCGGGACTAGCCTCTGGGAACACTTCCATTGCTATTGGCATTAATGCGATGGGACGATAGTCATTCAGACAGGCTGGATTTGCGTTGTTTGGTACAGAAACAACGGTGAATCTTTACAGGTGTGCTGACAGGACAGACTGGGTAAATGCAAGATTAAATATTACTGTGAACACTGGGGCTGGCACAAATCTTCAAAACACATCCTGGATTGCGATCTGGACCTGCTGACGTCTCGACTTTCACTTTCCTATAAGCTCTCGTTAAGTCCTGCTCTGACAATTGTGAGCACTGTTTTTTCCAGGTCATCTTCCCCGCTCACAATTCAAATCAGCTTCTGCTCACGTGGTTGTGGGCAGGACACGCACACTTCCTAATTGTGATTTTCTGAACACCCCCGGGTGAATTCGGGGTGATGCGATGCTATGTGCATATACTCTTTTAATGTCTGTACGATCGTGATCGAACTACCGAAAACACTTGTTAATTCCATGTATAAAGAGAACCTATATGTACCCCCTCCTGGCCGTCTAGCACCCGCGGGCACATCGGCTGTGTTCCGAGAGTTTAAGTCTCGCAAATACAACGATGATCATCGAGTCGCGTTTACTTTTAGTACTTCCCTTCTTTCACTCCTCCTCCTTCAGAATTCGAAATCGGGTTCTTTTCCCTCCTTGCATTTTTTTCCAGTCGCACATAAAGGACATTGTTAAACTAAAGTGAATACTCGAGGTTGTTAGCGCACTTCTTAGAGCGTACTTTTGTTTTAAATTACGCATCCATGCTTGTTTCAGGGTTCACGCCCTTCTTCTCGCGCTATTGCTTTATCTGGTGTGCAGTGCTTGGGTGTGACCGCTGCAGAGTAAGTCTGTGTAACATAAACCAAGGAACGCGCCCAGGTAGACCTATAAGCTGATGGTAACGCCGAATGTATTGTGGCAGTCGCCTTCCTCGCCAAAGTGTGTGAGCGTGTGTGATTTTGAGCACTTTGATTGGCTGTCTAGCCTCCATCTCTGAATTGCGCCTGCGTCGCGTCATTTGTTGCCATGGTGAGCTAGATGCTCTGAACGCCGAATCTCAGACTATCAACTGCAGAGTCAAGTAGACTGAAGCAAGAAGTGACGTTTGCCGAAGACCCCTAGTGAAACGGTGGCACTCCGGAGTGTCGGAAATGCCGGTTCGCAGGCTGCAAAACGCGTGCTGTGCGTCACAGAAAAAGGGAAGCGCAATCTTTACTGTTTAATTAGCAATTCTTAATTAGGCTTCTGGCTGGAGTAAATCATGAGCAGGCTCTTCATAGGAGGGAAAAGAATCGAGCTGGCTGGGGGAATCCTGTAAAAAGGTGATCAAAACCGAATGGGATGGCTTGAAAAATTAAAGTAGTGGGAGAAAAAAAAATAAGAAAAGGAGCATCCGCAACAGTAAAGACCGTGGAATTAGTCTTGGACCTCCATCTCAGCTGCTGTGGAGGCGACTTTCTCTGTTCAGATCCACTTTCGCTCCAGCCACTGCTAAAGCTTTTATGTTCACCCTGATTCCCTTTTTTACAGGGAGTACAAATGGCCTTTTTGAGGGTTTGCATGTAATAAATTCAAATAGAAGTTCAGACAGCTTTCCAGTCAAAATTCCAGGTATTACTTTATGTTGTTGCCTTTCATGACAGTGTACAAAATGTTTCTACATGAAATTTTAGATGGTGAAGGTGGATTCACTTTTTTTCCATAAATTGACTTATGCAATTTACAATGAACAAGATGGTTTATTACTTTTGTATACCTTTTGTTAGACTTCATCACAGATATTAAATGCATATGTTTGATTGGGCTCAGTCTTCTGCGACTCTGAACTCAATCAAAGTGAACAGACAGAGGGAAGTCTTAGCTCCTTTTTTCTGTTGTAGCGGCCACAGAAAATTGCATTCATTCTGTTATGCTTGTAATATTGTTGGCTGACATGGTGCTGAAGTGGTGAGGGTTACTGCCGCATGGATTAAGCTTCCTGGGTTTGAATGACCGGTCCAGTGGCTGTCCATGTGGAGTTTTCAGTCTGCCATATTTCTATGTCTTTTTCTATGTAGATTAGTTGAATTATTCATCCTAAGGTGACTCGGTATGAGTAAGGATGTGGGTGTGGGTGTTTGACTGGGTCATCGTGATGGACGGGGCTCATCCCAGTTTCTGTCCAATGCTACTGGAATAGATTCTGGTCTCTTCATGTTTCAATGGTGCATGCTGGCCAGACACACAAGTAAGAATTTCACCGTCCCCTGTACAATACAACTGCCCTGAATTGGATTAACTTGGTTGGGTAAGATTAAGGGAAAACTTCACCAAAAATTATTATTTTTTTAATGTTACTTTCCCCATGCAGTTTGTAGTGGTGGCTAAATAAAAAAATTTGAATCTCATATTTTCGTGGAGGAATTAAATATTGAATACTCAAACCTCTGATCGGGGATGAACGCTGGATAAGCTTTCGAAGAAGCACTCAGCACTGGTGCTAACAAGTTTTCAATCTGTGGATTTAGAATTTTGTTATTGTAAGTACCTTTTGAGATGTTCTGGCTTCTTGAACACTGCTTTGACTTTCAGTTTTGATTCCAGACTTAACCTTGTTAAGTTTATAAACTTACATTTTGACTCCTTTTCTTCTTGTTTTGCATGTGAGTTTTTGGTAATACATTCTTTTTAAATGTTTTACAATGAACTCTGCTTTGTTATTGTGGGCCACAGGTTTTTTGGATCCCATCTCCCTTTACTGTGAACTTTTCTCAGCCTTGTTTCCATTGGCCAGTGCAGGCTGCAAAGACTGCTTCTCCAGCTTGGGGCCAGACTGAGGCCTCATTGAAACCCTGAGGCATAGTTTTCAGAGCTCTTTTATTTTGATGTTTCTGAACTGGCAAATCATTAGGGGAATGCCACACAACTTTCTGCAGGTATTTCAAAGTGGTTCTGAGACCTGCCTCAAAATTGTCCCACTCTTTAGCATAATTGGTGTCTGAGCTTAGAATCAGGAGGTGGCTTGGCCAAGAGCTCAAACAATTTTGAGTACATAGTAAAGCAAGTGCCCCAGTAAGAGACTTTAATGTTTCCACCAGAATTCCTCCACTTACTGGGGTTAACAGTCTTGTTTTATGTCTTTTTTATTATTTATGTTAATGTTGGTTTTATTGAATTATGTGGATTATTCTTTGTTTTTGACCATATCTATAAGCTGCCTGTATTATGTTCCATGCATTTTGTGGGTGGTCCCCCAAGTGGTGCCACTCACCACCAAGAACTGCCCACCGCTCTTTAAATTTGCAGGGTCTTCCACAATTCCTGGCGGTTCATTTCTAATGTGAGCTTATTTGTCCCCTTTTCTTGTGTTTCTTTGATTTATTGAATTTCTGACCGCTATTGCTCAGTTTTTGAACTTGTTTCTGGAATTCGTGTTCACTTGAATTGCCCTTTATTTTAGGAAACTCCATTTTGTCTTTTGTGCTTTACAGAGCTTCATTCTTGTTACAAGCATTTCTGTGGAAATAAACCTTTTAGTTTTTGTAAGGACTCTGTGTTGCCCTTTAATGTAGCCAGGGTTTGGTGGTATATTCCCTTCTAGTGGGCATTTTTGTAAGTGTTTTTAGAGCTTAATGGGATTTATTAGTCCACAACAGAGACTGAGTGATAGGCGGACTGGAAAATGAGAGCATCCGCAGCTAAAAACCAGTAATTGACTGGGACAAGCAAAAATTCTATAGCAAACATTAATCCAAAAATGATCATTGCAGTTATTAACACTACTAAAAATTAGTTCTCTAAAATCTAAATGAAAATCCTATCAATTCTAATAAGAGATTTTCTTAAACAAATTGATTCTTAAATATAGTTTTATGTGTTTATGAATTTATTCAGAAGCTTGAATGTCGAGGGCTTTGCACCACCAGCAACAGACAGACGACATACGATGACATCAGTAGTGTACAAAACGTTAATGGAGTCATTGCTGAACTGGCAAAAAAAAAAAAAATAAAGCATGGGTTAAAACCAAATAACTCAAGCTGCTCTTTTACCTAATTAAAAGATTAATTCAAAAATGTCAAAACACAGAACTGAAAGTCATTAGCCCACAAAAACAAGTAATTAATTCACGAAGAGTTGCCATAATTACCACGTTCTTGGACAATGAGGTCGCCATGATATCGGCTTACGAATCATTGAGCCAATGACATTGTCCAACACGTCTTCTGGTGGATATACCCTCGGTAATTCACATTCATTTCATGTCAATATGGCAACATCCATAAAACAAAATGCCACTGTGGGGGAAAAAAAAATACTAAAACACAATTGGACAAATTCCCACTTGTTGAATTCAACTTTAAATTAGGAAAATAACATTGTTTTTAAGTTTATTGACATTCAAAATATGTTTCCCCTAAAGGAAATGTGCAGAAAAATGTATCAAAAATAAAAATCACACTGATATCATAACAAAAAGCAGTGTCAACGATGAGCCACATGATCAGCAATGGACACAGTTACCAGCAGCAAAAAATACAAAATGGTTTCAACAATTAAAAAAGATGCCATTGCTAAGATATAAACAAATAGTGAAAACATATAGTAATCAATAAATACACAATGTATCACCATAAAATAGTCACAAGCAAAAATATGCATGAAAAACGGAATTTACGACAACAGCAGTGGGACACTGAGGTCATAGTATAAGAGAGAGAGAAAAAGAGACAGAAGATCAGATTGGTAGGTGACGGGCCTTTATCATGATTGTGCTGGCCACCGGAAGGTGTCATCAAAGTAGTGTATCTCAACCTCTTGTCTTCGCCAATGGTGCATCATGGACGTTTCATTACAGGACTTCTAGTTGTTCGGTATGTCAGACTTGACAACCCATATTAACAAACTGTTTATTGGTATTGTCTGAAAAGATATAATAGCTTTTTAAGGATATTCATTTTGACAGCATTAATTCTCCCAGCTAAAGTAAGGTAGGGACAGGACTGTTTATTAACCTCTCTTTTAAAGTTTTCAGTCATAATACTGAAAGCATGTTTACAGAGATGATTGAGGACACTCAAATGTTAGTTTAATACTGGTGATTTAATGTGTTACAATAATTCCCAGGTATTTAAACTGTTCTGATACAATCAGTGAAGAGTGTTCTGGCTTGGCCTACTGTGAGAGGAAATTCACTGAAAAAAACATCTTGTTAATGAAATGAAATCTGAATCCAGAGATATTATGAAATTCTCCTAACATTTAATATTAATGGAAAAAGCAGAATATGGGTCTGAGATATGAAACACCATATCATCGACATAAAGAGATTTCTCTGATCAAGGCCTTCCCTTATGATCGCTTTTGTCTCTGACTGCTTTCAAATATGGATAGCTAGGGGTTCTACAGCAATTGCAAACAGCATTGGTGATAAGGACACCATGGCTGGTTCTACATTCTAATTTGAAACCATCTGAATTTTTTTGGATTGTGGCTTCTGAACTAGCATAGAACAATTTTAAAACATTTAGATATACTGGGACCAAACCCAAATCTATGGTAAATAAGATATCCCCATTCAACTCTATCTCTATAAAGGCTTTTTCTGCATTCAAAGATATTAAGACCTTTGAAAATTTAGATTCCGTAGGAGAATGTATTACATTAAACACACACTGAAGATTGGGTACAAAGTGTCTGGCTTTAATAAATCCAAATTTATAAGGCTGAGCACTTTTTCTGTTCTTTTAACTATAATGTTTGGTAGAATCCTAACATCATTATTTAGAATTCATCCACATTCTAGAAAATGTTTTTTTTTTGGAAAGACAGTAACTGTTATTCAACATCATGTTTTTGGTAGACTTTAATCTAGCTGCAGTAAACATTGTTAAAAATATTGGTGTTGAATGAGTTGAGAACATTTTATAAAATTTCTCTCAAAATCTATGCAGACCTGCAACTTTGCCACTTTGCAGTGATTTTATCTCATCTTAAATTTCAGAGAGCCTCAAAGGTTTATCAAGCTCTTCTACACAAGCTGTGGTATTTGTGATTCTTGTATTTAAGAACTCTGTGACTTACACATCATTTTCTTTACACAATGGGGAATATAATGACTTACAGTATTTCTTAAATGCATTAGTTATTTCTCTGTGCTTCCTGATTTTATTTCCCACTACATTATTATTCTCTATAATTGTGTTTCATGTTACCTATTAATTTACTTACAGTCTTACAGTGCAGGAAATAATTATTTGATCCCCTGCTGAATTTGTAAGTTTGCTCACTTAAAATGAAATGATCAGTCTCTAATTTTTACAGTAATTTTATTTTAATGGAGAGAGACAGAATATCAACCACAAATCCAGAAAAAACACATTGCATACATTACATAAAAGTTATAAATTAATTTGCTTCTCATTGAGTGAAATAATTATTTGATCCCCTACAACCCAGCCAGAATTCTGGCTCCCACAGATTGGTGATTACAATCAATCAATCAATCAATCAATTACAGATACTCCTGATCTCAACTCGTTATGTGTATAAAGCACACCTGTCCATAGAATCAATTTCTTCCATTCCAACCTCTCCACCACTATGGGCAAGACCAAAGAGCTGTCAAAAGACATCAGGGACAAGACTGTAGACCTGCATAAGACTGGAATGGGCTATGAGACCATAAGCAAGAAGCTTGGTGAGCTGGTGACAACTGTTTGTGCGAATATTCAGAAATGGAAGAAATATAAAATGACCATCAATCGCCCTCAATTCCCTTGGTCAGGAACTTCATGCAAGATCTTGCCTCATGGGGTGAGGATGATCATGAGAAAGGTGAGAGATCAGCCCAGAACTACACGGGAGGAGCTGTTAATGATCTGAAGGCAGTTGGGAGCACAGTCGCCAAGAACACCTTTGGTAACACACTACACTGTAATGGATTAAAGTCTTGCAGCACCCGCAAGGTTCCCCTACTCAAGAAGGCACAGGTACAGGCCCGGATGTTTTCTGGATTTTTGGATCATATTCTGTCTCTCTCCATTAAAATGAAACTACCATAAAAATCAGAGACCGTTCATTTCTTTGTAAGTGTGCAAACTTACAAATTCAGCAGGGGATCAAGTAATTATATCCCCCACTATATTGTCTCTCCTTGTTCATGACGATGACATCATGACTTAAAGATAAGCTGCTGTTTATTTTGTAGTCAAAAGATAAGTTCCAACAGTAGAGCCACCTTTTCCTATAGCGTGACTCATTTGACAATCTTGCATATTCCTGCTCAATGAAAGAAGTCATGAGAATTAGGTCTAATGCCTATCAAGTCTGCACTGTATTTCTTATGATTCATACAAGATAATACGTATGCCCTCTTAAACCTACATTATGTGTTTCTCAGAGTGTTCCCACAGACATTGCTAAGAAAATGGCACTTTGTTTGGTGATGAATGTTATGAAGTCCCCACCAGCTAGCATTAACGAATTAAGTTGCTGAATGTGAGCTGAAGTTATGGGGTATAATGATTTGAACAATGTGGTTTGGCACTAGTGCTTTTTTGTTACATTTTAGAATGTTTCTGAAATGGATGTGAGCAACACTGGAGTACCACAAGGAACAGACGTGTCTCCTTTTCTCTTTACTCTATCCACCATAGACTATAAATATAACACCAGGTTATGTCACTTGCAGAAATTCTCAGATGACTCTGCACTTATGGGGTTTTATTGATAAAGCAGATGAGACAGAGTATAGCAGTCAGGTGAAGAACGTTTGTTTCTTGGTACGGAAAGAATTAGCAACTTAACATCAGCAAGTTATTGACTTTCACTGCACCAAAGATCCTCAACGTCCAGTCACCATTCATGGAGTAGATGTAGAGGTGGTGCAGCTCCGACAAGTACTTGGGGGTCCACATTAATCACAGGCTGGACTGGTCTCATAACACAGAGGAACTAGAGGAACTGCATTAATTTAATGTTGATAGTGTCATTCTTCACATCTTTTACACGTCTGTGATGACCACTGTGATTATCTATGCTGCAGTGTGCTGGACTGGTAGCATCACTTTAAAAGAGGTCCACCGAGTCAACAAACTAATTAAAAGGGCAAGCTCAGTTTAAAGGACAAACTTTGGACCCCCTGAAGGTTATATCAAAGGAGAGAATGAAAACAAAACTGAGTGCCATTATGAACAATGCTGCACATCCCCTCTCTGACACACTAACACTAAGCTAACAGATTATTCAGCAGAAGTGTGTCAAGAAACGCTACTGGGGCTTCTTTATACCACAACAGTACATCTGCGTAATGCCTCACTGTGACTGGGACTGCCAGTCAAATGTTTTCTTTCTCTTTATATTTCTTCCATTTTAGTCATTCTGGTGTGTGTATCAACTATTGTGTGTGTGTGTGTGTATTCATGCTTTTTTTAATTAATTAAGCTTCTGTAAAATTCCAAATTAAATAAATGGAACAAGTATATATTTGTCTGTTTTGAGATGCATTGGCTTCCCATCCAGGGCTTGTTCTCCCATATATTCACTGTTGCTGGAATAACCAAGTTTCCCTCTGTCCATGAAGGAAAAAGCAAGTTTAGAAAATGAATAGATGGAGGCAGTTTTTGCCCTCAGAGTCAAACAGCAAGTGTAGAAAACAAACTATTCTGTTATATATGTTATGTTATGTTAACTGTTTTTTAAAATATGAACCCTAACATACCAACATCTTTACCCTTCACAGGTCTGGCTCATTATTAGTGTACCTGGCTTCATGTACTCAAATATGCCATCAGTGCACTTCTCCGAGATTACTACGTCTATCATTTTAGAGACTGGAGTTACCCAAAGCGTCCCAAAGTGTTTCTATCCTCGAGAAGGTGCTGACAGGGTTTATTTCTTGGATTCTTCTGCACATGGTTTGGAAACCATTCCAGAAGATATCCTGAGGATGAAGCATCTTGAAGAGCTTCACTTGGAGAAGAACTCCATTAGGTTTATACCCAGTGGGATAAAAAACCTTGAGCACCTCCATGTTCTCTATTTGCACGAAAACTGCCTGGAGAGCCTGTGCGATGAGCTTGGTGAACTTCATCAATTGCAGTGTCTTGATCTGAGTGACAATCCTCTGACATCGACAGAGGAGACTCTCCGGCCACTAAGTTGCCTTTGGGACTTGCAAGAGTTGAGGCTCTATAACCTTGGCATCAAGGAAGTCCCCATCTTGATGTGCAAAAATGTTTACAACTTGCAGCTGCTTGGCCTTTCTGGCAACCAGCTTTCCACTTTGCCCAAAGAGATTGTCAATTTGACCAAACTTCAAGAAATTTACCTCCAGAGAAACCTGTTTGATGAGTTCCCCACTGTATTGTGCCAACTTGCTAACCTGGAAATTGTGGACCTGGAGCAGAACGCCATAAGCTGCGTGCCAGATGAGATTGCATTGCTGCAGAATCTGACCAAGCTTTTCCTGGCGTCCAATCGCGTGTGCTTTGTACCTCAATCCCTTTCACAGTGCAACAGCCTCACCTATCTTGATGTGACCGCCAACTGCATCAGCAAAGTGCCATGGAATGCTCTGACAGGCCTTGTGGAGCTCGCGCTCTCTTACAACAGGCTCCGTATTTTACCCTCACATGTGAGCAAGTTGGCCTTTCTGCAGGTGCTCTACCTAAAGAATACAGGCCTAAGGAACGTGCCATCTCACATTTGCCAGCTCTCTGAATTGCGTGTTCTGGATCTCAGCCAAAACCGCTTCAGCACCTTTCCAGTTGCTGTCTGCTCTCTGCCCCGCCTGGAGATGCTATCATTAGATGACAACAAGTTAACACAGGTATGAACACTAATCTTTTTTTACTTAGGACATTTTCTTTACTTCATATTGCACCTCCAAAAAATTCTTTATTGAGACGCAGGCACACTCAGTAGACTCATATTCTAGATTTAAGAAGACCTCATTAGATGAACTTTTTCTTTCTTAAGTTTTGGTAAACAAAAGAGTGTTATAGGTAGTAATGGTGACTTGTGACTAGTCCTCTGCACAGAGCATACAAGCCACTTAGATCCTCACCCTGTCCCCTGTTGAAAGAACGGTCAGACCCTGGCATATTGGAGGACTGAGCAGCTGTCTGGATGTGCAAAATGGCAGCCTAGGAGATTTTGAAAAGTGCATTTTTAGAATTCTAGAAATTATACTTAAATACAAATTAAGTGGTGAGGAACGAAGCGTTGGTAAAGATTGGACTTTTCTGAAGACACTCCTTAGCTAAACCCTTGTCTCTACTGGTTACCCCAGTTCTCTCCACTCACCAACACAGCGATAGTTTTGAACCAGTTCTCTACCCTGAAAATATCTAGACTTCTGTAGTCTGTAGCCCAGGAATTTACTTTTGTTCATCTTGCCATTGCTCCATGTTCATCTCAAGCAGTCAGTAAGATGATCACTTGAACTATCATTTCTGACAGTCCCTGTGTGGCTTGCTGCATCTTAACGCCACACATTATGTGATTATTCCAGTTACTGTTCTTGTGTTTTCTGCCTTTCATTTTCTTTTTTTGCTTTCCTTTTTATCTTTTATTGAACTTATTAAAAGCATATAAGATTCCATACAATCAAGTCAAACTTAACAAAAATAAATTCAAATCAGCCCCCGTCCATGAGAAAGAGAGGAAGGCCAACAGCCAGAGCAGTACTGTTAAGAGTAGTAAAGAGAGAAATAAGTCTTTCTCCCCAATATAAATGCTTATTCTAAGATGTTATTAATTAGATTCTGCTAGGTTTTAAAAAGGTTTTGAACAGATCCTCTAAGTGAGAATTAGATTTTTTCCAATTTCAAGTAGTATATACTGTAACATCAGTTACCAACTGACTTTGAATAGGTGGGTTAGGATTCTTCCAGTTGAGCAAGATAAATCTACGTGCCAGTAGTGTAGTAAAGGCAATTACAGTTTGTTTGTCCTTCTCCACTTTAAGCCCATCTGGAAAAACACCAAACACAACTGTTAGTGGATTACGAGTCATTGTGACACCAAGGCTGTCTGAAAGGCATTTAAAATTTTTTGTCCAGAATAATGTTAATTTGGTGCAGGCCCAAAACATGTGACCCAGTGAGTTACAGTTACCATCGCTTTAGTTAAAGACAGGTTCATGCCAGCTTTACAACATATCAGCTCTGCTTCTTTCATAAACCATTTAAAAACTGGAGTGTCTTCCAGTTGTGGACTTTGTCTTTATGATTTCCTTGTTTTATGTGGGTTTTGGTTTTTGCCAGGGAACAGTTTGTTTTGTGCAATGCTTATTGTCACATATGGCATTTTTATCTGAATGCTCATTTCTTTTAAATATAGTTAGGTCCATAAATATTTGGACAGAGACAACTTTTTTCTAATTTTGCTTCTGTACATTACCACAATGAATTTTAAATGAAACAACTCAGATGCAGTTGAAGTGCAGACTTTCAGCTTTAATTCAGTGGGTTGAATAAAAAGATTGCATAAAAATGTGAGGCAACTAAAGCATTTTTTTAACACAATCCCTTCATTTCATGGGCTCAAAAGTAATTGGACAAATTAAACAACTGGAAATAAAACGTTCATTTCTAATACTTGGTTGAAAGCCCTTTGCTGGCAATGACAGCCTAAAGTCTTGAACTCATGGACATCACCAGATGCTGGGTTTCCTCCTTTTTAATGCTCTGCCAGGCCTTTACTGCAGCGGCTTTCAGTCGCTGTTTGTTTGTGGGCCTTTCTGTCTGAAGTTTAGTCTTCAACAAGTGAAATGCATGCTCAATTGGGTTTAGATCAGGTGACTGACTTGGCCATTCAAGAATTTTCCACTTCTTTGCTTTAATGAACTCCTGGGTTGCTTTGGCTGTATGTTTTGGGTCATTGTCCATCTGTATCATGAAACGCCACCCAATCAATTTGACTGCATTTAGCTGGATTTGAGCAGACAGTATGTCTCTGAACACCTCAGAATTCATTCGGCTGCTTCTGTCCTGTGTCACATCATCAATAAACACTAGTGTCCCAGTGCCACTGGCAGTTATGCACGCCCAAGCCATCACACTGCCTCCACCGTGTTTTACAGATGATGTGGTATTCTTTGGATAATAAGCTGTTCCATGCCTTCTCCATACTTTGTTCTTGCCATCATTCTGGTAGAGGTTGATCTTGGTTTCATCTGTCCAAAGAATGTTTTTCCAGAACTGTGCTGGCTTTTTTAGATGTTCTTTAGCAAAGTCCAATCTAGCCTTTCTATTCTTGAGGCTTATGAGTGGCTTGCACCTTGCAGTGCACCCTCTGTATTTACTTTCATGCAGTCTTCTCTTTATGGTAGACTTGGATATCGATACGCCTACCCCCTGAAGAGTGTAGTTCACTTGGTTGGCTGTTGTGAAGGGGTTTCTCTTCACCATGGAAATGATTCCGCGATCATCCACCACTGTTGTCTTCCGTGGACGTCCAGGTCTTTTTGCGTTGCTGAGTTCACCAGTGCTTGCTTTCTTTCTCAGGATGTACCAAACTGTAGATTTTGCCACTCGTAATTTTGTAGCAATTTCTCGGATGGGTTTTTTCTGTTTTCGCAGCTATTATGGCTTCTTTCACCTGCATGGAGAGCTCCTTTGACCACATGTTGTCTGTTCACAGCAAAATCTTCCACATGCAAGCACCACATCTCAAATCAACTCCAGGCCTTTTATCTGCTTAATTGATAATGACATAACGACAGACTTGCCCACACCCGCCCATGAAATAGCCTTTGAGTCAATTGTCCAATTACTTTTGAGCCCCTGAAATGAAGGGATTGTGTTAAAAAAATGCTTTAGTTGCCTCACATTTTTATGCAATCTTTTTGTTCACCCCACTGAATTAAAGCTGAAAGTCTGCACTTTAACTGCATCTGAGTTGTTTCATTTAAAATTCATTATGGTAATGTACAGAACCAAAATTAGAAAAAAGTTGTCTCTGTCCAAATATTTATAACTGTATGTGTTTGTATTTCTGTGTTTTGTGTAGTACCCTTTGTTTTATTTAATATAATCCTCATTTTCAGTTTTCACTCTGTATATAGTTGTTTTTCTTGTTGGTGGGTGGCGAGGGGCTGGATTCAGTGCAATACTGGCTAAGTTTGAACTTACACCAAGCTTATACACCTATTGGGACTGGCTGGTGTTGCGACTCTTTTGTATTCTTTTTTCAGGAAGTCGTTACAGTTTTTACATGACCGATACAAGCTGTCCTTCATATTATCTGCACATCAAGAATCTCTAGTCTGCATAAGTGAAGGCAGGAACATGACTGAGTCTCTTTTAAATTACTTTAGCTTTCTCCATGTGACTTGTTTCCAACAATAAGTTCCCAAGCTGCATGGAAACACACATTCTAAAATGTCAGATGAAGCAGCTGCATTCTTGCCTCCTTATTTAAATGTTGCCTACAAAAATTTGTTTAATAAATGATAACTTTTTACGATTTGGTTCCTTTTAATTTTTTTTTTTTTGGTTATTGTGAAATTCTTTGGGAATTGATTTTTTTTGCTCTGTGTTTTGACATGTGCTGAATCTGAAAAATATTTAAATTAAATTTAAGATTTTTTTTATTTTCCCATCTCTTTATAATTCCATCTTGTTTTGTGGAAGGCATCAGAGTTTTACAGCTTGTGACTTTTATTACAATGCTTTGCGGTGATCGTTGTCAATTGTGACAGTATAAAAGAAGGTCATCATCATTCAATCTCTGGCCATCTCTGATTCAAAAAATATTTTTTACGTGTGGTGCGTTCTTTGCTTTATGCTTATTTTGATTTTATGAAATACAGACTTTTTGTTTCAGTTTCCTCAAATACTCTTTTTCTGTTTAGGCTTTGACTAAAGATAGGACTGTTTTTTTGGTTACAAACTTTCACTCAGTTTAGAGTTTCCTTTCATTTCCTGAGTTCTATGTAAAAAATATTTCTGCCTTCCATACTAAAGGCATAACAGAACGGATAAGATTCACAACCCAAAGGACAACAGTTTTGAAAGAAGGGTTAGGAAATTAACATACCAAAGGACAAAACAAAGAGACCAGTAATCCCTCCTCGATCGCGGGGATTGCGTTCCAGAACCCCCCGCGATAGGTGAAAATCCGCAAAGTAGAAACCATATGTTTGTATGGTTATTTTTATATATTTTAAGCTCTTAGAAACTCTCCCAGACTGTTTATAAATATTCTCCGCACAGTTATACAGTAAACCCTCGTTTATAGCGGTTGATCCGCTCCAGACAGATAAATGAATTTCCAAGAAGTAGGATTCTTTATTTATAAATCTAATATTTTCGCAGTTAGAGCATTGAAAACCTGTTTACGACCTTCTAAATACGTTTTTTAACATTATTAGAACCCTCTAGACATGAAATAACACCCTTTAGTCAAAAGTTTAAACTGTGCTCCATGACAAGACAGAGATGGCAGTTCTTTCTCACAATTAAAAGAATGCAAACATATCTTCCTCTTCAAGGTGTGCATCAGGAGCGAAGAATGTCAGAGAGAGAGAGTAAAGTAAACAATCAAAAATCAATAGGGCTGTTGCACTTTTAAGTATGCAAGCACCGCAATAAAGCGGCAAAATCAAGGGATCAATGTGAAGGTAGCCTTTTAGCATTTTTTTACAGGCGCGTCTGTATCTTTTAAGCAAACAGCCACTGTGCAAACGGCCCCTCTGCTCACACCCCCTCCGTCAGGAGCAGATAATGGGGACAATCATACGCCTCCCTGATGGTATTGCATGATGGATAAGTATCTGCCTGTATTTCTCAGAGAGAGAGAGAGACAAAGAAAAGCAAACAATGAAAAATCAATACGGGCTGTTAGAGCTTTTAAGTGTGCGAAGCAGCGCGGGAAGCATATCGTATATCATTGAGGAGTTTTATTTAATATGTAATACGTGCTCTGATTGGGTAGCTTCTCAGCCATCCGCCAATAGCGTCCCTTGTATGAAATCAACTGGGCAAACAAACTGAGGAAGCATGTAACATAAATTGAAAGACCCATTGCACGCAGAAATCCGTGAACCAGCAAAAAATCCGTGATATATATTTAGATATGCTTACATTTAAAATCCGCGATGGAGTGAAGCCGCGAAAGTCGAAGCGCGATATAGCGAGGGATCACTGTATTTTAAGCCCTTATAAACTCTTCCACACTGTTTATAAATATTCCCCGCACAGTTATAGAGCATAAACCCTTTGTATTCCCTTAGAAATTAGGTAAGATTCATTGAAATTATGTATGTAAACACACTGTTTATATACAGTAAAACCAAAATATTATTTTAAAGATATCGAGCATCTCCGATATCAAATATGTTACAGACATTACGACAGACAGGCCACCAGCAATAAATACGTACAATGCAAGAAAAATTGCATACAGTAAATGTGTGTACAGTGACACTAAACGTATGTACATGTACTAAGTACTGTAAGTAGAAAATTAATTATGGTTACTCACCAACAATGACACGACGACTTGTCCGAAAACGATGAGTTTAAATTTACTGCACAACAAAGGAGAGCGTTACAGCCCTTCTAAAGGAGCCTCTTCAGGCGACTGTGAAGCACCGCCGTTGTTCTTCTTCCGGCAGTCTTCAATCCAAATCCCAAAAGCAGATTCCATCCGGACTACTGCCTTATTACGTCCACTTACAACTCGTTTTGCGCCCTGGTTAAAAGGACACTGCGGCCGTAGATCTTATATTCTTTTCCTCCTTTTTATATAAAAAGAATCGTGGACTCATTGATGCCGTAATGGCGCCCTACAGCGGTGTAGCTTTTCCCTTCCTTCAACATATCCAAAACGTTTACCTTTTCGGTAATTGTTAACATCTTCCGTTGGCGCTTGGGTATGGCCCCTGAAGCAGTAGCAGGAGCAGATCATTTTGGAGCCATAATGAAGGGCTTGACTACGCACAAAGATAAACACAAAAGAGCACAAAAGTTAACTCTTTACACAGCGAAACACGTTGATGCCGAATGAGCGAGACGAGACTTCCTGGTTAACGCCGCGGAATCAAATTCGGCGCTCCGTCGCTGAGCAAATAAGCACACAGGAATTTAACTGCATGCTCTGATTGGTTAGCTTCTCAGCCATCCGCCAATAGCGTCCCTTGTATGAAATCAACTGGGCAAACCAACTGAGGAAGCATGTACCGAAAGTAAAATGACCCATTGTCCGCAGAACCCATGAAGCAGCGAAAAATCTGCGTTATGTATTTAGATATGCTTACATATAAAATCTGCGATAGAGTGAAGCCGCGAAAGTCAAAGCGCGATATAGCGAGGGATTACTGTAGTCAAATAAATGGTTCATGATCCTAACCAAAAAGTCAAAAACAGCATTTGTTAAGGCTGAATTCTCAAAGAAAAAAGCCCAAAATCCTAGATATCTAATTTACGTTCCCTGACTCACTACTAACTCCATTAAAGTTAGACTGAATCCCATAGCTGTCTTTAGCAGTTGCCGGTGGATGGCATAACATGCTGTCAGTATAGCAAATATGATGGCGCATCATTGTCACAACCTAACATAGCTGCAGCTGTTAGAACAAGGAACAAAATAGCAATGAATACAACCTACAATAAAGCATAAAATGGCGGTGCAAAACAATAATGACAATAACATGAGTGGATTTCCCACCCACATCCAAAGGACAGGCATGTTGGGTTAATTCACATTTCGAAATAACCTCTGTGCGTGTGTGAGTTGGTTGAGCAATGAACTGCACCTGATGCTGCTGGGTTAGGTTTTGGCTTCAGACAACCCTGACTGAGATTACATAAAACTGAGAATGTTACATTATGTTACAGTGGCATGCAAAAGTTTGAACACCCTCACTTAAAATGTATGTTACTCTGAATAGTTAAGTGTGCAGTGATCATCAAAAGGCATACAGCTAAAGATGGCACATTTCTTTAATATTTTAAGCAAGATTACATTTTTATTTCCATCATTCACAGGTACAAATACCCAAAAAATTTAAAAGGGCCTGAAGCAAGAGTTAGTTAGTGTTTTGTCTTGGTAGAGTAATATATTGTTCTGTTTTCCCCTTTTGTATTATCAATGTGTACGCTTTATCAGAATGCCTCAAATCTCCCAGACTTACCACTGTTTATAAGGTATTGTACCATATAACTTCTCTCCACCTTCCCTTCTACAATTTATAACCTCAATCAATTAGATGTAGTAAAAACAAGCAGGAGTTAAGTTACACTTTAATTAAAGTATTATTGATAATATTCATAAATAATAACAATAAGCAAAGTACATTTGAATACTGGCAACCATACAACCTGATAAATGCTGATGTGTAGTTTCAGGCAGCACACAGACCTGTTAGTTACTTAAAATGTCTCTAGTGAAGTCCTCAGTTTTGGTCAGCTTTCTTCAGAACAGGCCGCATGCCTGTCTCAATATGGCTGCCGAGCTGTGTTGTCCTTTTCAGTTCATGGTGTGTTAGATGCTCCTTCATTATTTTCTCAGAGAGAGATGGGTAAAGCAAGCACATTTATAGACTCTCTGTCCAAGCCCTATAGCTAATAGGCTTCTGATATAAGCCAATTCCAAACAGCCTTACTTCAGACCAATGGGGCACAGAATACCTTCACACCTGACCTGAAAACCATTTCTTAAGATGATGCTTGCCAGCTAGGCAGTCTGGCTTTTCTGTGGGCGTTGATTAAGAGAGCCCTGCAGAGAAACATTTGCCAAACTTGTTTGAATCACTTCCCCCAACCCTGTCGTAAAATTCACTATCCTGACTTTGTCCTTGGGGGTAAAAATGAATGCTTCTCACTAATGAAATACTAATATTACCTTGCTTTGCCTAAGTTGCAAATAAAGACATTGAAAATATTTATCAACTTGTATGCAAAATTTCACACCACAATGGTTAGTAACACACTTTCTGGCACTTTGAGCTACATTGTTGTATGATAATGTGATATATGAATAAATGTTGTTGCCCTTGATGTTTTTTGGCAAGTATCACAGCTTGTTAACACTTTCTGTGGCCAGCTAAGAGTCTTCCACTTGTTACTTGGTGTATTTTTGCCCATTCGTCCATGCAAAAGATTTCTAATTCTGCAAGGTTCTTGGGTCGTTTTGCCTACACTGCTCTTTTGAATTTCAATCCACAGATTTTTAATGATGTTTAGGTCGGGGGACTGTGCAGAACTGCCAGCTTGCAACTCTTGAGATATTCCACTGTAAATTCTGAGGTGTGTTTCATATCATTATCTTGTTGTAGGACTCGTCCTCTTTTTAATTCAAACATTTTAACAGATGGTGTGAAGTTTGCTTCCAGAACATGCTGATATTTAATTGAAATCCTTCTTCTCTCGGCCAATGTCATGTTCCCTGTGCCACTGGCTGTAACACAAGCCCAAAGCTCAACATGCTTAATAGATGGCTACGTGTTCTTTTCCTTTTTTGTCTAAACATACCTTTGCACATGGTGGCCACAAAGTTCTATTTTGACTTCTTCAGTTCAGGACTCGTTTTCAAAATGCATCAGGACTGTTTAGGTGTTCATTTGCAAACTTCAGGTGATGTATTTTGTGGCTGGGACACAGGAAAGGTTTTCTTCTGCTGACTCTACCATGAAGGTCATATTTGTTCAGGTTTCCCTGCACAGTGGAACAGTGCACCTCCACTCTAGGGTCTGCTAAAGGTCTTTTGCAGTCAGACAGAAGTGTTTATTTAGCTTTCTAGCAATCCAAAGAGCAGTTCTTTCTGAAGGTTTTCTTGGTCTTCTAGACCACAACTTGACCGCCACTGTTCCTGTTAAGTGCCATTTGTTAATGACGTTATAAACCAAGGAAACCGCTACCGGAAAATACTTTGTCATCTTCTTATAGCCTTCTCCTGTTTTGTGAGCATCAATTGTTTTATTTTTCAGAATGCTAGGCAGCTGTTTAGAGGAGCCCACAGTTTAAGGATTCTGAGAATTTATATCGCTTTACTGCTGGGGCTTCCTAACGATAAATGAACAAGCCATAACCTTAATGAGCTAATTAAGATCTGAGACTTTGGGAAAACTTATCTGAGACCTCACATATCTTGGGGTGCCCAAACATTTGCATGGTGCTCTCTTCCTTTTTAATTCACTGTACAACAGTACAAAACGAAACCAATACACCTATGTGGAATAAAATGGTGAAAAGGAATGTGTCACCTTTAACTTTATGCCTTTTGGTGATCAGTTCATCTTCTGCTCACTTAACTATTCACAGTAACAGACATTCTAAAGCAAGGGTGCCCAAACGTCTGCACGCCACTGTATGTTATTTTTACACTGAGGTCTTGGGTGATATGTGTAAAATGAAAAGTGAAAAATGAGACATCAAGCCATGACTTGAAACTGCGGTTGCATTGATCTTGTGAATTTGTGTTGAGATTGCGGACTTACATCAAGTGGCTTCAATTTTAATTCATTTATATACAGTGCCCTTCTCAAGGCAGTTGACAACTTTGATTATTCTGTTTTTATACACCAAAATGTAATGCCTGCCTCGTGATAAAACCAGTAGTCAACAATTATTATTGTTTCTTCTGGATATGCCCTTGCTTAAGGCACCTTACAACATAATAATATGTTACTATTGTTTACATAGGTACCTGTTATATTTTGAAACAAAGGCAGGTGACGTAACTTGCACAGGAACACAGAGAGGGTCAGAGGTGGGGAATGAACCTGCAACCAGGTGGTTTATGGTTCATTGTCCTCAACATTCGACTGTGCTGGCTGAACAATAGCAAAGATCTTTATCTTCATCAATCTGAACACTTTATCCAAATGAATATCAATATATCTACCTGTCTATCATTAGCCCACCCATATCAATCTACAGTATATGCTTACAGTGTTCTCATTTCCACTATTAATGCAACATTTTTGAGACTGAATGTCTTCATGAGTTCAACCATAATCTAATATTAAAGTGTAACTGAGTGAATAAATAACACTTCTTTAACTTTCGTTATTTTTTAAATTAATAAAGTTATTCAGCACCATGTGCAAAAGTAATTTCCCCCTTACAATTAACTGCTGCTTGCACCATCTTTAACTGCAATGGTTGCAATCAAACACTTCTTTATAATTCGAAATCAGTCTTTCATGTCACTGTGTAAAATTGTTACCCCACTCTTCCTTGCAGAACTGCTTTAATTCCAAAACATTTTTTAGATTTTAAACATTAACTGTTTGTCCACCACAGTATCTGTATTGGGTTTCCATCTGAACTTTGACTAGACCAGCCCAAAACCTTAATGTTGATTTTTCTTTTTTTCATGCATTCTGATGTGGATTTGCTTTTAGTGTTTGGATCATTGGCTTGCTGCATGATGTAACTTCACCTCCATTTCAGCTCAATGACAAATAAAGGAACGTTCTCCTTAAGAACTTTTTAATACAGAGCAGTATTCATGGTTCCTTCAGCTATGGCAAGTCATCCAGGTCCTGAGGCAGTAAGTCATTCTCACAATATCACATTGCAGCCACAATGCTGTTAGTATCATATTTGCTTCATGCCGGACATAATGAGACCCATGTCATCTAAAAATCCCTACTGTCATTGATGCAGTAAGCTTGGGGATCATCCAGGTGCTTCCAGGCTAATGAGAAACTGACCTTTTCTGTTTGTCTTGTTTCATAGTGGATTCCACTTGTGAAGCTCATTTGTGCAATGTGTCTCTCTGATAATGGAGTCATGAACACTGTGACTTTTTTCTGAAGCAAGAGAAGCTTGTCGTTCTTTGGATTGTTTTTGAGATCCTTTATGACATAATGGATGATTTTACTCTGTCTCCCTGGAGTACGTTGGCCCTAAGTACAAATGAACAATAATTAAAACAAGCGCTTTGCACAAAATAAGACAGGGGGTGAGGCAGCATAAAGCGGTGGTGTGCACAAAATTCCAGGGGTGGCAACAATAACAGATGATGACTTTGGCTGAGATGAGTTTAGTTTCAGTAAGAAAAAAAGTATACAATCACAAAAGAATTGGACTAACTTGCACATCATACGTCAGTATGGATACACACAGTATACTGTATGTGCTGGCGTTCAGTCCAAGGCTTGTTTCTGCCTTATTTTGGCTCCTCTTCCCCCTCAGAAGGCAGAGGTATGACTAACATTAATTTATCTTGTTGTCTGGCAGTGGAACTGGAGTTAACCTAAGTCTGAGCCAGTGTACATACAGTACAGGCCAAAAGTTTGGACACACCTCCTCATTCAATGTGTTTTCTTTATTTTCATGACCATTTACAGCACTCCATCACTCTCCTTCTTGGTCAAATAGCCCTTACACAGCCTGGAGGTGCGTTTGGGGTCATTGTCCTGTTGAAAAATAAATGATCGTCCAACTAACCTGACTTCTGCACAACACAACTGCTGGTCCCAACCCCATTGATAAAGCAAGAAATTCCACTAAATAACCCTGATAAGGCACACCTGTGAAGTGAAAACCATTTCAGGTGACTACCTGTTGAAGCTCATCGAGAGAATGCCAAGAGTGTGCAAAGCAGTAATCGGAGCAAAGGGTGGCTATTTTGAAGAAACTAGAATATAAAACATGTTTTCAGTTATTTCACCTTTTTTTGTTAAGTACATAACTCCACATGTGTTCATTCATAGTTTTGATGCCTTCAGTCATGAAAATAAAGAAAACACATTGAATGAGGAGGTGTGTCCAAACTTTTGGCCTGTACTGTATATGCATTATAAAAAGGGAATGATTTTATAGTTTTTGTTTAACTAGAATACAAATATTAAATGCATAACTACATTTACTTATTTGGTCAACACCTTTATCTAAGGCGACTTGCACCATTTATGATACAATTGGTTACATTTCTTTTGGTTTTCCAATTGGAGCAAAGGCAGCTCAAGTGACTTGCTTAGGGCCACACAGTGTAAGTAGCAGGATTTGAACCCACAACCTCAAGGTTTAAACTCCACTGCACCCTGTTGCCTACATTTTTACTACATTTTTAAAATAAAAAGACTGCACATCACTACTGTGAAAAAAATCCACTTGAGTGATTGAGAATTCTTTCTACTAACCAGAACTCCTCTTTCATTTTGAATTCATACCTACCTGTTTTACTCAATCAACTTCTTAATGCTATCCCCCAATATTTTATCTGCATTATTTTTTTTATTTTGCCTGAGTCACTTGTTTAAATTTTGTGGCACTTGCATTTTGGGGCTAACATACTAGAGCAGGGGTGTTGATCTCCTGGTCTGGAGGGCCACAATGGCTATAGGTTTTCATTCTAACCCTTTTCCTAATCAGTGACCAGTTTTCCTTGCTAATTAACTTCTTTTCCCTTCATTTTAATAGCCCTGTTTTTAAGGATTCAGTCCTCTCAATTGATTCTTTTCTTCATTAAATAACAGTCAAACAGAAATGAGACATGAAACAAGCCAACAGATGACCAGCTAAATCGGGGCTTCAGACTCCAACCAATTTCACTCCAACCAGTTTCTTAATGAGTAGCCAATTCTTGCTGTTAATTAAACCCGTTATTTAATTTCACAGCTTGTTTCTGCTCTCATTCTGCTACAGCAGACATTTCCAAAACTGTTGATTTTTCTGTTTTTTTTAAGAACGCCGTCAAAATGTTTTGGTGACCTGAGAGATCAACCTTACTGAGACCTTTCTTTATGTTCAGATATTATGTGATGGGCACAGGTGAGCTGGCCATGTGATGGCTCTTTTTGTGTCTCATTATTGTTTGGCTGCTAATTAAGGAACAAAATAATTCAGAGGTTAATTAAACTTAAGGCAAAAGAAGTTAATTAGCAGCAAAAAGTGGTCACTAATTAAGAAGATGATTAGAATGAAAACCTGTAGCCCCTGCGGCCCTCCAGGACCAGAGTTTGACACCCCTGCTCTACAGGAGGATTCCTCACTCCTTCTAGTGCTCCAAATGGCTTTGTAGACCATTCCAGTCTAATTAACATCAACAGCATTTTTTATGACATCTTCAAAAATTTATTTTGATCCTTTGATCACAGCACTATGTGCTTGTTGAATCTTTGTGGTGTCAACTTGATTTCAATGATATGGTCAAAAAAAGTGAGTTTGTTTGACTCTGTCGCGGTCAGGGGTGGGCAGATTCAGTCCTGGAGGGCCGCAGTGGCTGCAGATTTTTGCTCCAACCCAACTGCTTAATAAGAAGCACTTATTACTCGAGTAACACTTCTGCTTCACTTTAGTTGTCTGGCTCATTAAGACTTTGAACCCTTATTGCTTATTTTAGTCTTAAACAGCTGTAGTCTTGGTTTTTAACTACTCCTTATTAGCAATAAGATGCAAATGACAAAAGAAACCAGCATTTCTCCATTTAGCTTGTTACCATTTAAAACTGTGTGTATTTATAATGCATTATTGGGTTTAATTAAATACTTGGAAGGAAACTGAAGAGAAAAAAGTGAAGGACTGAGAATAACTCATCTGTTTTAGACTTCAAAGCATTTGGATGATATCCTTAGAAAGGAAAAAAAAATCTAGGATATGAGAATGATTTGACATGGCAGAGTTAAAGTACTAACAAGCCATGAAATTAAATTATTGGCTAGAATTAAGCAACTGGGTTAGAACAAAACCCTGCAGCCACTGCGGCCCTCCAGGACTGAATCTGCCCACCCGTGCTGTAGCCAGACTTAGATGGCTCTGACTGTCCACTCTAACTCTTTTAACTCTTATTGTGTTGATTTAACTAAGGGGCAATTACTTTCTCACAAAGTGTACTTTGTTAAGTGAAAAAAATTAGTTTATAAAAAAAAGCATCTCTTTAGGTTCCCTTTGCTTAATATGAGATTTTGGAGGATGATCTGAATGCATACAGTATCAAAATTTTACAATAACAGATGAAATTTGCTCTCTCTCTCTCTCTCTCTCTCTCTCTCTCTCTCTCTCTCTCTATATATATATATATATATATATATATATATATATATACAGTATATATATTTATTGTATCTTTCTCATTAGCTGATCATTATCTTTCTATTTATTACCCATCACCATCCAGCTTTTAAGCTATCTATGCACGTCTTTATTGCTTTCATTTTTTTATTTGTTTTTGAGCATGATTAGTCTTAAGCAGTTCTCCTATTACCAGACAAATCATTAAACGATGCAAGATAAAAGGAAAGTTAATTGATCAATGTTTTTTAAAAAAATATATTGTCCCATGTTTTTATTCCCAACATGCATTCCTGTTTTGTGTCCTTGAATGATGTGGAAGAGTTTAAGAGCTGATACGGACATCTTGAATCAACCTTTGACTCCTCTTTTACTTTGCCTTGCAGCTGCCTGCAGACATCAAGCAGCTCACCCAGCTGAAGAATCTGGGGTTGACCGGCAACAGATTTGAAATTTTCCCAGAGGAGATCTGCTTCTTACCTGCTCTGGAGAAGCTGTACTTGGGGCAAGATGAGGGGATGAAACTTACACATCTGCCGGACACAATCTCTATGCTGCAGGTTTGTTACTTGTTATGTTTATTTCTGTAGTTTAAGGGTGACAACAAACTCTATGTCCCTTTGTCTCTTTAAATGGGAATGGTAAGCTGCACTAAAGTCGCACAAACACAACTGACTGACTCCTGCTTACATAGCGTATGCAACAAACATGACGATTTAAAAAAGTTAAAGCTTAAAAAGAAAGACACTATGGAAAGGAAACTGACAATGTTTTAGTTTGAGGAAGACAGAACACAAATCTCTCAGTAGTTTCAAGTATCTGATACCTATAGATAAAAATGATTCTTTTAGTAAGTGATGAAAGGTGGAACTTTTGGGGATTCTGATAGACATTTCTTTAGGAACAGTAAGTATGATAAGGTTAGCACAATGATCAGTGCTGCTCCATAATTCCCTCTAACATGCCTGACACCTTGACTGGAGATAGCTCCTACCTCCTAGCTACTTGTGACCCTGAACTGATTTAGGTGAAACAGTAACAGTGCTTCAGATGGTGGTCTGTAAATTATTACACAACCTAAAAGAATGAAGTGAAAGTAAACCCAATACAGATGTGCTGACCTTTGAAAAACTGATTTTAAAAGAAAAGAAAAGAAAATACTGCTATAGTCACCTGAAGAACATCCAGTATGACAGGAGTAAATGCTGTAGTTAATGGAGTCCACACCACAGCTAAGAAATTGTTTCTGGTGTTTGGGGTTATCATGAGTGACCTAAATTACTCCCTGGAAACCAAGAGTGTTTTGGGGATTTGAACTGAAGTGGAAACTCTGAGACTGAATTTACTGCCCTAGGCAGTTGCCTAGAGTGAACTAGTAAATGGGCCAGCATTAAACACCAATTACAAAAAACTACAGAGGTTTCTAATGCCCTAGAGTCTTGTTACATTATTCAGATTTCAGTATTGTTAAGCCACAAGCCACAGCCTCATTAGTTCATGTTGTAACAGCGTTATGGGAAAAAAAGGACTGGTTCAGGTTAATAAAGCCTATCCTGATATCACTGGGCACAAAGCAAGAAACGTCCCACACCTCTAGTCAGTTATATGGTCCCAGTTTACACCCAGCAATCAACCTAAACTACATGTCTTTGGGATGTGTTGGGAAAATCACTGCACCACAGAGAAAAACTCAAGCAGACGGAAGAAGAGCAATCAAACTCCACCCTGACAATGACTGGGATGGCATTTGAATATAGTCACTTGGGGATGTGAAGCAGCAGTGCTAACCACCGTGCCACCATGCCATATCTCCTTATCCAGTATGGGCACTAGAGGGCACTGTTGCTCCTCAAACCCAACACAATAGACAAAGGACACAAGTTAGAAGCACAAAGATCTTATTTATTATAAGGAAAACTCTTCACAACTCTTTACCACCACCTCAGCCACAAGTAAATACTTGGCACAGCACACAGATATTGTTCTCTTTCTCCTTCACTCCTCCCAGCAAGCTTAGTCCACCTTCCACCCGACTCTGGCTCGTCCCTGTGAGGTCAGTCAAGTCCTCTTATATGAACCAACTCGGAAGGGGTTTTGCTTTTCCACCCACGTGGCCTGCAAGCACTTCCGGGTTGGGCGGAAACCTCATGCCATATGGCTCCTCTGCTTCCACAGCACCCCGTGGCGTCGTCCACGATACCCAACAGGGCTGAGATATAGAACTCCAAGTCCCATAGTGCCCTGTGGGAATCCATGGCACCACTGCAATCCACGGGAGATGCCATCTAGCGTTCTGGGGAAGGTAGTGTCCTAAAGAAGCTGCATTCCCCCATCCTTCCATCTGTTGGGTGTCCCGGCCAGGTTGGGCTGTCGTCCGTCTCTTATACTGATCTGAATATAATAAAGCTTCAAACACTTGAGACAAAGAAGGATCCATTTGTGCAGCTCTTGGTCAAATGAATGGAGGGATATGAATTTGGACTCTTGATTAATAATTTTTGCTCTGTTATATGAAGGGTTAAAGACTGATATCATAAATTATAAGAGATGTCCAAAAATATGGTAAGCAGTATGACAATAAAGCAATTTTACTTTAAACTATATTCCTATTTCATTTTAAGAGATTTGTCTTAATGATAATAAAAAATTATTTTATTTTCATATAAAGACCACCAATTGCTCGCAGATGAATACTTTAAAGAAATCCAAAACCATATGGTTTCATATACTAATTGTATTTCAGTATTATTATAGGATTATTAACCAATGGTGCCAGGATAACTTTAAATCTTAATATTTCTGTTAGTTATATAGACTGAACTACTCATTTCTCAATAAGCAGCTCTGTAAAAACTCTAAAATGCTCTCATCTGCAAGATTCGCTTTGGGCATGTTTAGGAGATGTCCGCTATCTTTAGACTGGTTCGTTATGTACAACATGGTCAAAGTTCTAATGTATCCCCAAATTTTTGAATCGGTATTTTTAGAATTTTTTAAAATGTTGCTGCTTTAGTTGAACACACAGACAGTTCAGTTCCTCTTTTATATTAAAGCATTGCTATAGCAATGAACAGAGATAATGGCTGACACTTAGCACATCCTCAACCCTAACCTCTCACCACAGCACCTAGCAGACAAACCTCCATGTTGTGTTCAAGTAGTGAAGCAGCAGACAACACACTCAAGTCCACGTTTGGAAGCTACCAGAAGGAAAGATAGTATCTGGTTCAGTAAAAATACTTAATGCTGAGATGTCCGTTGAGGTCTGGTCACACAGAAACTCAGGAGGAGAACCAAGAACAGTTATCTCTAACAAACAAAAAGTGTAGACTTGATCAACATTCTCAGTTCAGTACAGGGTCATGAAGGATGGAGTCTATCATTGCAATATCGTGTGCAAGGCAGGCACAAGGCCTGGACTGTTGTCAGTTCTCCCAGAGGCCTACTCACTTATACACCCACAATCAGACGCACCAGTCAATTAAGAGTTGTCAGTTAAGCTAATGGGAAGAGGGAGGAAAGTCGAGTACTTGGTGAAAAACCTATGCACAGGTAAGGACAATGTGCAAACAACACCTAGACAAGCAGCAGTTCATGGGACTTTAAGGCAACGGTGGTAACGACTACACCACAAAGCTGGATTTAAAGTGAGCCATAAGTAGATGATACAGGGGAGCATTTTTTGCAGTTAACTAGAAATAAGTATGCTTTAAGGATATGAGCCGTCTTTCTTTTCTTCAGAGCCTGAAAGAACTTTACGTGGAAAACAACAGCTTGACTGCTCTTCCTGCTGCCATTGGCACTCTAGCCAACCTGAACATTCTTGACTGTCATAATAACCAACTAACGGAGCTACCTGATGGCATCTGTAACTTACAAGGTACTCATAAATGGTGTGTGTGTGTGTGAGAGACACACTCACCTTAAGGGAGTGTAGGTGTCTGGATCCATCTCTGTCCTACCTGTCTTGCTGATGTCAATCCAAAAGCGTAGTCTCTCCAAGTCGCAGACATGCAGCTCCTTTACCATGTGTCCTTAAGGAAACATTGCTAATAGTCAGAAGAAAGTGAAAGCCAGCCATTCACCACCCTTCATTTCGGTATCCACTTACTGCAGCCTTATGTTTTCAGTGAGGTCTTGGTTGGCAACTCCAAAGATTAAGATGAAGCCTGCAAGGGAGAGCAGGGTAAAAACAAAGTGACAAACAGGCAGAAAGTTGTGAACTTATTTTTTGAACCCCCCACCCAGGTCCTCACAGACCGTACCCCTCCTGAATCTCACATCTGGCAAGCTGTTTTTGCACTATACCCCTCACTCTGTGTGCAGCACAGCTCATGAATGTAAATGCCATTTAGTCACAGGTAGTTCATGCTGCTATTGCTGAGGACTTTGTCATTCACTGAAAAGTTCATTCCACTGTTCGTAGACTGTTAAGATTTTAAGAAGTTCTCGAGTCAGGTCAGGTTGGGGACCATGCACTTGTACAACACGTTGCCGCACCCACCACACGACGAAACAACTCAGGATCCTGGTTGGCAACCAGGGCAGACACGTGGTCCAGTCCCACCCTCCAGAAATGACCCTCTGTCTGCCGCAGCCAGGTGTTACATGGATGTCCCCTTGGCCTGGTCCAGCCACTTGGGTCCCCAACAATGAGGATCTTACGAGCCGGATCACCCTCAGGGAATCGCGCCACATGGCCGTAGTGCCACAACTGACGCTCCCTCAGAATGCAGGTAATGTGCCTCATTCGGGACTCCATGAGCAAAGGAGTCCAGTCTTCATCTCAGGGCACTGGATAGCGTCCATGTCTCGCATCCATAAAGCAAGACAGGAACACCAGGACTCTAAAGACTTGGACCTTCATCCTTTTGCATAGATATCGGGAGCACCACACACCCCTTTCCAACGATCTCATGACCCCCCCATGCTCTCCAAATCCATCTACTGACTTCATAAGAAGAGTCACCAGAGATATGTAAGTAAACCTCTCGAGTAAACAAATTAAAATGTCCTCTGTGCCTCCAACCTGAAAATAGACCCCTGTAACTTTGATCAAAATGACAAACTGAAGCACCGCCCCACCCTCAGCGGCACAAACTCTAGCTACGCCACTGCCACTGCACCACCCTGCCATCCAGATCTATTAGTAGTTTATCTTAATTACATTTTTCTTGGAGATTTTTTTTAGATCCCCATAGGAAAAGAATGTTTGGTCTGCTAGTGTTCCAGTCAGGTTTTTCACAGGAAGACAGTGATTTAATGCATGCCTTCCTACTTAGAAAATAGTAATACATAGTGTGAAAAGATCCGACTCAACACACTTAAAAAGGTTTGGGGCAGCCACCCGTATATTATCCCTGGCTGCAATGGGTTTTGGAAGTAAGACAGTAGTGTCTTTGAAGGAGTTCAAACAAGAACTGATGATCAGTGGTTAAGATGGTGGGTTTAAATGCCAAGATTGGAAGTGATGTAAGGGAACCAGAAATGACCTCCTTCTAGCCGCCAGAACCGGACGTGACGTCTTTAGGGACGAGTCAGACAGGTTTTCCCATGTTTGGTCTGTAGAGGTAACAGAAGAATGTTTAGTGCACCCCACTGCTCCCTGGTCTGTTGTGGAATTACTCTCACTTGGTCCATACAGCTTCCTCCTACTCATATAGTGGGTACGGAAAGTATTCAGACACCCTTCAATATTTCACTCTTTGTTATATTGCAGCCATTTGCTAAAATCATTTAAATTAATTTTTTCCCTCATTAATGTACACACAGTACCCCATATTGACAGACAAAAAAAATAATTTTTGAAATTGTTGCAGATTTATTAAAAAAGAAAAACTGAAATATCACATGGTCCTAAGTATTCAGACCCTTTGCTCAGTATTTAGTAGAAGCACCCTTTTGAGCTAATACAGCCATGAGTCTTCTTGGGAAAGATGCAACAAGTTTTTCACACCTGGATTTGGGGATCCTCTGCCATTCCTCCTTGCAGATACTCTCCAGTTCTGTCAGGTTGGATGGTAAACGTTGGTGGACAGCCATTTTTAGGTCTCTCCAGAGATGCTCAATTGGGTTTAAGTCAGGGCTCTGGCTGGGCCATTCAAGAACAGTCACAGAGTTGTTGTGAAGCCACTCCTTCGTTATTTTAGCTGTGTGCTTAGGGTCATTGTCTTGTTGGAAGGTAAACCTTCGGCCCAGTCTGAGGTCCTTAGCACTCTGGAGAAGGTTTTTGTCCAGGATATCCCTGTACTTGGCCGCATTCATCTTTCCCTCGATTGCAACCAGTCGTCCTGTCCCTGCAGCTGAAAAACACCCCCACAGCATGATGCTGCCACCGCCATGCTTCACTGTGGGGACTGTATTGGACAAGTGATGAGCAGTGCCTGGTTGTCTCCACACATACCGCTTAGAATTAAGGCCAAAAAGTTCTATCTTGGTCTCATCAGACCAGAGAATCTTATTTCTCACCATCTCAAAGTCCTTCAGGTGGTCCTTCTAAGCGGTGTGTACATTAATGAGGGAAAAAAATAATTTAAATGATTTTAGCAAATGGCTGCAATATAACAAAGAGTGAAAAATTGAAGGGTGTCTGAATGCTTTCCATACCCACTGTATGTGTGTGACAATAGACATTATATAAAAAAACTGAATGTAAAACAACTGAACTAAGTACCTACTAAGATAATCAATAATTAAAAGGGCAAGCTCGGTTATAGCGCACACTCTAGACCCTGTGGAGGTCACAGAGAATTAAAACAAATCTGAGTGCCAATATGAACAATGCTGCACATCCACACTCTGACACACTAACACTGAAGAGATTCAGCTAACAAATTATTCAGCACAAGTGTGTCAAGAAGCACTACTGGTGCTCCTTTATACCAACAGCAATATGTCTGTAAAATGCCTCACTGGGACTGGCACTGCCAAATCAGAAGTTTTCTTCTTTTCAGTTTTCTTTTCTTTTGAATTCCTGTGTTTGTTCAGACCAAAGTGTCTGTTTGTTTATTTATTTATTTATTTACTTACTTATCCATCTATATTAATTTGTTTAAAGAGCTTCCGTAAAAAAAACAAATTTCCCTCTGAGGACAAATATAGTTCTATCTTTTTATACAGAAAGCCTCAGTACAGAAGAATGAAACACAACATTAAGAGCAGCATTCAATCATAAGCAAACTGTCCATCCTTCAAGAGTCCTTCATTGTCTTCTCTAAGAACCTAAAGAATCCTGTAATCTCCAGCACTACAGATCACATCAAACTTGTGTTAAGCATCCTCTAAACCCCTTAAAGTGATTTTTCAGGAGCAATACTAAATATTTTCTTTAAGATAAGGATTGAAAAGCATGAAAGCTTTGAATTTCGGGTGCTTTCTCATTGGCTTCATCATGCCAGATATCACGTTTGTGTTTCTGTGCCCTTGCTTAGTCCACATCCCCTTGTAACCTGACCTTATAAATGGGAGTTTCTCAGGTGTTGTCTTCTGGGTAGTGTAGAAGGTACAAAAAAACTGGACATTTTATGAATGAGATGTGCTGCAATGCATCTTAAGAGTTGTTACTGGTTTTCTCTTATTTAACATTTCTCATTTGAATTACACAGCTTTAAAGAGGCTCTTCATTCAGGGCAACCAGCTGAGTCGACTTCCCGATGATTTTGACCACCTGCAGACCCTTGAAGTACTTCAGCTAGAGGGTAACCCACTTTCAGATCCCCCAATGGAAATATGTACGACGGGAATTGTGGCCTTGCACAAATACCTTCAAGACAAGAGGATGCGGCAGATCAAAGCCACAAAGGTACAGTAAGTGACAGCTTATAAGCTGTATCAGTCCACAGGAGTGGAGACTTAGAGTTTTAGATCAAATTATTTCTGAAAAACTGTCACTCACTCATCACAGTTAATTAAATGTGTTCACATGTACTTGGCTAATGGTTACTCATACAAATCTGGTTTCTCAAATGCCATGTAAACCCTTACTCCTGTTAGAAAAACTGGGTTTTTGGTCCCTAATAAACCTGGTTAACGCACACTGATTTCTCTACGAGTAACCTGGTTATTTGGCCATATGAGCACTTTGCAATTTAGCATTTTGCAGTCTGTGCATGTCTGTTGCACTCTGTTCGCCTGCACATATGCTTTGCACACATTTTCAGCAGCCACAGGTAGAAGCGTCCACAAGATAAATTTCTTGAGGCAAATATTCAAGCAACCGCATTATTCCTTCTTCTGGTTGAAATAATCTGTCTCAGTATTTCAGAAATTGATAGATTTGTGTGGATGAGATGAACGTATAGCAGTACAATGTACTGTAAGTAGAAGTGTTGTGGATAACATATGAAATGTGTTGTATAATCTAATTACTTTTTAAAATAATAAGCAACCTAACACTATAGTTATTTTTTGAGGTAAAAATACCTGAGTTATTATTATCCCTGCAGCACTGTGTGTAAGACCAGAAGCACATTTTATAGGGCTCAACTGCACAACCATCGTCCTTAGCATGTAAAATAAATTTATGTGAAGCTTGGTCACTGGCCTAACAAGTTGTTTCTACAATGCTATTACAGATTCAGGCATGGTGGCGGGGCTTGATGGTGAGAAGGGGCCTAGGCCCATTCAAGGAGCTCTTTGGTCAAAGAATGGCAGCAATCAAGGGCAAGGGAAAAAAAGGTGCACCACCAGCCAAAGGAAAGAAAGGAGCAGCAGCAAGCAAACCAGCAAGTGGCAAGAAAAAGAAATAAACAAGAAAAGAAGTCTGGGAAATTTTTGATATAACTATTTCTGTCAGATTTTCTTAATAAAATATTTTAGGTATTGAAATGTGAATGTATTGTGAACTTCAAAAAATGTCCAAATGACTAACATTTCTTTGTTATGCCATCCATTTATTACCCAAAAATGGTTTCCTTCATTATAGGGCTGTCAGAGTGTACCCTAACAGTATTTGGCACAAGTCAACATTCAGATCTTGATTAGACATTTACACAACACACAGAATTGCAAAATGGCTAATTTCTAGTTTTATAAACCGAATTAAACACTAACAGCAATGAAAACCACCACTGTCTGGCAGTGGCAGATCTACAGCCCTCAGGTTTAAAGTTCTTAAAAAAATGTGTCATCTATTACTCAGATATAAAACAGTGGAATGAAAATGGAACAAATTTAGGAGGAAATGTAGCAATGACAAATTGGAACAGTAAAAATGATCAGAATAGTCACCTGGTAATAATAAAATTCTTAGCATACAGTATTGGGAGTGACTTAAGCTTAGATGTCACCATGTTGACTGTCCAGATGAGAATATCTTAATAGACCAAAAGAGAGGGGCAGTGAGGGGTTTTCACACAGCTTCATCACTGTATTAATGTCTCAGTAGAATGGCATTCTAGCCATGAACCTCACTATAATGATCTGGGGGGTTAGATGTTAAGCACTGGACTCTGCCGTATCATCAGTCAATATGCAGTGGTCATCAAAAAGGCTACCAGAACCCTGTATGAGGGGTCAAAGTCAATAAACTGTGATTTAGCTATAGAATGCACTGAACATCCATCCATCCATTATCCAACCTACTACATCCTAACTACAGGGTCATGGGAGTCTGCTGGAGCCAATCCGCACTCAACAATTCTAGGTAAAGAGTTTAAGAGGAAACGTAATAAGAGTGTTGAAGATTCTACTGGGAAAGGATAAGGCTGATGTCAGCTGTAGGTTTAATACAAGTTCTTCATCAAGAACGCGGGAACACAGTCGGGTACAGTTTATGAATAAATTTCACACTGATGACTAAAGATGCATGAAATAAGTTACTAAGATGTGTAATCAAAAGAAACACCTCAGAGATCTTTAAATCTTGATACACTGTATTATAATACTGTGTACACATTACGTGAATATAAATAAATAATTTATGTTGGACTTAACTTGAAATTCAATGTTGCAATGTGCTTGTAGAAACTGTAAATGATTTGGCTAAAAAATCATCATGAGTATAATTTAACAAAGTCTACTCTCACAAGATACCCAGCTCCTCCCAACTGCTCCCATCCATTAATTATTGCCAGTCTTGAAGCAACAATTTCACATTATACCAAAAACAAAATCTAAACTATACACAATAGGGTATAAAATCTTATGGTCTGCAATCAGCCACTGTTAAGAGTAATGATAACAGATTGTTAGCCATTAACAGAAAAGCAGTCATGAGGCAGAATGTCAACCTTTGCTACTTATTGCCTTCACATCACCTCTAAAATCATTTGTGCTCCATCTTCTTATTCCAGAAGTATGAGGCTTGCAGGCTTATTTTTAATGAAAGAAAAGAAGAGCGGACAGGATTCCTCCTGGTCTACATGGCCACGAATGTGCTGTTCAGGCAACATCTACAGAAGCATGTTGTTCTTTCTGCGCTGGTTCACTAAAGTCAAAGTGAACCTTGATATTGTGACTTTTACTGATGGTTTCCAGAGAGGCACTCTGAAGGTCAGACAGCTGCCATCTGTGCAGCCCCAGTTCTCTCAGGGCAGAGGTTCCAGTCAGAAATGTCTTTAGGCTTGAGAACCATGGAGTACAGTCCCTTCTTGTAGAGGGCCGCAGGCTTATATCTAGCTCGGTCAGGTCCTTCAGAGTGTTTGCATTTTTAAAGAAGTGGTCCCAGCCTTCATCTTCCACTGTGTCGTTGTATGTCAGATCCAGTTGCTTAAGGTTAACCAGGTTCATTAATGACACTGAAAGAAACAAAGACGTTAATGGGTGACAGTGTTACTGAAATACTACAACACAGTTTTCATCAGTATGTTCAGTCACTCCTTTTTTACCACACTTATTCAGTTTAAACAGCCAGTGCCTACACCAACAGCACTCAATACAAGGCAGAACACTAACCTGTACAGGACACTCATTGGGCACACTCACTTACAAAAAACTTACTGGGAAAAGAAAACCAATTTAGCCACCAACTAACATAACAGACATCTTTTGAGATGTGAGAAGAAAACTGGAACACTTGGACAAAAACGTGATATAGACATGGGGATAACATACAGTATACTGTAAACTATGTAAGTAGTGCCTGGACTGAGATTTGAATCCATGATTCTGGAAACTTGAAGCATCAATAACCACTTTGTCATCTAATATTGTAAGTAAAGCCATCAAATCATGCAGACAACATGTATATTCCTATTAAACCTGACATCACTGAAGCTCCACAGCTTACAGAACAAGAATACTAAGTGTTATGAGAGGCTCTCTCTAGCCAAATAAGGACATTGAGGAAAAAAGATAGAGATAGAAACTTAAAAGCAAGTTTGATCAGGGACCACACAGTTTATGATCACATACAGTTTATGATTGCATACATACAGTATGCCGCTGTCAAGCAGCACCTCTTAAAAATAATGTTGACCTGTTGTGGTAATAAATAATGCTTTTTGGTAAAAAGGACAGCATCATTTGCATTTCCATACTTGTGAATGAAGCATTTGTGCCGACTTGGATTACAATCTCAAGCACACATCACCAACAACTTTCATTGCTAAGTTAAAGCAGTTTAAAACAAGCTATACTAGATAACTCGGTTCCAAATATCAGGTTAATGGAAAAGTTCCTAGCTTTCTAGGAACATGCCCACATTTCTCTCTGAGACTGAAAAGTAAATTTAAGAGAATGTCAAATTGGCATATACAATAAATGTGAATAATAGAATTAAACGTTTAACCAACCACTGCTAAAACACATTCAATCAAGTACTATTTTTTTTTTTAAACAAACTAGATTCCTGTTAATAGTAATAGAATGTAGCTAAAAACAAAAAATACAGGTTCAATGTCCCAGAATGCAAGTAGTAATATACTGAAGATGTAATTTCCCCCATACAATACATATAACCTGTAAGCAGCTTCGACTAAAAAACATTTTCAACATTGGCGTGTCAAAGGCCATGAAATAAAAAAAAAATAATATCCAAATCCGCTGAAGTACCAAATTGTTTCCTCCACATGCATCTATTCACTGCTGATGACAGCAAGAGAGAAAAGTGATGAAACCAATGACTGTCCAAAAATTTCTTTAATTGGCACTTTCGTGTGAATGCAGTATATTTATTCTTTGCTTCACTTATTCACCGTGGAAGCCAAGGGAATGGAATTTGTGGAACCTTAGTTCAGATAATACAAGCATAGTTCTTTCTGACATAGCAGAACAAGCATTCCCCCTTTTTAAAAAGCATTGTTCATTATTAAGAATAGACAATATGTAAACAAGCATGTGTGTTAAGTTCCATTCTATTTTTTTTGTGCAACTTCTGATGTTTGCTAAAAAAAAAACAGTGGCTCCAGAAACACACAATGTTATCATGGTAAACTAAAATTATTGAAAAAGCATTTTTGCAACTGAAATAAAATTTAAATTAACAAAAAAATTTAAATGATACAAAATGATTACAGTAGCTGAAAAGATTAACTGAAATAAAATATTAAATGACACAAATATTTTCAGTTTTTCTGATTATATCTCTATGGTAGAATCCATTTTTGCATTTTCCATAAACTTCTTGGTGTGCCCTGTAGGTGGTAAAATTCAATATACCCGTATAAATTTTCTCTGACTAAAATGGCATCTGCTATAAACATGGCTGGAAGAAAACGACAAAGTGCTGCGTGGGAAGTTTTCCCAGAGTATTACATTGAAAGCAACAATAGCAAGTGCACGGTGGTAGAGCAGGGTATGTTGTGTGCTGCACCAATTAAGGGTAAAAACCTCACAAACCTTAAAGTTCACCTTAATAGCCATCAAAAATTAGACGACGACTTAATTCTGGGCAAACTAAATGAGAGGCTGAAAAACGCAAACAATCAGAGCACACATGCAAGTTCAAGTCCACATAATACAAGACAGCAAACATTAACATCATGTTTGCAGAGAACAGCAGCTTGGGGAGCAAACTCCACTGAATACCAAAAATGCAAAGAACAGTAAGTAAACCTGTTTATTGAAAGTGGCATAAGTCTTTAAGGCTAAGTGACATGCCATCATACAGAATATGTGTTTCTTCTCTTGACCCACAATTTAACCTGCCATGTGCTACATAAATAAATGCACACATCACACATAAAATTGATACAGCAATACAGCATGTCAAAGAAATGATCAATAAAAAAGAGCAGAAAGTAACCCTTTGTGTAGTGGACTGCTGTGAAGACAGTCTAAAAGCTTAGTTTTTGGGAATCTTTGCATGCTTTTACTGTTCACCAACAAACCAAACACACCATGCTTTGTCAAGTTTACGTCAAATATGTCATCCACACACAGGAGAAGCTTTGGCAAATGCCGTTGGCCGTACTCTGGATGAATGGAACATACAAGAAAACAAGGTTATGATAATAGTGACACACAACTGAGCAAACAGAGTAAAAACTGTACGCAACTGTATTTTGTGGAAAGAATGGAGGTGAGGACTGGAGACTATTATAATTGACAATTGAGATACAGGTATATAAGATATGTACTATTTGTTATATTAAATTTATTTTTTCCATCCTTCCTTTATTAAAATTTGTGCATATTTAATATGAAACAAATAACCTCTTTGTATAACGAGCCAGCCTCAATACGTTTGTAGCAAAACTCACATAGGTGTTTGTTTAAATAGAATAAAAATACATGTTACTTCTGCACAACTATTTGGTTAAAGCAAAGTTTTATTTTTTATTTATAAATTGGCATGCTAATTAGATATTTTGAGCACTGTTAAAAACTTTAATGTATTAGGTAGAAATTATGTAGTGCTGAAATAATTTAAGGTCTTTATGAAAAAAGAGATGGGAAAATGTGTTTTACACGCATTACTTGTTAGCCTCAGACATACTGGAATATCTGCCACTCTTGCAACTGGTTTAGATCCTGAGATTAAAAAGGCAGAAAATGGAGAAATGTCCACATACCTGAACAAATATTTTTCCTTAGAAAACTGAATGGTACCATGGAGCCTAGGTGTTTTTCAGAATTTTATACTTTTTTTTTTAAATTAAATACAATTTTACTGGTACATTCACTCTTAGCTTGCCTATGTACACTGGCCACTCCTTCTCTTCTAAGATGAGTAAATACAGCAGTTATTTGTATTTACTGAGGCAGTGGACCACAAACACACCATAGCAAAACTACAAGGTGAGGCGGCATTGGTTCTAGCGGTTTTTAGAAAACACCACAGTTCTATAGAAAAACAAGTTATTAACAGTAAAAATGATTAGCTTAAACCCAGAAAACCACTCTCGACCATCTGAAAGTCCTCCACTTGCAGAAATATCTGAAAAAAAAGTTAGGCACAGTGTTTTCAGTGGCACTCCTGCTTAATTCTGGCAAGCCACAGTGGCTGTGTATCCTAAACTTAACCGTGTGGCTTTGGATATTGTGTATGCCCCAAACACACAAGCATTTATTGGACTAGGAAACAAATGATCACTTCTCCAGAATACAGATTTTTCTTGAAAATAAACAGAAAGATGAATAACCAAATCACTCTAATAATCCGGCTCTGCTTTGTACCAATGTTATGGTGGGTCTTTGGAAATGTAAATTGTATTTATTGCTTGCTTTATACAATTTAAATTTGGATACATAGTTTGCATTCAAAAGTGTAGTTTGTTCCACATAAATGATCACAAAATGTAAGTACCTTCTAGAATTGTTAATATTCAGTATATGGTTTTATTTTTGTTTGATTTTAATAGGACATACCACCCACAGATGCACTGTTACACAAAATTAACCTTCATTAACATTGCTTTAACCATGCTGTAATTACTAAAAGTGACACTAATATATATAAAAATAAAATAAAAATGTCTTGTGATAAAATAAAAAAAGCTAAAACTAATAATATGGTATGCAAGGCTACCTAAAACTAAAAACTATTAAAATATATAAATGTTTTTTTTACCAAAATTCATGCATTGATTTTTTTTTCTTCCATTTTGGTGGTTGTGCTTTAAAGACATTAAAAAAAAAAAAACAGATATAGAAAGGCCACTATAAAAGTATTTCATTTCATTAGCTCCCTAACTATTGTGAGGGACAACATGCTTGGACCACCAACCCAGCCAAAACTGGTTTGGAGTCCTTACCTGGATGGGATACCCGTAACACATGAAGGACAGGGAAAAGCAATAATTCCTGCTTGTTGTATTACCCCATATGCTAAATGGCAATAGACCAGGATATCAGTACCCATTTGGATACCCAAAGGGAATGCTGGGAATTGTAGTCCAGTAGCGCTACATTGCTGGTGTCTGTGGGTGCCGCAAGGAGTTACACTCCCTGCTATGGCCCAGAAGTACTTCCAATGGGCGAAGCACTGGCACTGGAAGTACTCCTGGATCCTCCATAAAAGATGACACTGTCTTGTCCAGGCAAATCAGAGCTGGGTGCAGAGACAGGCAACACTCGCTTTGGAGGAATAGTGTGGTGGAAAGAGAAGAAGAAAAAAGAGAGAATACCAGGTATTTGTAATAAAAACCCCTTTATTTGAACCCAGGACTTATATCATGTGTTGTGTTTGGGGTTCACTTGCACCCAATAGCCTTTATAGTATCTACAGCTTAAAAGTGCATTAAATAATAATGAGGAAACTAAAACAATGACACTAGTAACGGAAGCATTTGTGTTCCTCACCTAGATTAGTCAAGTCTTTGCCAGTCAGGTTGCAGCTGCTCAGCTGAAGCACACGCAAGAAAGCAGTAGAAGGCAAGACATTAAGAAGCACATGTAGATTTCCCCCGATGCATTTGTTCCAGGAAAGATGCAGGCACTCCAATTGAGACAGTTGGGATATAGCTTCAGCTGCATAAAACAGATATAGTTTAACATGAATTAACAGGCAGCGTAAACGAAAAAGTTAGAGCAATAGGCTACGTAAAGTATTTAGTCAAAGTTATAAATACAAAAAACTCATACTGTCCAAAGATAGCAAGCACCTTCATAGGATTATGAAACATTTAGTTTTAAATCGCCTTGATACAGAACATATGTTTGCACATGGCTGTCAACTCACCTAGAGAATGGTAAGCGTCCTCACTTATGCAACAGCTGTTTAACAAAACACGCTTGAGTTTTGGCAGAAAGCGCAGCCGGGAAAACATCTGTTGAGCACAACCTCCTATGTTCTTATTGGCTGACAAATCCAGTATCTCAAGTTCTGACAATAATGGGATAACTTGAGCTGCAAAAAAGGGTAAAAGAAAAGCTCACACCCCCTCTCAGAACTGCATTTAAATTCTTTTTCCCCTTTACTTATTGTATTTAAAAAATTTTACCTATGTCTACATTACAGATTAATACAGTTTTTCAAAAATTAAACTAACAGGTATGTTCTGATTTAAATTATCATCTCATGCTTGCTACACATATAGTATATAAAGCTCTAATTCACTAACAGTAACTTATTAAACCATACAACATCTATATACATAAGCACACAAATTGCATTAAACATCCAGAGTAAAAGAATAAACATCCATTACTGACAAACAAATCATGACCACGTAAAGTATCAAGATAATAACTAACTGAGAACTAGCCAAATGATGACAGAGGACAGGAAACCAAAAACTTCTATTAATAAAATTCCTGGTCAAACAATGGTCAGAAATAACAGGTTATGCCACATATAACTTTTCAATAAGTAAAACGCAACAAAGATAATTCCTGATCTACAGTAAATTTGGTTGTACTGGAGACAACATCTATGGTCACTACAGTTCTGGTGCTGCGGCCATAGTCATTACAGATCAAAGTCAATAGTAAACCAAGCCTGAATGGACAGAATGCCCTGGTCTAATAAATGATCATATTAAAGTATGGGTCAGTGAAGTCAAAAGACACACCTCAGGTAATCACCAATAATACATTGAAATCATTCACATTTCAAGTGAAAGCTACAGCCATTCATAGCCTGGGCCAACAATTATGTCAAACCGAAGCTAAACACCTCCCACTTAACAAGTCCAAAATTTAAAAAACAGGTTTGGAAAATGGATGGATGGATTAAAAACAACAAAACACAAACCAATGTACAATGTGTAAATTAAGCCTTGGCTGCATATTGTCGCTCTTCTCCCATCCTTCGATCTTCCTAACCTCCTAATCCAGTGGAGCAGCTGGAGCCTGTTTATATCCCACCCTTCACAAAACGAAGGTCCCTTCCATGTGAATAGAATTACTCACTTAGAGCTTCCATGTCCTCTTGATTTAAGCAGCATAGATGGAGATCAAGACTCTGCAGCTTTTTAAGACTTGCCAGGTGGGAGGCTCCATCCTTGAAGGACCCAGCAACCTCTTTATTACAAGACAGATCCAGAGTCTCCAGACATGTAAGGAAATTGAATACTTTACCTACAGGCAAACAGAATTAAAAAGTAAGATGTCTGTGAAGGGATTTGATCTGATTGTATCTGGGTAACAAAGACACCAGGAAACCTGATTGTTGTTATAATCCAAAACAAAAAAACAACTCAGTATGGAGCTACCTTCAGCCCAAAGGCATACAGGTAAAGTGCAAACTGAAGTGTACAGAAGTAAACCCCAGACAGCTATTAGTCTCCTATATTTGCAAGTGTTAACATGCTTGGAAGTACACATACGGTTCTGGATACAAACATAACATTTTCAGTATGTTTTTTAGCTTTTACATTGAAATTTAGCCTGAAATGCCACATGTTTATTTTAAAGGTTCTTTACTAGATTTTGTCATAATGTCTTATCCTGGCCTGTTCGGTGTACATTTCTAATAACATTTTTTAAATCTGTAAGGACCCGAGTGCTTTGGAAAAATGTTTATTATGAAAGGTGATATGGACCAACGATATTTTGCCCCAGTAATTTCAGACTGAAACAAACAGCAGAATGTTAAATTCAGCCATCACAAAGAATCAAAAGCAATTTGAGTTTCAGCACCTTTCTGGAATTTTAAAGCAAATTAAAAAATTCTGTAGGTGCTGGAGTAAATTTCTTTTATCGGCTTCTTTACAACTTTATGATGCTCCCAGTCAATGATCTAGCATGTACTTTGTGAGCTGTCTCTGGTGCTCCACAAGCCTCATACCAAGAATGTGAATGCTGTCCTGTCGCAGTCCACACAAGTGCATCTTCAGCACTTTCAGGCGTTTAGTGTGGTTTAGCTGTGGAGCAAAGTCACAAAGGCCATCAGCAAAGTGCTTATTTACAGAAAGATCAAGCAGTTCCAGGTTTGGAAGCACCTTCAGAGATTCTCCTGGAATAAAAAAGAAAAAAACAAAAGATTTAAGCTGTAGAATCAAGGAAATAGTATACACTTCAGCTGACATATTACAGTGACTTATCTATATACTAATGACACCACAGGTATGATCAGATCAGTAGAGAGGGGTGCAACAGCACTACAAATCTAACTTCATAATATCTTTTGCATGACCAGCAAAAAAAAAAAAAAGAAATGGTCAGTTTAGTAGGTTGAGATGATACACTCTGCCAGAGATAATCATGGTGAAGCCCTTGTAAAGAAGGTATGCTTACCTGGGGACCACCAACCACAGTGTTATATTTCTAAAGACATTTTGGACAAGTCCAAGGCCACTCATAACAGGTAAATCCACTTATTGAATGGCATAATTTGAAATTGCTATTTGCAGTCAGACATCTTGGTCTGGTAGGCCTTTCAGGAGCTCAAAGATTGAGGACAAACCACTGAATTTTAGTTTCAACCAAGGTGCAAGAGATTACTGCTCCTGATAAAGAGTATAGCAGACATCTAAAGAAACTAAACCATAAAACAACCCATAAAATCCACTGGGTTAGCCAAGGAGTCTTCATAAAAAACTCAGATCTTGTGAGCTGCATTCTATATTGTACAACAAAAGGCAGCAAGCCCCAGTACAGCCACATTATGTAGCAACTGAATTACAGAAGTCAAATACACTTTCTGCTAGAGGAAGCAGTTTGTTCATAGATGGATTTACCTGCAATTCTAACTTCTTCTTCTTTTGGCTGCTCCTGTTAGGGGTCGCCACAGAGGATCACCTTCTTCCATATCTTTCTGTCCTCTGCATCTTGTTCTGTTACACCCATCACCTGCATGTCCTCTCTCACCACATCCATAAACCTTCTCTTGGGCCTTCCTCTTTTTCTCTTGCCTGACAGCTCTTTCCTTAGCATCCTTCTCCCAATATACTCAGCTTCTCTCCTCTGCACATGTCCAAACCAGCGCAATCTCGCCTCTCTGATTTTGCCTCCCAACCGTCCAACTTGAGCTGACCCTCTAATGTACTCATTTCTAATCCTGTCCATCCTCGTCACCCCCAATGCAAATCTTAGCATCTTTAACTCTGCCATCAGAAAACATCATAGTCCAGGGGACTCCTGTCTAATCTTGTCTGTCAACCTGTCCATCACCATTGCAAATAAGAAAGGGCTCAGAGCCAATCCCTGATGTAATCCCACATCCAACTTCAATGCATCCATCACTCCTACTGCAGACCTCACTACTGTCACACTTCCCTCGTACATATCCTGTACAACTCATACATACTTCTCTGCCACTCCTGACTTCCTCATACAATACCACCACTTCTCTCGAGGCACCCTGTCATATGCTTCCTCCAGGTCCACAAAGACGCAATGCAGCTCCTTCTGGCCTTCTCTATACTTCTCCATCAACACCCTCAGAGCAAACATTGCATCTGTGGCTTTCTTGGAATGAAACCATACTGCTGCTCACTAATCATCACCTCACTTCCTAATCTAGCTTTCACTACTCTTCCCCAAAACGTCATGCTGTGGCTCATCAAATTTATCCCCCTGTAGTTACTACAGTCCTGCATATCCCCCTTATTCTTAAATATCGGCACCAGTACACTTCTTCTTCACTCCTCAGGCATCCTCTCACTTTCTAAGATTCCATTAAACAATCTGGTTAAAAACTCCACTGCCATCTCTCCTAAACACCTCCAAGCTTCCACAGGTATGTCATCTGGACCAACGGCTTTTCCATTCTTCATCCTCTTCATAGCTGTCCTTACTTCCTCCTTGGTAATCCGTTGCACATCCTGATTCACTATCTCCACATCATCCAACCTCTTCTCTCTCGTTCTCTTCATTCATAAGCCTCTCAAAGTACTCTTTCCATCTGCTCAATACACTCTCCTCGTTTGTGAGTACGTTTCCATCTTTATCCTTTATTACCCTAACCTGCTGCACATCTTTCCCAGCTCGGTCCCTCTGTCTAGCCAATTGGTACAGGTCCTTTTCTCCCTCCTTAGTGTCCAACCTCTCATACAACTCATCATATACCTTTTCTTTAGCCTTCGCCACCTCTCTCTTCACCTTGCTCCTTATCTCCTTGTACTCTTGTCTACTTTCTGCATCTCTCTGACTATCCCACTTCTTCTTTGCCATCCTCTTCCTCTGTATACTCTCCTTTACCTCCCAATTCCACCACCAGGTTTCCTTTTCCTCTTTCCTCTGTCCAGATGTCACACCAAGCACCCTTCTTGCTGTCACCGTCACTACATCTGCTATAGTTTCCCAACTGTCTGGTAATTCTTCACTACCACCCAGTGCCTGTCTCACCTTCTCCCTAAACTCAACCTTGCAGTCTTCCTTTTTTAAAATTTCACCATTTGATCATTGGCTCTGCCCTCACTCTCTTCCTCTTCTTGATCTCCAATGTCATCCTAAAGACCACCATCCTATGCTGCTTAACTACACTTTCCCCTGCCACCACTTCTTCAGATTGACTCTTCTGCATAGGATGTAATCTGCCAGTGTGCATCTTCCTCCACTCTTGTACGTCACCCTATGTTCCTCCCGCTTCTTAAAATACGTATTCACCACAGCCACATCCATCCTTTTGGCAAAATCCACTATCCTCTGACCTTCTTCATTCCCCTCCTTGACACCATACCTACCCATCACCTCCTCATCTCCTTTGTTCCCTTCACCAACATGTCCATTGAAATCTGCTCCAATCACCACTTTCTGTGCCTTGTGTACACTGTTCATCACTTCATCCAATTCACTTCAGAAATCTTCTTTCTCATCCATTGCACACCCAACTTGCGGTGCATATGCACTAACAACATTCATCATCACACTTCCAATTTCCAGCTACATAATCGTCACTCTGTCTTACACTATTTTCACTTCCAAAACACTCTTGCAATACTGTTCCATCAGAATAACCCCTACTCCATTTCTCCACCTATCCACACCATGATAGAACAATTTGAATCCACCTCCGATCCACCTGGCCTTACTCCCCTTCCATTTAGTCTCTTGCACGCACAATATATCAAACTTCATTCTCTCCATCATATCATCCAACTCTCTCCCCTTACCAGTCATACTGCCAACATTCAAAGTTTCTACCCTCAGTTCTACTCACTTTACCTTCCTTCTCTCCTCCTGCCTCCGGACACGTCTCCCCCCTCTTCTTCTCCTTCTTCTTCGGCCAACAGTAGCCCAATTTCCGCCAGCACCCTGTTGGCTAACAGTACTGGCAGAAGTCGTTGTTAACCCTGGGCTCGACCGATCTGGTATGGAAATTTGTATTGTTGTCCGCATAAAACTTTGGCAAAGTTTTACACCGGATGCTCTTCCTGACGTAACCCTACCCATTTATCTGGGCTTAGGACCGGCACGAAGAAACACACTGGTTTGTGCATCCTCTGTGGCTGGGTTGCAATTCTAACTTCTCACACAGGTAAAAAAAAACAAAAAACTTTACCTAGTGCTTTAGCATCAGCTGCTGTAAGGCCCAAGTCCACCAGGTGTAGTGCTGTAATCTTGCATCCAGGCTGAAAGTAATGAGTAAAGCAGGACAAATTGCCTCCTAAGTAGCTATTCCATGACAGTTCAAGCTCCTCAAGATGAGGTATGAATCCAAGGGCCTCTCCTATTCATTTGCAAAACAAAAGTAATGGTATTCAATCAGTAAATAATGTGATTTTTAAATCAAACTAGAACCATCCATCCATCCATCCATTATCCAAACCGCTATATCCTAACTACAGGGTCACGGGGGTCTGCTGGAGCCAATCCCAGCCAACACAGGGTGCAAGGCAGGAAACAAACCCTGGACAGGGTGCCAGCCCACCGCAGCAAACTAGAACCTCAACTGATTAAACTTTCTTCCATTTCAAAAATATGGTTTTCTAGTACAAGCTTGAAAGGTGCTAAAGCTAAAGTTGCCTACTATTAAAGATGTCACAAAAACCGATACTTTGGTACTAATTTGGTACTAAAGTACCAAAAACGTAGCAGTACCAGCTTTTTTACAGTATCGGTAGTAACAAGGAAATTGGTATTACACTTATGTGTAACTGCAAGTACATGGGAAAAACATGACTGAAAACTACATATAAAAATGTCTTACAGTAGTGGGCACAGCTGCAGTGCCGCTAGCGTACGAGTCCCCAACTTGCCCATGACCTTGATGTGAGCACGTTGCGCTGAATGACTATGCACAAGTCTAACTCAAATGGTAATTAAAACAATACTACACACCGAATCCAATCCAGCGCTCCCCTCCACAACAATGTGTGCATAATCTGATCTCTCACTCTCCAACTATATTACAATTCCGGGAACTTTTTGTCTGCCCTTTATATAAAATCTTAAAACAACACATATTACAAACCAAATAGACAGACTCATTGACAATCAGATTTAAAAGCATGTTGTTGTAAAAACAGCTATGTTTAAATGGAAATACCTTAAAATTTACTAATTCAACAGTACATAGATGATAATGTTTAACATCTTAGATTTACATTAGTATGGATTTTAAGCAGTATTTTTCAGTTACTGGACAGAAAATGTCAGAATAAATTTAAAATATGCACAAGATAAATCAGGTAGTTCATAATATATTATTCTTTATAAACCCGATACTAAAATCCCCCCAAGATTATAAACCCCCCATTTGTTGTTACACTGCCGGGTTGGTCACCTCTGCCACACTTTAAAGTACAAACTCTATATTGTATTTTGATGTAGAGTTTAATCAAGAGCCATTAAATGGGATTTCTCTTTTTGCTTTGGTATCGAAAAGTAGTTAAAAGGCAGTATTGTAAAATTTCACTGGTATTGGTATTGAATACAAAAATTATGGTATTGAGACATCACTAGCTACAATTATTATACATTATCATATATTTAACTGGCTCACAATATCTATTTTTAGATGTGTTTTACATTTGGAGAAGCTAACTGACTTGCTCAGGATAACACTGTAACACACAGGCAAAAACTGATCCAGCCACCTTGGGGTTTAACGTCCAGAGTCTCAGCCCCTAAACCCAATTACTAGGCATGTGGAAAAATTTTCATATTACTCATTCTCACAGCATAGCATTTCATAGCTTCTTTTTTTGCTTAAATTTTGTGATGAATCAACATAGTTTTTGCAGTGTTTACTGCACTAAAAAGTTACAATTCTCATGCAGGAGGGGAAAAAAACAAGTGTGTTTTTCTCTATTACATATATTCACAGAATACTTCGATAGTAGGGTGTTAAGACTATTGCAGTAGGGAAACAAAGTACATTCTGCTAGAAACAAATAGATAAAGATACTTAATTCATTAGATTTAAAAAACACAACTGAAAGCAGTTAATGGGTTCTTAGTATGTATACAGTAATTGACATAAAAAGTTGCTATATAAAATAAGATTGGCATGTGCCTACCGCTTCCTTTGTACTACTTATAGGCCTTACATTCATGAGCCAAGAACCTAGTCCACCAAGGGACAAACTGGCCATTTTTTATTTTGCTAGACTTTTAGTGGTACACAAGACATGTTAAGGCAGAAGATTTAACAGGGATTTAGAAATTCATTTGCAATTCCCTCTCAGCCCTGTACTTCATCTGATAACAAATATTTAAATTGAGTTGAGGTGACATCTTTGCCAAGACTCCTTCAGACAAAAAAGGCTCCCAAATGGACATTGATTTTAGACTTGTAACTGCTAACTAAACTCTGCGTGGATACAATGGACAGAATGATATGCACCTATAAGCAAGCACTAAATCTATAACTGGAAGTGACATTGATCCAATCACCAGAGGTCACACCTTCCTTCATAATTAGTGGCATTCATATCATCCATTCCCTTTGGGGGAGTTGAAAACTGAAGACATGCTCTCTTTGTAAAATAAAAGCTGATAAGCTGCTTTCTTTGGGGTGACAAGCCACCCTCTGTCCGTGCAGCAAAAAGCTCATAAGCTTTCGTTTACTCTAAGTTACTCTACACAGAGCCTTGTAACTGGGCAACCTGAACTGGCTCTAATAGTCACTCTGCCATGCCAAGCCCAGTGCCAGTGACTAAACCCAGTCTGAGAATATTGAGAAGCAGCATTACTTCAGGAAGGGAACTTTAGTGCCCACAATCTGGTGCCAGAAAAAATAATGACTTTCACTATGAGGCTGCAGAGGGAACAGCAAAGAGCCTTACAACAAGCTACAGAAGACAACACCACATTACATCATGGACAACTAACAATAAAGCAAAGGAGTTCACTCCAACACAAGAAAAGTCCTCCACTTGAACTTGGAGCAACAATACCCAACTCCACACATCATCAGACATCATTGTTAATGCACTGGTAACAAAAAACTGGATTATAACTCTAAATAGCCAGTAAACAGTGGGCATGTTCTGTGTTAAATGTTAGTCTGTCTTGTATGTCTTATGTCCTTTCTTCTGTATCCATATATTTGCAGTTATCATCTTCTTATATAATACGCTTCCATGGCTGTTTGTTTTGTCTGTCCAGAATTTTAAATCACCTGTAGCACGCAAACCGTTTCACCTATTGACTTGAAATTTGGTTCACATATACTACGTGATGTCTACTATCCGCTTTCGGGGTGATTATTTTTATTACTCTTTTTATTTTTATTTTATTGTACAATCAACTCTCGGCAGCGCACAGCAGGGCGGCCGTGCGGTGCATGTGTATGGGCACCGTTCTCATTCCCTACCTCCTTCGCTAATCATTCTTGAGGCAGATTGAAGACTTAAGTGCCAGCTTAAGTGAAAAATTAAAGAAAACGTACTAAGTAATTACAACACAAACAACTAACTTAATCAGTTTTAACGCGAAGAGATGCAGACAAAAGAAGAGAAGCAGCGGGCCGCTAAGGTGGAGAAAAGAAGAGCTGCTCAGGAAGCAGCATGCGCATCAACCGCTGAGCAAACGAATGCTAAAACGTACCGAGAAAGAGGATGAAAACTAGAAATGCTCAAGTCAAGTGTATTCACTGCACGTTATTGTGCTGTACGCCGTTACTGGTATTTATATAATCCTTGTGTTTATAAATAGATCATATTATTATGTTTCTTAAAACAAGTGTGTTTCAGTTTGATAAACGTTTAACAACTGGAAAACCCTCCTTCATATTAAGGTACAGTGCATTCGGAAAGTATTCACAGTGCATCACTTTTTCCACATTTTATGTTACAGCCTTATTCCAAAATGAATTAAATTCATTTTTTTCCTCAGAATTCTACATACAACAACCCATAATGACAATGTGAAAAAAAGTTTACTTGAGGTTTTTGCAAATTTATTAAAAATAAAAAAACTGAGAAATCACATGTACATAAGTATTCACAGCCTTTGTGCAATACTTTGTCAATGCACCTTTAGCAGCAATTACAGCCTCAAGTCTTTTTGAATATGATGCCACAAGCTTGGCACACCTATCCTTGGCCAGTTTCACCCATTCCTCTTTGCAGCACCTCTCATGCTCCATCAGGTAGGATGGGAAGCGTCCATGCACAGCCATTTTAAGATCTCTCCAGAGATATTCAATCGGATTCAAGTCTGGGCTCTGGCTGGGCCACTCAAGCACTTTCACAGAGTTGTCCTGAAGCCACTCCTTTGATATCTTGGCTGTGTGCTTAGGGTCGTTGTCCTGCTGAAAGATGAACCATTGCCCCAGTCTGAGGTCAAGAGCGCTCTGGAGCAGATTTTCATCCAGGATGTCTCTGTACATTGCTGCAGTCATCTTTCCCTTTATCCTGACTAGTCTCCCAGTTCCTGCCGCTGAAAAACATCCCCACAGCATGATGCTGCCACCACCATTCTTCACTGTAGGGATGATATTGGGCTGGTGATGAGCGGTGCCTGGTTTTCTCCAAACGTGACGCCTGGCATTCACACCAAAGAGTTCAATCTTTGTCTCATCAGACCAGAGAATTTTGTTTCTCATGGTCTGAGAGTCCATCAGGTGCCTTTTGGCAAACTCCAGGTGGGCTGCCATGTGACTTTTACTAAGGAGTGGCTTCCATCTGGACACTGTACCATACAGGCCTGATTGGTGGATTGCTGCAGAGATGGCTGTCCTTCTGGAAGGTTCTCCTCTCTCCACAGAGGACCTCTGGAGCTCTGACAGAGTGACCATTGGGTTCTTGGTCACCTCCCTGACTAAGGCCCTTCTCCCCCGATCGCTCAGTTTAGATGGCCGGCCAGCTCTAGGAAGAGTCCTGGTGGTTTCGAACTTCTTCCACTTATGGATGATGGCGGCCACTGTGCTCATTGGGACATTCAAAGCAGCAGAAATTTTTCTGTAACCTTCCCCAGATGTGTACCTTGAGACAATTCCTTTGACTTCGTGCTTGGTTTGTACTCTGACATGAACTGTCAACTGTGGGACCTTATATAGACAGGTGTGTGCCTTTCCAAATCATGTCCAATCAACTGAATTTACCACAGGTGGACTCCAACTAAGCTGCAGAAACATCTCAAGGATGATCAGGGGAAACAGGATGCACCTGAGCTCAATTGTGAGCTTCATGGCAAAGGCTGTGAATACTTACTGTATGTACATGTGATTTCTCAGTTTTTTTATTTTTAATAAATTTGCAAAAACCTCAAGTAAACTTTTTTCACGTTTTTATTATGGGGTGTTGTGTGTAGAATTCTGAGGAAAAAAATGAATTTAATCCATTTTGGAATAAGGCTGTAACATAACAAAATGTGGAAAAAGTCATGCGCTGTGAATACCTTCCGGATGCACTGTAAGTAAAAATAAAGTGGAGGCCTTACTAAATTATTTAATTAATTACTGGCATTACCAAAGGAAAAATTGATAATTAATTAAAATGATTGATTAACTTCAATCAATCAATTATTTTTCTCATTACACTCAATTCCCAACATTTATTTGGTGTCCCTAGGTAAGAGATCCCTCACTCATTTCTTACACCACCCATAGTACACATTTATCTAAGAATTACACCTAAATGACAAGTTGAGATTTAAAGAATTCAGCACAAGTTCAATGCAAAGATATTCCGCTCTCTTTTACCTAAAGCTGTCACATCCTCAGCAGTCAGTCTGCAGTTGCTCAACTTCAGGTTTTTCAGGTGACTTACATGCTGCAGGTGTACAGTTAAAGCCTTTAAAGCCCCACCAATAAAGTCATTCCAGGACAGGTCCAGTTCCTGCAGCTCTGGCAGAAATGCCAATAATGAAGCTGTAAAACAAAGATATTTTAAATAAATGTCAGAGGAAACATTGGATCACTTCCAGTCATATAAAAAACTGGAAACTGACTTGTTGGTGCACCAAAAATGAAAGCACACAATAATGGCTGATAATATTTCTAGCAATGTAAATACTAGTAGTACTAGCCAAGATCACTAGGGTATATTTTTATTGGGAGTTCAGTAGGTGAGGACTGAAACTGCTACATATGCCACCTGGCTGCATAAGAGGAGCTAACAGCAAATCAAAATGCCATGCTGCATTTACTGGTGCTAACATTGTACACTCCTGCATGTAATAGAACTTCATATAACTTCTATATTTAAGGTCAAACAGTCCTGAGGAAAGCAAAAAAAAAAGGCCTACCATACTAAAGCATTAAGAAAATAAAACAGCTTTTCTATCCAATAACTTACCTGGCTGTGTTTGTCAAGTAGGAGTTACACAAATAACATGATATCAAAAGTGTTGTCACATTTCAGCAGCTGTGAATACGACTGTAGGCTCACCCAATTCTAGCAGATCAGTGACTGTAAGTCCACAACTGCCAAGAGTCAAGTGCTGTCGGTCAGCATTCTTCCCCAGTTTCTGCAAGAAGTGTTTCACTCGCCCCCAACCAGCCACCGAACACAACTCGCCATCCACAGATGACATCTCATCTAGAAATGTTGTGGGGAGCAAAGGCAAAAGACAGAATAGTGTGAGGAAGGAAAGGAGTGACAAGTGATTAAAAAATAAAGACACATTAACTAAAAAGGGAGTTTTGTGAATCCATTATGCTTTGTTTTAATTTATTCTGCGATCCAGGATGATTTGTGAGGCCATGAAGTAAATCACATCACTTTAGAAATATTCAGTATAATATCAATACCATCAGCCCAAATTCCCCACCCTTAAGAGAAGGCCTATCTCCCAGTGCCCACATATGTAAATTTGAATCCAAACTGAATAATTACATATTTTCTGGTGCATTTGCCAAACACCTAACAGCACACTCAGCATCTAGTTTATTTCAAATTGTCTTTGTTATTTGCTTTGTAAAGTGCATTAAGTTCTCTGTTACTCTGTTGGTACTGTATTACATAAAATCTAACAGATTCAAACATTTCATGTTTCAGGTTAATATTGGATATGGGTATTGAAGTCTGTTCTAGCCAAATGAGGCATAAGGCAGAAATCGTACCAGAAGAGGCACCATTATGTCACAAGATACACTCATGCACATTAACTCAGTTTAGAGTTTCCAATTAATGAAACTTGCAGACCTTTGGACACGGGAGGAACCCACAAAGACATATGGAAAACATACAAACTGGCCTGGATTTAAATTTACTGTAAGTCTCTGAAGCTGTGAGGCAATGGGCATTTTAGGTCGTACTATACTGCCTGGTATACAAAGTGACAGCAACTCATTTTATCTTGTCTCACTGTTCTAGTAACAATGGAATATGCAAGGAAAGGATTACACCAATTTATGTTGCCTTGTCTCAGAACCACACTCTATATCTTAAGAAATCACTGTAGAATGGTTCTCCGTAAGATAAAAACACAACTCCTTTCCTCCAGTACCACCAACAGCCTTTATTCTAGTTGCCACTTAACTAACATGAATCTTCTGGAACAGGAAAATAATTCAGTTTTATTGTATACAGTATCTCTCATAAAGAACAGTGAACAAATGTGTTCTAACAGAGCAATGAAGATAACAATATTATAAAACCAAACAAGTGATTCACGGTAGAGAGAGAGAGAGAGAGACTGTAGAGTCTGAACAACATTTTGGGAAACGAGACAGGTAAGCAGTGTCATACCCTAGCTTTAACATAAAGCTCCTTAGACCTCAGCTGCATTGTACCATGAGTGTGCAAGTCCACTAAGAACAGACCAGCTGTTCTATTCCCACTTTCTTTTTGAGAATACAGCACAGACGGTGTAATATTTATTGTTTTGGTAAACTGACATATACAGTAATAAAATGTGCTGGGAATAAGTAGTACAGCTATGGCATCTTGTGGCACACACAAAATATTTTCAGAAAAGCAATTTAGCTCAAGTAAACCACCACATTGTTCGGAAGTTTAACTTGATTTTCTTTTTTATAGTCAATAACAAGTTTTTAAGTTTTGGTACTTCTGTAGAGATTTATGAATAAGCATAGTGCATGTCTTGAAATGGGGTGCTTCTCTTATTATTTGCATTTTATCCAGTTAAACGTTTGATTTAGTCATTAAAACTCTCCACAGTAAAGATACGTTGAAATAATTATTCTGTTTATTATATTGTTTAATGATGCCTGCATATTATACCTTCTTCATTGCCTTCTTTATCTGCATCATTTCTTTCAGATTCCTTAGTAACAACTTCATTCTTTGCAGCCTTGTCATTATTGTCTGATGATTTGAAGAATCTTGACACAGAAACCCGTTGACGTCGCTCTACCACTGACTTTTTTCTCCTAAGCTGATTCAAAATCAGCTCAAAGGGTGACCTTTTATTTGAAGATTCCTCTTTTTTTTGAGAATCTGTAAAGAAAAAAAAGAAAGAAAAAAAATTACTTAGCACACTACTTCAAACAATACTTTTTTGTTTGTGTCAAGGTGACACTCCAGCTATCAAACTGCAAACAGGTTTTACCATTTTATCTCCTTTTTCAATACCAAAATTCAAAAACACCAGTATACTACATTTTAAGTTTGACAATACAGTACATCCACTTTGTTATTCAGTTATTCATGAAGCATTAGTCATGCAAAACAGGAGACACATCTTGAACAAGCACAGCATTTAGTTTCAGGGCATATTCGTGCACATACATCATGCAGGGCCAATTTAGAGTCACCAATTAAATTAACATGGATATCTTGGAGATACCCTGTGGAAAACCCATGTGAACACAGTGAGAATGTGAAAAACCCAAACAGACAGTAGCCTAGATTCTGGAGCTGTGAGCCTCTGCTGCTAAGGACTATGTCATCCACATCTGATATCAAAATTATACAATAAAGCTTGCAATTGCATATTTTAAATTTGATATTAAACATATGTGCTTGATTCAAACATTTTCAGAAAAGTATCAGTATCTCGGCACTATAATGAAATATCCACTGGAAATGCACATAAATCCACTGTAAAAGTGATAGATTATAATTTTCTTCAGTGAACAATTTATCTTTTATAAACTAAAATCTAATTGTGGTTAATGCATTTCACTGCAGTCTTTTTAAGTGGTAGCCACTGAAAATAAACTACAGTGACCAACTGGTCAGTAATGGAGATGTTTTGATTCCTTAGATTGTGAATGAGCTAGCGAAGGAAGGAAGAAGGAAGTTTGATATATTGTGCGTGCAAGAGACTAAATGGAAGGGGAGTAAGGCCAGGTGGATCGGAGGTGGATTTAAATTGTTCTATCATGGTGTGGATAGGAGGAGAAATGGAGTGGGGTTATTCTGAAGGAACAGTATGTCAAGAGTGTTTTGGAGGTGAAAAGAGTGTAAGACAGAGTAATGATTATGAAGCTGGAAATTGGAGGTGTGATGATGAATGTTGTTAGTGCATATGTCCCACAAGTTGAGTGTGCAATGGATGAGAAATAAGATTTCTGGTGTGAGTTGGATGAAGTGATAAACAGTGTACCCAAGGGACAGAAAATGGTGATTGGAGCAGATTTCAATGGACATGTTGGTGAAGGGAACAGAGGAGACGAGGAGTTGATGGGTAGGTATGGTGTCAAGAAGAGGAATGAAGAAGGTCAGAGGATAGTGGATTTTGCCAAAAGGATGGACATGGATGTGGTGAATACGTATTTAAAGAAGAGGGAGGAACATAGGGTGACATACAAGAGTGGAGGAAGATGCACACAGGTAGATTACAGCCTATGCAGAAGAATCAATCTGAAGGAGATTGAAGTCTGCAAAGTGGTGGCAGGGGAAAGTGTAGTTAAGCAGCACAGGATGACAAAGAAGAAGTGGGATAGTTAGAGAGATGCAGAAAGTAGACAAGAGTACAAGGAGATAAGGCGCAAGGTGAAGAGAGAGGTGGTGAAGGCTAAAGAAAAGGTGTATGATGAGTTGTATGAGAGGTTGGACACTAAGGAGGGAGAAAAGGACCTGTACCAATTGGTTAGACAGAGGGACCGAGCTGGAAAAGATGTGCAGCAGGTTAGGGTAATAAAGGATAAAGATGTAAACATACTCACAAGCGAGGAGAGTGTATTAAGCAGATGGAAAGAGTACTTTGAGAGGCTTATGAATGAAGAGAATAAGAGAGAGAAGAGGTTGGATGATGTGGAGATATTGAATCAGGATGTGCAACGGATTATCAAGGAGGAAGTAAGGACAGCTATGAAGAGGATGAAGAATGGAAAAGCCGTTGGTCCAGATGACATACCTGTGGAAGCATGGAGGCGTTTAGAAGAGATGGCAGTGGAGTTTTTAACCAGATTGTTTAATGGAATCTTGAAAAGTGAGAGGATGCCTGAGGAGTGGAGAAGAAGTGTACTGGTGCCGATATTTAAAAATAAGAGGGGGATATGCAGGACTGTAGTAACTACAGGGGGATAAAATTGATGAGCCACAGCAGGAAGTTTTGGGAAAGAGTAGTGAAAGCTAGATTAAGAAGTGAGGTGATGATTAGTGAGCAGCAGTATGGTTTTATTCCAAGAAAGAGCACCACAGATGCAATGTTTGCTCTGAGGGTGTTGATGGAGAAGTATAGAGAAGGCCAGAAGGAGTTTCATTGCGTCTTTGTGGACCTGGAGAAAGCATATGACAGGGTGCCTCGAGAGAAGTTGTGGTATTGTATGAGGAAGTCGGGAGTGGCAGAGAAGTATGTAAGAGTTGTACAGGATATGTATGAGGGAAGTGTGACAGTGGTGAGGTCTGCAGTAGGAGTGACGGATGCACTGAAGTTGGAGGTGGGATTACATCAGGGATCAGCTCTGAGCCCTTTCTTATTTGCAATGGTGGTGGACAGGTTGACAGACGAGATTAGACAGGAGTCCCCGTGGACTATGATGTTTGCTAATGACATTGTGATCTGTAGTGATAGTAGGGAGCAGGTTGAGGAGACCCTGGAGAAGTGGAGATATGCTCTAAAGAGGAGAGGAATGAAGGTCAGTAGGAACAAGACAGAATACATGTGTGTAAATGAGAGGGAGGTCAGTGGAATGGTGAGGATTCAAGGAGTACAGTTGGTGAAGGTGGATGAGTTTAAATACTTGGGATCAACAGTACAAAGTAATGGGGATTGTGGAAGAGAGGTGGAAAAGAGAGTGCAGGCAGGGTGGAATGGGTGGAGAAGTGTGTCAGGAGTGATTTGTGACAGACGGATATCAGCAAGAGTGAAAGGGAAGGTCTACAGGACGGTAGTGAGGTTAGCTATGGTATATGGGCTGGAGACGGTGGCAATGACCAGAAAGCAGGAGACAGAGCTGGAAGTAGCACAGTTAAAGATGCTAAGATTTTCACTGGGTGTGACAAGGATGGATAGGATTAGAAATTAGTACATTAGAGGGTTGGCTCAAATTGGACGGTTGGGAGACAAAGTCAGAGAGGCGAGATTGCGTTGGTTTGGACATGTGCAGAGAAGAGATGCTGAGTATATTGGGAAAAGGATGCCAAGGATAGAACTGCCAGGGAAGAGAAAAAGAGGAAGGCCTAAGAGAAGGTTTATGGATGTGGTGAGAGAGGACATGCAGGAGATGGGTGTAACAGAACATGATGCAGAGGACAGAAAGATTTGGAAGAAGATGATCCGCTGTGGCGACCCCTAACGGGAGCAGCCGAAAGAAGAAGAAGAAGAAGATTGTGAATGAGCTAGCAACAGGCTTTTTCTATACATTGAAAAATACTATATAGTAAGTTATAGAGTATATTGCAGTGCTTTACAAAACTGAAAAACACTGAAAAAATATTTAAAAGAAAACAAATGACATGCTTGTATTGATATCAAAAGCAAGTTACCTGGGTTTTCCAACCTTTTAATTATTTTGTCACACATTTCTACAACAGGGTGGAACAGTGGTGCAGTGGTAGCACTGCTGCCTCACAGTAAGGAGACAAGGGTTCGCGTCCTGGGTCCTCCCTGCGCGGACTTTACATGTTCTCCCCATGTCTGCATGGGTTTCCTCTGGGTGATCTTTCCACAATCCAAAGACAAGCAGGGTAGGTGGATTGGAAATATTAAATTGGTCCTAGTGTGTGTTTGGTGTGTGTGTGTGTCTGCACTGTGATGGACTGGCACTCTGTTCAGGGTTTGTTACTGTCTTTCGACCAATGCAGGCTGGGACAGGTTCCTGTGACCCTGTTCAGGACAAAGTGGGTTTGAAAATATAATGAAGTGAAAAAATCTCTACAACAATGTACAAAATTTGTGTTTATGACATATGCACTTGTTTTTTGGATGCTTACAGTTGTTAATATTACAAATTATTGTATTTGTTTGTCACTTGGATTACATTTGACCGCTTTTAAGTGTCCTTAAATATGCTAATAACAGCATACTATATCACATATCAGCAACACACTTTCAGAAAAAAGTATAGCTAGCAGCAATCCAGCAAATCTTCTTTCAATATCACATCAGGAGCACAATAAAGGTGAACTCATCTTCAAAGCAGGAAATAAAAAACAGACAACAATATATAGGCTTGCCACTTCTAATGCGGCCAAGTTATATGGATGCTTTCTACAACACAAATTTAAATAGAAAACACCACGTAATTTCAAACAACTCAAATAATGAGAGTCACAAGGGGGCTAGAGGTTAATGCTGCTGCCTCATTGTTTCAAAGTCCTGAGATCAAATCTCACTGCAAGCACTGCATGTGTGGACTCAGCATCTTTTCTCAAAGTCTTTCTTTGAATATGCAGGTTAGGTTAATAGATGACCAAAAATATACTGCTGAAAAAAAAAATAAGGGAACACTTAATTATCACAGTCTAACACCAAGTCACTTAAGCTTCAGGGATATTGATCTTTCCATTTAGGAAGCAGAAGCAATTGTGAATCAACTTCATCTGCTTCAGTGCAAATGAAAGTGACAACAGGTGTGCTGCAGAGGCAAAAGCATGATAACCCTCAAAAGGGAATGGTTTTGCAGGAGGTGGCCACAGACATTTGCTATCTTCTTATCCTTCCTGACTGATTCTTGCCTAGTTTTGCATTTTGTTAATGCCCTTATCAATATAGGTAGCATGAGAAGGCAGCTGTAGCTGATTCAAGTTGGATGGCGCAACCATATGTGCCATCGCAAGAAGGTTTGTTGTGTCTCTCAGCACAGTCTCAAGAGCTTGGAGGAAATAACACATTTTTAGCATCTGGTAGAAGATCGGTTTTGGTGGAAAAAACGGGCAGAAAATTAATTTTTCTGTCAAAACTTAGTTCAAATACTTCACCATGCTCAGCATAATTATGAGTTTCCTATTCACTTTATTCTCAGAGGTGCAAAGGCAACTTTTTTCAAATTTTATATTATTTTATTTTTGTTTAAAAACTGAAACTTTTCATTAACCAAGGCTTTACTGTTTAGATGAGTGATGAACTACTATATCCCTGGATTTTTGTCCTCCAAGCTGTTGGAACAAGAACTAGATAATAAAAAAAAAAGATGAACTTGTTCATTACAAAAGTCTGCAGCTTGATTGTGAAGAGTCAGTTCATCTGCACTCACTCAATCAACTGTCCAACTCAGTTTTGTTTCCCTATAAATTGATAGGCTAATCATCCCTTTACCATAGTTACAACGCACCTGTTGTAAAGAAACAGATACTTAGTGTCAGATTCTTAGCCAGCCACCCTCAATTGTTATCTGAAAGCTACATCAAAAGCATAAATGATGGCAAAATTAACATTCAGAGATATCTGAAAATGCAGACCTCCACAGCTCTGCGATTCAGGAGCTCCACTGGACTGCCACCTGGGTTGTAGGTTTTCATCACTTGGTTCACACTAGAATCCCTGAAGCCTACGAAAAAAGTTGTAATCCCAGGCCACTTTAAATTCCGTCACACCTCTACATTAGCGTCTTTTGTTTTGCAAATGTGTCGATAACCACAAACAGCAAGCAGCTCAAGTGGGACAAAAAGTTCTCCCAGCTCAAGTCTGTTTATATGTGTGTGAGGTGCCTGGTGTAAAATGACAGGAAATGTGAGGCAAGAAATGTTGAACACATAGCTAAAACAGAATTTTTTTTCATGTTATAGTACTAATGACAAAATTTTTACATAAAGCGTATAATATGTGAAGACTGCTTGGCTGGTGTAGCAGCAAGAACTGCTGACTCATAATCAAGAGATTATGGGATCGATTCTAGGTCCTTCCTAGATTTACCATTTTGAGTAGTGAACTGCTCTTATTGTTACTATTATAGAATAAAAACATAAATTTGATTTGAGTCTGTAACAGCCGGTGTAAATTCCTAGTACTTGTAAAGGTTAACATTTTTTTTATTCACCCACCACATGACGAACCACCTGGATTGGGACACAAGTGCAGCAGGTGATACCTCAGCACCACACTGGAACAATGTGAGGTTTTTTTTATGGTGGCTGGAGTGCCAATCCTGCCACCAACCCCCAAGTATTCCCTGTAGATTGGAGGACCTGTTTGCCAGTCATTAACGTCATACCCAAGACGAAGCAATTGCAAGTTAAGGGCCTTGCTCAAGGGCCTAACAGAGTAGAGTCACTTCTGGCGTTTACGGGATTCAAACTGGCAATTTTCTGATTGCCGACGCACATCTCTAGCCTCAGAGCCACTCCACCTAACAGTACACAGGATGCAGTTATTTTGGCAAGTTATCCTCTCAGTCTAGTTGGATTTGAGAATATTAGACCATTCAATCTCAAGATCTCTAGGCGTCCTACTATTCATTACCTATCTGTTAGCGGAAACCAGAAACCTGAAGATGAAAAATTAAAGTTGTTTTCTTCAAAGGTCAGAGGCTGTACAGAAGGTATTCATGATTTCATTTCTTTTTTCCACATCTTTCTGTGCAAGGTTATTAACTGCCTTAGCAATTAATTTACCTCTGACACTTCTTTTACCTATCCAGTATCAGTGTTAAAAATAATCAGTGTTACCACACTGACAAATGTATTTCTGTAGAGGTATCGGTTGCATCACAGACTATCTGTGTTAAATTGTGAATACAGTATTGCATAAAAGGAAAATAGAGATTTTGGGGCCAACTCCGTACATTTTACCTTCAACTTTATGTATGTTGTCACAGGAATTTATTTGCCTACTAAATCATTGCTCATCTATTTGCATGGCCTGCTGCCCAATTTGTCAATGTTCATGTTTTAAAAAGACTAATTTTACTAAGATACAATTAATTACATTTGATGCAGATAATCGCTTAATAGTGACTGTCATCATGCCAACATTGACTAATTTCTAAGGTAGTGTTTAAGTAATAAAAGGCACAACCCAGTCAAGAAAAGCTTCAATGGCATTAAAGATTCAAGTTATCTTTACAAACACACAAAACAACAGAATATAATAAGTCTGTATTTAGATGTCTATTAATGATCTGTACAAACCTGTTTGATAAAAAATTAAACATTAAACTTTTATTATTCCAAGCTGAAAGTTGACAGCTCTAATGTTAATCACTTTTGAAAAAATATCTAATTATTTTTATAAAGTGTTTATTTGGAGTTGTCACTTGCCAGATGAAAGTTAATTCCACAAATGCATCCATCTGTAATCTTTTTATTGTTGCTGGAATAGGTCTCATTTTCTAATTTGCTAGAGCACGAACATTTCATTAGTATTCTAGTGTGCCATGTAAAGTGCATTGTGATGGTGTACTTTGTGAAAGATCATGAATAAAATAAACTTTGATTGGCTACCGGCTTCATAATAGAACCTCTGCATTTAACAATTTTTCACCATATAAAATAAATAAGTAAAGTACATGGGTTTACTAAATTCTTTCTCAGTTCTTTCAGTTTGGATATAAACATTAATATGTTATATTTCCATCCAACATAAGGTCAACATCCTTGTAATCTTCTAAAGAAGATTCAGAAAAATCAAATACTGTAATTGATGACTGACTGGCAGCTATTGTGACAAAAATGCCATGTAAGATATTCTAAAACTGAAATCTTCAAAAGTAATAGGGCTCTGTCATGATATAAATGGCAGTTCATGCAAGTCATGCCAAATTGCATTTTTTTAATGTCACAGAAAACATTAAACACTTTCTGCTGAACACAGTTAACTTAAACAATACTTAAATAATAACTTAAATAAAAGATAAATGTATGACATGTCTACATAAATTACCATTAACAAATGAGAAATCACTGTTTTTCTACATTTAAACATACATCATCACTCTGCAAACTTCTGAACACTTTTGGCACCTGTATGTAAAAACCACTCATAAATACATCTGTCCAATATCACTGTTTCTTTGGCTTTAGTTACTGATGGAATTCCTGCTCTGAGCAAGGTTATATGTCTTGGTATGTTTATCAATTGGCTCTGTAAGTGATTATTGAATGTGACAGACTGGTAATGCAGTAGTGGGGAAAACGGAGGCACGAGTGGATCGTGGAGTCTGTCTACACATTTGCAGCGATACATATTTATAACAATGAAAAACTGCAGAACCACATCTGTGAAAAAGACTTGCTATAAACCAATCAAAAGCAGTCCATAAAATAATATAATTCATAGGGTGACCAGATGGGTTCAGCTATAAAGGAGGACACCGACAGTCAAAAAGGAGAACAAAAATTACCAAATATATTTTCCAACTCCAATCAACTGCTAACCACTGTCAGTTGCGCCATCAGACGGAAACAGAATATAAAACAGTGTTGCCGCTACTTGATGTCACAATTATTGATAACGTGATAACGTAACGTAATGTCACGCGGTGACGCGGATGAATGGAGAATGGCCGAAGGCTGCTCATTCTCGGTATATATCTTATGTAATTAGTCAAAAACGGTCAACTCTGTTCGTGATTCTGTGAAAGGAGGACATTTTAATGAATTTTTGGAATTCCTGGAGGACGGAGGAAACCATGTTAAAAAAGAGGACATGTCCTCCTTTCGGAGGACGTCTGGTCACCCTAATAATTTACATTTTTAGTTACAGAGTGATGTCTGCTGTTTAAGTTTCCTTTACACTGAGTATGAGGATATATCAATGAGAATCTATACTAATAAAAGGCAAAGCCCTCACTGACTGACTGACTCACTGACTGACTGACTCACTGACTCATCACTAATTCTCCAACTTCCCGTATTGGTAGAAGGCTGAAATTTGGCAGGCTCATTCCTTACAGCTTCCTTACAAAAGTTGGGCAGGTTTCATTTCGAAATTCTACGCGTAATGGTCATAACTGGAAGCTATTTTTCTGCATATACTGTAATGGAGTTGAGCTCAAAAGCCGTGGAGGGGCGGAGTTTCGTGTGACATCATCACGCCTCCCACGTAATCACGCAGTACGTAGAAAACCAGGAAGAGCTCCAAAAACCGCTGAAGAAAACATACATTATATAATTAAGAAGGCAGTGAAACAATTAGAAGCGAGCAAGTGACATATAAAACCATATTCAGCGGCTCACGTGAACTGACGCAGTGCGCAGACAAAAAGCAACAGTTCCAAAGAGTGCTGAACAAAAACCGAACTACAGTGCTACGCTCAAATAGACAAACCACACGCCGTGGCGCAATAGTAGAGGCTTCGCCTCTAGCGCCGGCGTCCGAAGTTCGATTCCCGAGAGGGGGGATGCACCGAGTATGTACGTGTGCTTCCCGATTCATTTTAGCCTCGCATCCCTTTGGTTTGAGACGTATAAAAAAATATGCGGTTAACGCAGAAAGACAGATCACCAATTGAAGCTTTATGAATAATGGATACTTTATTCGCGATCAATGATTGTTTTGGTAAAGCCATACTCAGTGTATTCAGTAGATGAACGGTAAAAAAGTAAAGAGCGAGGGGAGGGTAACTTATTGAGGCACGCAGGCAAAACCACAATAGCACGCGGGCTCGATGTACTGTAGTGCGAGTCAACTCGATCTGAATTGCGCGATCACATTTGAAAAAATATATCTTTTCAACTTCTATTTAGTCAACACTTAGCATATTCATATGTAAGGCTGCTGCGCAACTCAGCACGCCTCCCATGTAATTGACTGCCTGCCCATATTAGGCCATTCTTCGCTGCGGTGTCTTTATTCGTTTCCTTGCTTCAACAAGGAAGCAGCTTTCTCACAGCTTCTGCGCTGTTTTATAAACGAACGACATATAAGAAAGTCCTTTTTCTTTGCTTTGCCAACGAGGCAACCTTTTTATTTAATCCACGGGTTCTGCGCTATTTTATTGTTCATTTGTTATAATTGTTATAGTTATTGTGTAGATATTTTATACTTTGTTTACTGATCAAGTACCCATTCCCTTTATTCTTCCAACTGTACACCTATTAAAATGTCTATCGACATCATCACCATCAATCAAAGAACTATCACTTACCGACTGGTGTCCATGCCCGGAGATGGCGCCTGCCTTTTCCATTCTCTGTGTTACATATTGCATGGACATATCAGGCTCACTTTTGATATCCGCAAGGACATTGTGTCTTATGTATTAAATGACTGGGAGAGGTTCAAAGTATGGACTGATGATGGTACAGGAGATAATTATAGTACACAGGAGCACTATAAGACCGAAATGCTTAAGCCCTTCACCTATGGTTCTGCATGTGAGTTGATGGCTGCCGCTGAATTGTTTGGTTGTCACTTTCAAGTGTTCCGAAATAGGCAAATATTTTACACCTTTGGAGAACCGTCAATGCCTCTTAAACATCTTAGATTCACAGGTGACAATTTGAGTAGTGGACACTTTGATGTTTATGAATATTTCAACTCTCAAAAGCTGGATGCGAAGTTATTGATGAAGCCGGTTGTGTGCTTACATCGATTGACACATGCTAAATGTCACTTCAACACAAATCCAGCTGATTATTACACCGGCAATCCAAGCTATGAGAACACAGTAAAAAGGAGGCGTATCAGACGTTGTGGTAGATTTTCTCATACAGCTAGACGGAATCAACTTCGTGCAGCTGCTGCCAAATACTCTCAGAAAAATCCACAAATTCATAGGGACGCTGTCGCTAAATACTCGCAAGCACATCCAGAAGTTCATAGCGACGCTGTCGCTAAATACTCGCAAGCACATCCAGAAGTTCATAGGGACGCTGTCGCTAAATACTCGCAAGCAAATCCACAAGTTAATAGAGGTTCTGCTTCTAGATACGATCCCAATAATGAAAAGCAGCTCATACGAAAACAACAGGTTTATGTGTATATAT
>JANRMT010062854.1:115228343-115277314 GCA_026402145.1 Polypterus bichir lapradei | reverse complement strand
ATAGATAGATAGATAGATATGACAACAACACTCATATCAATGACAAAACAATTACATTAACAATCATGTTACGTTATTTTTAAAATTTTTCCTTTTCTTTTTCATAGCTTCTTTAACACACTACTTCTCCGCTGCGAAGCGCGGGTATTCTGCTAGTTCTAAAATAAAGTACAGAGACAGAATATTTACCAGAAGGACAGGTAATTATAAATAAAAACATATTACCTGTGACAATAAAAGTTAAGGATACCCTATATTTTCTTTAAATGCTTCAAGTTAATATTAAGATGTCCTCATTAAGGTATGTTAAATTGCACATTTATGTGTTAGTTGGGGTGCTTGAGGCTTTTACTGGTGGATTACAAATATTTTTAAATGGCTTTAATTCAAAAGCGTGACCATGTGTGAGAGGGCTTCTGGTTTGTGGATCACTTTCATTTTCCGGAGCCATTTATTTACCAATATTTTCACAAAAAAAGTGTGCTTTTTACACACTGTGGGCATACGACTAAATGACTTAATGTGTGGATTAAACAAAATAAGCAAAGGGTTGATTTTTTTTATTGACATTTTTAATAATGTTTGCTGTTGTTCAACACTGGTCTCCATAGGCTCCAGTTCTATCTGGAACATTACCTCCATTCTTCACAAAAACATGAGATTAAAAAGTTCTTGCCCAACACAGCAAACTACAGGGGTGAGTAACATAAAAATATTTTTGGGTGGAAATTCCCTTCTCATGTTTGCCTCCAAAAACAAATATTATACAGTGCATCCAAAAAGTATTCACAGTGCATCACTTTTTCCACATTATGTTATGTTACAGCCTTATTCCAAAATGGATTAAATTCATTTTTTTCCTCAGAATTCTACACACAACACCCCATAATGACAACATGAAAAAAGTTTACTTGAGATTTTTGCAAATTTATTAAAAATAAAAAAATTGAGAAAGCACATGTGCATAAGTATTCACATCTCTGGAGAGATCTTAAAATGGCTGTGCACCGACGCTTCCCATCCAACCTGATGGAGCATGAGAGGTGCTCCAAGGAGGAATGGGTGAAACTGGCCAAGGATAGGTGTGCCAAGCTTGTGGCATCATATTCAAAAAGACTTGAGGCTGTAATTGCTGCTAAAGGTGCATCGACAAAGTATTGAGCAAAGGCTGTGAATACTTATGTACATGTGATTTCTCAGTTTTTTTATTTTTAATAAATTTGCAAAAACCTCAAGTAAACTTTTTTCACATTGTCATTATGGGTTGTTGTGTGTAGAATTCTGAGGAAAAAAATTAATTTATTCCTGTTTGGAATAAGGCTGTAACATAAAACAATGTGGAAAAAGTGATGCGCTGTGAATACTTTCCAGATACACTGTAGAACCTATTTGCAATTTAATTTTAGGCATTAAAAAAACAACATCCTTGAAACAAATATTAACTCCACACTTGCTCTGTATGACTTAATGTGAATATGTGCTCAAGTGTACCAGTTGCATGTGAAATGGCTATCATTAACAGCTGTACTATTGTTCACTAGTGTACAGCTCAGCTTTTAACAAACCTAAAAAATACAAATAGCATTGTTGGTGTAAAACTCAAAAGCAGGCATTTAAAATTTAATATTATGGTTACAAAAGTTTTCTAACTGCTTGATTAAAAAAGATTTCCAACTGCTTCCACAGTTTGCAAGCTCACAAAAACAGAGTTAAAAAGTGATTTTATAAAGACGATATATGGAAAACAAAAATCTCCACTTTTATGATACAGAGAGGCACACCTTAATTAAAAAAAAAACACAAGTTTACATCAACACCGAATGACAGCTAATGGGCATGTTTTTGAAATTCTTCTCAACACATATCAATGTAAGACATTTGTAGTCCTATGAGCAGTATGCTAGACAGACAAACAAACAAAATTCGGCCTCTTAAACTTCATGGGTACAATTATTGGAGAAAAATCAGTTCAAATGATTAAGTTCAAAAAGAATACCTGCACGTTCCATGTTAAGGCTATCCCAAATGAAGCTAATGAGTTGTGTTGAAATCTGTATGGAAAAACAAATACAAATAAATTTACGAACAAGTAATATCACAGCAGGGATGATGAGTTAAAAAAAGAAAACCTAAAAAGAAGCTGCTGGTACTTAGAGCTGACAGCACACGGCGTTTACCGCTCTAAGTCCGCGCTTACCGGCCACTCTCAGGCTGACCTGCGGCGGTTCAAGCCTTTGGTGACAAACCGCTGAAATCGTGACACAAAACTCCTAGGCAGTGATTAAATTATATAGTTCCAAAAGTAACAGCCCATAGCAGTAAAGAGCATTAAACTTAAAATTAAACTTGTTGACTTAGATCTGCTGTGATGAGAAAATGCTGACTGCGACATAATTCCCACAGTCACAAAAGGAGGTAAAATCCCAAAGGACAGGGCTCACGTCTTTATATCGGTGTTACCTGAACGAGCACGTAGACCCGTCTAGTCCACCTGTACGACAGCCGGACCTTGACAAACCTCTCTTTCAAACCCCGTCCTATGGCTCTCTGAGGTTCCAGGATCCAGGAAGCCAGCACGCCTTGGCACTTTGAAGCCCTCCGGTCAGGTGAGCGGCTGTATGCAAATGAGCCGAGATTCAGGCGTCGAAATTCAAATTCAGTCCCGCGAACAGGACGAAGAGCAACATCTCGAATTGTGCGCTTTGCTCAGCTGGGTTCATTTCAAAATGTCTTCTTTCATTCGCAAAATTACGTGAAGATAAGAGTTATGTAAGGATTCTTTTTAAACATTCTGGTCCCAAATTAGGAGCGCAGATGCGCCGTGAATCGCATTATTTCCAGTTGGTTTCCAGTTGGCGAGTCTGTTACGTCCGGTTTGCATGTTCTCCCGTGTCTATATACAGTACATTTGCATCCAACAATTCTCAACTGCTCAGAGGGTGAGTGGTTTCCTTCATTGTACCTAGCCTGTGTGTGTGGTGGCAGATATGGTAGACATATGGAAAATTGTAAGCCTATCTCCACAGGAACCAACTCTGGGCAGAATGCAAGTCTAGTGCAGACCAAGCCCACACACACACACATAACCACACTCACTTAATGGGGATCATTTACACCCTGTCCTGAAGTCTGTGCAGGATGTTTTATATAATTATGTATACCAGTAAAAGCGCAGTGAACGTGCAGTGAATACACTTGACTTGAGAATTCATAGTTTTCATACTCTTTCTCTGTATGTTTAGCATTCGTTTGCTCAGAGGTTGATGCGCTTGCTGCATCCTGAGCAGCTCTTCATTTCTCCACCCCAGAGGCCCACTTCTCTTCTTTTGTCGGCATCTTTTCACGTTAAAACTGGTTAAGTCAGTGTTTGTGTTGCAATTACTTAGTACGTTTTCCATATTTTTTCAGTTAAGCTGGCACTTAAGTCTTCAATCTGCCTCAAGAATGATTTAAGGTATGAAGGGGAAGTGGCAGTGAAGGTGGTAAGGAATGAGAACGGCGCCCGTACGCCATTCTACAATAAAATACAATAAAAGTAAAAAGAGGAATAACCTTGGAGGTCAATCATCACCCCTAAAGCGGATAATAGACATCACATAGTGAATGTGTACCAAATTTCAGGTCAATAGTTCAAACGGTTTGCGACTTACAGGTGATTTAAAATCCTCGAAAGACAAACGGACAGACACGGTGGCATATTATATGAGAAGATAAAAAATGTTTAATGTGTTTTTGTTAAATACATAAATTGACTTTGAATCCTAGTTAATTCTAAGATTAGCATTACTAGGTTGTAAGAACTTTTAAATGAAACAAGTAGTAAAAAGGAATTCATGTTCTGTTTTAAAATGTTAAGTGCAAAGGAAAAGTTGCAGTTTTGCAAAAAAGTAATTAAAATGGGGAAAGCTGTGAGCATGCAGGATTAGGGGTATGCACCTTCATATATATATACTAGGGGGCTTTTCCCGCTGCTCGCTTCGCTCGCCAACACCCGTGTTTGGTTTTCCGGATACACACTTTTAAGATTTTTTTTTTCTTTGAATTGTTGCTATTTCATTAGTTTCACTTTTATTTCACAACTTCGGTAAAAACAATATTTGGACTCTTTGGAGTCCCAATATGCTGAATCTTTTAAATGAGGTCAGTGAGACATGTGCTTAATGACTTTGTACCATAATTCAGGATAGGTTTCTCTGTTTGGAATTTTAGCACAGACAAAACGATCTACATCATTAGCAGTTAATTTTTTTTTGCAAAGTAACCAATAAATGCATATGAGGTAAACCACATTTTTGAAATTCTTTGACTTAAACTTAAAAGCCTTACAATATTTACATACTTCTGTCATATCACCTATGTCCATATATTTCATGTCTGTTCGCCTTTTCGTTATTTCTCTGAGTAATAATTTATCTTTTTTGCGCTAATGCAATGTTTACTTTCTTTGTTTTGACAGTCATTTTTTTCTGCTTTCATATTGTGTTTCACGCCTAAATTCTGCATGTGTTCTGCATGTGTTTCGCGCCTAAATGTTTTTTTGAGTCTTTTGAATTCCAGTTTTCATTATCTCTAACCTGCTCTGCATGTGTTTGGCCCCCTTGTTTGTTAACCTCTTTATGACATTTTACTTTGTTTTCTACTCTGTCTTTTATTTCTGACCTCGCTTTGTCCTGCTTTTTTTTCAATGAAACCTGGTCCTTGGTGATTATTTTCCCTTTTTCGAGTAATAATTTCCATTTGTTTGCACTACTGCGATCTTTACTTTCTTTTTTACACTGTCTAATTTTCTTACTTTCATATTCTTTAACTTTCTGCACATGTGTATCGCACCATTTTTTTTTTGAGCCTTTCGAATTCCACTGCTTTTATAATCTCTAACTTGCTCTGCATGTGTATAGCGCCAACGTTTGTGAACGTCTTTATGAAGTTCTACTTTGTCTTTTACTCTGTCTTTTAATCTGAGCCCGATTGGACATGCTTTTTTTCAATTCCACTTGTTCCAGGCTGATAATTACTTTCCTTATTTTCTGAATTTGCACCTTGATTATTCTTTTTCTTTTTTGCATTTTTTTCTCTCCAATGCTTGAGTCTCTTTTTTTCACACTGCTCTTTCTTCTTCGCTTAGCCGGCAACGTTTCATCTATAACGTATTGTCCTTATACACTTTATATGCGCTGAGAGCCCTGGATCTGTGTGTGCTCAAAGCCTTACACTTACACAACTGAGTGTTTTGCTGCCTGTGGTCTTATTTGATATAGGTTGTAAGTAGGCCGTGTCTTGCAAGACTCTCATGTTCTATGTCATCGCGAGACGGTCCTGGGTAAGTGTCTTGGCACAAAGTCTCATGTTAAGGTCCCCAAGAGATGCTCCGTGGCCATTCTCTTTCATCTCGCGGGTCTTTTAGGTGTCTTCCGTAATCTTAACGTGAAGATCACATCTTGTCTCCCGTCTTTCTCTCCCAGGATTTATATATATATATATATATATATATACGTATATATACAGTTAGGTCCATAAATATTTGGACAGAGACAACTTTTTTCTAATTTTGGTTCTGTACATTACCACAGTGAATTTTAAATGAAACAACTCAGATGCAGTTAAAGTGCAGACTTTCAGCTTTAATTCAGTGGGTTGAACAAAAAGATTGCATAAAAATGTGAGGCAACTAAAGCATTTTTTTACACAATCCCTTCATTTCAGGGGCTCAACAGTAATTGGACAATTGACTTAAAGGCTATTTCAAGGGCAGGTGTGGGCAAGTCCGTCGTTATGTCATTATCAACTAAGCAGATAAAAGGCCTGGAGTTGATTTGAGATGTGGTGCTTGCATGTGGAAGATTTTGTTGTGAACAGACAACATGCGGTCAAAAAAGCTCTCCATGCAGGTGAAAGAAGCCATCCTTAAGCTGCGAAAACAGAAAAAACCCATCCGAGAAATTGCTAAAATATTACGAGTGGCAAAATCTACAGTTTGGTACATCCTGAGAAAGAAAACAAGCACTGGTTAACTCAGCAACGCAAAAAGACCTGGACGTCCACGGAAGACAACAGTGGTGGATGATCGCAGAATCATTTCCATGGTGAAGAGAAACCCCTTCACAACAGCCAACCAAGTGAACAACACTCTCCAGGGGGTAGGCGTATTGATATCCAAGTCTACCATAAAGAGAAGACTGCATGAAAGTAAATATAGAGGGTGCACTGCAAGGTGCAAGCCATTCATAAGCCTCAACAATAGAAAGGCTAGATTGGACTTTGCCAAAAAAACATCTAAAAAAGCCAGCACAGTTCTGGAAAAACATTCTTTGGACAGATGAAACCAAGATCAACCTCTACCAGAATGATGGCAAGAAAAAAGTATGGAGAAGGCGTGGAACAGCTCATTATCCAAAGCATATCACATCATCTGTAAAACATGGTGGAGGCAGTGCGATGGCTTGGGCGTGCATGACTGCCAGTGGCACTGGGACACTACTGTTTGTTGATGATGTGACACAGGACAGAAGCAGCCAAATGAATTCTGAGGTGTTCAGAGACATACTGTCTGCTCAAATCCAGCTAAATGCAGTCAAATTGATTGGGCGGCGTTTCATGATACAGATGGACAGTGACCCAAAACATACAACCAAAGCAACCCAGGAGTTTATTAAAGCAAAGAAGTGGAACATTCTTGAATGGCCAAGTCAGTCACTTGATCTTAACCCAATTGAGCATGCATTTCACTTGTTGAAGACTAAACTTCGGACAGAAAGGCCCATGCCGTAAAGGCCTGGCAGAGCATCAAAAAAGGAGGAAACCCAGCATCTGGCGATGTCCATGAGTTCAAGACTTCAGGCTGTCATTGCCAGCAAAGGGTTTTCAACCAAGTATTAGAAATGAACATTTTATTTCCAGTTATTTAATTTGTCCAATTACTTTTGAGCCCCTGAAATAAAGGGATTGTGTTAAAAAAATGCTTTAGTTGCCTCACATTTTTATGCAATCTTTTTGTTCAACCCACTGAATTAAAGCTGTAAGTCTGCATTTCAACTGCATCTGAGTTGTTTCATTTAAAATTCACTGTGGTAATGTACAGAACCAAAATTATAAAAAAGTTGTCTCTGTCCAAATATTTATGGACCTAACTGTATACTGGAATCTACTGTATATATATATATATATATATATATATATATATATATATATATATATAATTATATATATATTTATATAAAATAAATACAGTAGATTTCCTCTTAATGGGGAAGATGTAGGTAACGACATTGTATAAAATAAAAGATTGATGGGCTGGTTGATTGACTAATTAAAATGTCTAGGAGTTAGAGTTAATCCTTACAATGCAATGAGAATTGCAGGTTTGGTGCAGTTTCTTTTCTTCCAGTTAAAAAATAAATCACCATATTTGTATGTAAGTCCATGATTCATACCAGAGGAGATTGTGTTAAAAAATGTATTTTTATAATTTGTTTAGGAAGTGACCCATGTTCTACTGTTTTTAATAAAGATGGAATGAAGAATGACTTTACAGTTTCAGAGAAATAAATACTTGGAACATGACATGCATAGCATATTAGACTAGCAAGCTTTAGAAAGGGTTGTGTCATTCATCAATTTCAATTACAAATTTTACAATATGTATGGTTTTGGTTATTTTCATGAAGCAATAGTGTGATTATGGACTGAACAACCCTTGAAGACTGAATATGAACATAAATATGTAAGAATAAAAGCAGACATTACATTTAATACACAAGCAAAGGCACTGCACAGTTGTCTGCTTAACATTTTACATGCCATACAAAAATTGGCAAGTTTGACTGACAAAGCTCTACAGATGGCAAAGTCCTTATTCAAAGTGTTAGTTACATGCAGTAACTGTATACAGCTACAGTTATGCCTCTAGCAGGCTGATGTGTGCAAAGTTCTTTTGATAACTTTTACACAAAGCAGTCAATAAATCTATATGATTTATGGGTACATAATCATAGACACAGTGACATAGGAGAAGTTAGGCTTGGGAAAAATCTGACCTAGCACAATAGAGTGAAATGATCAGATGCTTCAGTTCATCTTATTCTGTCTTTTTTCAAAATGGAATCAGGAGTCTCATCCAGGGTAGGCCACTGAAGATTCACTGGAAGGTGCTGGAGGCTAATCCTTCACAAGAGAATCCAAAGTAGGAACTTAAGGCAGCCTGTTTTTTTCACATTACCTGTAGAGGTCTATATAATGGACTAGGAAGAAGGCTGGGTAGTTTGTTTTTCCCCCTTCAAGCAGATAAGAGCTCACCTTGAGAGGCTGCTCTCAGTATTTAAGTAGGAGAATGTAGGCTGACACCAAATTGAGATCTGTTGTGGACTCATATAGGTTAAATATGATTTTAAACTGTAAACTTCCATGTGTGAATTAAATGCATATTCCTAGTTCATCTTTGCTATTATGTCCTTTATTTCACCAAGCCCACTCTGGCTTTGGCAACAATGGCTAACTAATAATCATTATAAACATTTAACCATGAGTATTCAAAGTGACTGTTAACCTGCAATGGTCTTTCCTATTTTTGAATAGCTTTTTTATCTTAGAAAGATTATGGCTGAGATGTAATTTCTCTGAGATTTGCTTCTAGGAGGTATAGTTATCTATAGGTATTTAATTATTCATTAATCCATCAATTCATTTTTCTAAATACAGTAAGCTTTAGGATCTTAAAAAGCTGGTCCATTTATTTGTTTCAAGCTAAATTGACTATTGCAATTACTTTATGGTCAGAAAGTTTGAATCTTCATTTACTTGCCTAGAGTTAATTCATAAATAAATTCAGTAATCATAAGTATAAAAAAGACATTTGACCATATAACAGTTTTTTAAATCACTTCACTGGATTCAGGACAAAGTTTGCAGCCTATTTTAAAGCCCTCCTTTTGATATATAAAATTTCAAATGATTTAGGGCCCTCACCATAGTGCCTATACTTAGTGCAAATTGCAATCCAAGATTCAAGCCTTTCCAGAATTTTGGTAATATGTAAAATTAGTTTGGGAGAGATAGTCTTTAGTCTTTAGCTTTTAGCATCCAAACTCTGGAATGACATACTTTCCCAAATTAGAGAACTCCATTAGTTTTGGCAGACTTATTATTTTACATACGGTATCATAGCATATTATACAGGCACAACAGACGTGGTTGTTATTGCTCTCTTATACAGTATTGCTTTCCAATTAATTGTAGAAATTGTTTGGTGGTTTGCCTAGTTTGGCAACTTTGTGGTGCAGTAGTTAACACTGCTATGTTGTAGATCTGGGTTCACTTGTTATATCCAGTGATTGGCTATGTGCAGTTTGCACAATCTCCCATGTTTGTTTGGGTTTCCTTTGTTACTGCTGCTTTTCTCCTGCATCCTCAAAGAAATCAGTGTGTGCCCCGTAATGGGCTCTCCCTTATTATGACTTGGATTAAACTGATTTGACAATGTATGTTTGCAATAATTACTAAGTCTTTTCCATTTTATTTGTCATCTTGGTGTCCAAGGTAACACTTTACATCAGGAAGAGTGCATCATCATGAAGCTGTTTTCAAAGTTCTTCTCTCCAAATAAAATGGTCATCGTTCATCATTATACTTTGCATTTATAGATGGAATTTGGACATACAACCACTCTTTCTCTATATATATATTGTGGCCACCAGGGGACACACCAGCTCCCCAATCCCAAAACAGACAGACGTGGACACAAGTTTTATTTTTATTTTTTCCCATGGAAAACGCCTTCCCCCGTTTCCCACCTGCACAGCACAGTTCCAAACACAATAAACATGGTACATCCCAATGTCTTTCCTTCTCTCATCTCTTTTTCTGTCTCTCTTTCTGTCTCTGTCTCAGACTGCCTCCAATCCTCCTCCTCCAGACTGAAACCACCTTGGAGTCTGGGAGTATTCCTGGTGGATCATTAGCAAGATTTGGAAGTACTCCCAGGTGTTTCGGAAGCCCAACAAAATAGGGCTCTGCAACTACCTCTGGCAGTACCCACGGAATCCAATAGGGCTGTTCCAAACTCCAAGTTCCATGTTGCCCTGTGGGAATCCTAGGCACTGCTGCAAAGCAGGGGGACTGCCATCTAGCAGCCCAAGGAAGGTACTGTCCTGTATTTGTTTTCTCCCCCGATCCTTCTGGTTCACAGGCATCCCAGCTGGGTAAAGGGCCTGGCCATCCGCCGCTATATATATATGCATATACATATAGTCATATGAAAAAGTTTGGGAACCCCTCTTAATTCTTTGGATTTTTGTTTATCATTGGCTGAGGTTTCAAAGTAGCAACTTCCTTTTAATATATGACATGCCTTATGCAAACAGTATTTCAGCAGTGACATTAAGTTTATTGGATTAACAGAAAATATGCAATATGCATCATGACAAAATTAGACAGGTGCATAAATTTGGGCACCCCAAAATATAACAGCCTCTAGATGCCTCCTATAGCCTTTGATGAGTGTTTGGATTATGGATGGAAGTATTTTTGACCATTCTTCCATACAAAGTCTCTCCAATTCAGTTAAATTTGATGGCTGCCAAGCATGGACAGCCTGCTTCAAATCATCCCATAGATTTTCGATGATATTCAAGTCAGGAGACTGTGACTGCCATTCCAGAACATTGTACTTTTCCCTCTGCATGAATGCCTTTGTAGATTTCGAACTGTGTTTTGGGTCATTGTCTTGTTGGAATATCCAACCCCTGTGCAATTTCAACTTTGTGACTGATGCTTGAACATTATCTTGCAGAATTTGTTGATATTGGGTTGAATTCATCCGACCCTCAACTTTAACAAGGGCCCAATCCCTGAACTAGCCACACAGCCCCACAGCATGATGGAACCTGCACCAAATTTGACAGTAGATAGCAGGTGTTCTTCTTGGAATGCAGTGTTCTTCTTCTGCCATGCAAAGCGCATTTTGTTATGACCAAGTAACTCAATTTTTGTCTCATTACTCCAAAGCACTTTGTTCCAAAAAGAATCTGGCTTGTATAAATGAGCATTTGCATACAACAAGCGACTCTGTTTGTGGTGTGAGTGCAGAAAGGGCTTCTTTCTTATTACCCTGCCATACAGATGTTCTTTGTGCAAATTGCGCTGAATTGTAGAACGATGTACAGATACACCATCTGTAGCAAGATGTTCTTGCAGGTCTTTGGAGGTGATCTGTGGGTTGTAAACATTCTCACAATCCTGCGCTTATGCCGCTCCTGTATTTTTCTTGGCCTGCCAGACCTGGGTTTAACAGCAACTGTGCCTGTGGCCTTCCATTTTCTGGTTACATTCCTGACAGTTTAAACCTCTGAGATAGCTTTTTGTAGCCTTCCCCTAAACCATGATACTGAACAATCTTTGTTTCCAGATCTTTTGTGAGTTGCTTTGAGGATCCCATGCTGTCACTCTTCAGAGGAGAGTCAAAGGGAAGCACAACTTGCAATTGACCACCTTAAATACCTTTTCTCATGATTGAACACACCTGTCTACGAAGTTTAAAGGCTTAACGAGCTAATCCAACCAATTTGGTGTTGCAAGTAATCAGTATTGAGCAGTTACATGCATTCAAATCAGCAAAATTACAAGGGTACCCAAATTTTTACATAGCCAGTTTTTCACATTTGATTTAATTTTATACAACTAAATACTGCTTCACTAAAAATCTTTGTTCGGAAAACACTCCAGTACTCAGATGTTCCTAGGACATGAAAAACATACCACTGTTATCTTTTTTGTTGAAAGTACAGTAAATTATTATGCAGGCTGAACTTTTTCATATGGCTGTATGTGTATATATATACTGCTCAAAAAATTAACACTTAATCATCACAGTCTAACACCAAGTAAATTAAGCTTCAGGGATATCAATTTGTCCAGTTAGGAAGCATAAGCAATTGTGAATCAACCTCACCTGCTTTCATGAAAATGAAAGAAACAACAGGTGCACTGGAGAAGCAACAGCAAGACAACCAAGAAAAAGGGAGTTATTTTGCAAATGGAGACCAGTGACAATTGCTCTCTTCTTATCCTTCCTGATTGATTCTTCTCTAGTTTTGTTCTTGTTAGTATTCCTGTCAGTACCGGTAGCATGAGGGTGCACAGGTAGTCCAGCTCCACCAGGATGGCACATCTGTATGTGCTGTCACAAGAAGATTTGCTGTGTCTCCAGGCATAGTCTTAAGAAAATGGAGTAGATACCAGGAGACAGGCCATTTGATTAAATGTTCCCTTTATTCCCACTGAATTACCAGACCATTTAAAAGTGCAGGCTCAGTTATGGGATACACTCTGGACCGTCTAGAGGTTGTAGTAAAGGAGAGAATTAAAACAACACCATTATGAACAATACTTCACATCCTCTCTGTAACACACTAACACTGTGTACTTTCAGCCAACAAATTATTTAGCCATAGTGCGTCAAGAAATGGTACTGGGACTCATCTATACCAAAAGTAATACTCCTGAATAATGTCTCACTGGGACTGGGACAGCCAAGTCAGTACGTTTTCTTTCTTTTGATTTTCCTTGCTTTATAGCCATTCCAGTGTGTGTTCAGACCAAAACATGTGTGTATATTTATTTATTTACTTAGTTATTTATCTACCTATTTATTTATTGACTTAAAAGGCTTCTGTAAATGTCAAATTTCCCCTGGTGGAAAATAAAGTTCTATCTATCTATCTATCTATCTATCTATCTATCTATCTATCTATCTATCAGCTTTGTGTTAGAACATTGAATTAAATTAGAAAAGGTAGTGGTCCAAGGACATACCATTGAAAGACACCATTGGTGTCTGCACTCTGTCACCTGCTGGTTAATCAACTTGAAGTCCAATTTTGTAAATTACCCTGATGCTGACAGCTTCTAGTTTTATAATTAATCTTTGGTGTAGGACTGTATCATAGACTCTTTGAAAGTCTAAGTAAATTATGTTAAATGTTTATGTTGCAGCTCTTTTTTTACTATAGTTTTATTTATTGCATTTATACCACATTGGATTTTTAAGTGCAAATATGGTTAATAAGAATAGATCAAACTGATTTCAGCAGAATTCAGCTGAATTCTGTTACAGAGGTGTGAAAAGCCAGAGCCTTTCCCTGCAGTAAACAGTGCCAATTAACCCCGTCCATTGCTTGACGTACACACCTGTCCACAATGGGCTGATTTAGAGTCACCAGGTAATCTTTCCTACTGGTCTTTGGAATGTAATATTAAGAAGAACATAACTACAAGACTGAAGCAAGAATGAAGCCTTTATGACATTAAAAGTTAATTAAATGCATCATATTGAATGCTTTCTGCCTCTTGCAAGGGAAACATTTGATTTTTTTATACCTCGTGACATATTTTACTTTGACCAATTCTTTCAATATTGATGAACATATTTCTTTCACTTTTCATTTATTTTCTGACCTGTTTTTCCAATTTAAACTTATCAGATTCTTCTACTTTAATAAAGTCAAACTCACTGTAAATTGTTAACACTTTAATCCACCTTGCCCATTTGATCTAATTTCTACAGTTGCTAGGATCTTTCATTCAATCTTCATGAAAATAACCTGATCACAACACACCACCACCTCTTTTATTTGTTTGATGCTACATTAAATTGAATTCATTTTTTGATTGACTAAGGTTATCTTCTTGGGTAAAGTTTAAAACAACTGATTAATACAAAACGTTTCAGACCATCAGATATATTCTTGGCATGTTTAGACTGCAGAAATGAAAGTGCAAGAGGAGTGTGGTAAATGTGTCATAACACCTAGACATCGTTCTAATACTTCCACAAGGTGGCAGGCTTTCCATGAACAGGTCCAAAGTCTTAATACTGTATGCATATGTACAGAGCAACAGTCAGACAGACTCTTATGCAAAAACATCCAAATATACCAGGACAGTTTAAAGTATTCACTTGACCTAAAATTCACTATTTGTGAAAGGAAAGAAACACCAACAGCACACAAAGCAAACCCAAGTCACTAAAATTGTGAAGCAGCAATATTTTCTCCCAACAGGACACATGCCATTGTTCTAAGAATGCCAATTAATATCTTACTGGGTGGTTCAAGAGAAAGGATGATTCTCTGTTTCACCATTTCTAATGAAGACAGTGAGACTGCCATTTTATGTTCAGTTCCCAGCATTTCCTTGGCAAACACCTTTATCCTAATATAAAGCTGTTTATTTGCCAAATCGTAAGTATCTCAATATCCATACATTTGTGAAGCTTTGTATCATTTTAAAGAAATACTCTAACAAGAAAATGTATTTGTTACTCACCTCACATTGTTTGTAGTGATGGTCGACAAACTAAACAATAGTATCTCAGACAAAGTGTCACTAACAGATCCTTAACTGGGAATGCACTATAAAACTACCACAAACCCCCATAACATTATCTGGCAGTAGTAGTAGCAAGGCTTCTTGGATTTGTGGGTTTAGTTGTGACCCAGGTGTCACAATGAGATGGCACGAGGTGTACTCCTGGGTCTATACTTATAAGGGCCTCCACCTACTCAGTAAGACAAGCTTTGAGTTGAGAGAGGAGTAGAGGCAAGTGTTTGCCTGGCAGGGTAGAACAGGATGCTAATATACTGAGTAAGGGAAAGTGGAGGAAGTAGGATAGAGCATAATACATCTGAGGGTTGGGTGTGATATGCATGCTTATGTTATGTCTGCAAGCACTGATGCAAAGCTCTATGAGCAAAAGAAAGAGAGACCTATTTTCTTTAAATGTAAGATATAAAAAGCAAGTGTATGTGAAGCATCACAAAATTTTTTACCCATGATCCACTAACTTGCAACTTTTATCAGTATTTCAGAATGGAACAGCCTTGTTTGCTTGTTTATGGAAATTTAATACTAACTTAATACTGAGAAAATAGGACGGTAGTAGTCTACATGTGTATGCACATATCCAGTAAGAATTTTAAATGCCTATTTGCATATATTTAAAATTATTTTAAGTATGAATCTTTTTATTCTCAGTTATTTGTTCGCAGCTATAATGCAAACATAAGGGCTTATCTCATAGAAAGTCACCCTTCACGAAGGTCAGATTATATAACCTAGCATGAGTGTTTTATGTAGTGTAACTAAATATTCTTAGTCTTACTATACATCAGATCCCTTCATCCATTAAAAAATTAAATGGGATGGACTGAGTAAAAGGATTCTCTGCTTAGATGTAACTGATCGACATTTTAACATTGTACAGCTGGTCCTTGGAAATTTCCACTCCTAATGAATCATTGAAGTAGCAGCTATATTACAATTCTTTGCACCTGTGTATTTGTAATAACTAGAGCTCAGACAGGTCAAGTGTTCAATGTCACAAATTGGTGGTGTTTTAAGGTCTAGTGCTGCTAGGTTTAGCTGAATAGACCTCACAGCCTATTTCCAATGAGTCCCAGTAATTTCACCTACACGGTCTCACACTTTGTTGTGAATGCTTAATGATTATTTTATAAATGTGTTTTAAAAAGAAAGTATGATGATCAACAAACAAGTAAAGATGTTGCTGGAAATAATTAATCACGTATTACTGTCTGTACTTTTCTCCAAACATGATTACCTTTCTTAAGTTTTTAGATAGAAAATATGCACATTGGTGATGCAAAGTAAGTTATGTGAATATAACATCCTAAACAATTCCGGTGTTTTTTTTGTAAGGTTAAATATGTGATAAATTCATTCTACCCATCTGAATATCCCTAACATGACCAGTGAAGCAATAACAAATTAACAGTCTGTGATTTCATGATCCAACAAGAGTATTCTGTATCAGGTTCCCAGAAAGTATTCAGAGCATTCAGGTACTTAAATTTAACACAGTGGTCTAAGCAATTTAATATTAAAGCAAAAGAGGAAACTCTGTATTATGATCATGTGACCAAATTCCATTGACCTCAATTTATACTTCTTTTAATAAGCTCAAAGCTGTCTCTGGGCTGTCTTCACAAGGAGCACCATTGACTACTTGAGTAATTCTCCGTCACTGTGTGCTTCTTATCTTTCCAGGGAGCATATCTTCTGCATTTGTAATGAAGCTACGGAAGCATAAAGTATTTAGAGAGCTGCATTTAAAGGTTAAGCTGGCTCTCATCCCTTTGCCTTAACCTGACTCTGTAATGCAGGGCACACTCCAAGGCCAAAAATCCGTTAAAAAGATTACAAAGACAAGATGATTTAATTAGCGCTTAACATGTCTTATCTCTATTTACTTTGCCGCTAAGTCCCATGTTAGGCAAGCCTTTCTCAATTTAGTTTTCTCAAGAAGAAATAAAGCATGTGTTGGACAGGGCTTGCTGCATGTAGAGCGCACTTCCAGCATGCTGCCAGTGTGTGGCACCCAAGTTAACCTGTAAATAAACCAGTGCCAACAGGCAAGCTGCACCACTCTTTATAAGCTAATTAGGCTCACTATGTGGGAAATCTTTCCAGCTGCTGATTCTTAGATTTCTTTTGGATTTGATAGCTTTCATAGCATAAAGCTTATTCTGGATCGCAACAACCTTTTAACTTCATCACAAGCTTCTCCAGCAGTCTTTTCAGTGGATTTCTAAAACCATTAGAAAGCATGTAAAGCCCTAAAAATAAGTGCTTGCCATTCTCAGGGTCTAAGATACTTGCAAATGGAACCCCAGAATTAGAAAGAGCTCATGTGTAACATTTTACAATTGTATTAAGGTATATGGATGTGTCTGATTTCTCTCTATTGTATTCCATGCGGAAATTGGGCATGGATGTCAAATTAAAGATAGTAAGTCAGGAATTAACATTTCCCTACTAAAAAATAGTATGACAACTGCAATCACTTTTAGATTCATGAAAGCTTACTTATTTTTGACCTCTAGCTGTGGCCCAGGCCACATTTCTCTATTACTATGTTCCTTCCACTGAAAGAGCCACCTTTGAATATTATCCGATGACAGAATTGAATTGTCCAGTCAATACAAGCTCTCCTTTCTGCAGCTGGTGACTACTTTGAACATTCATTGGTGGTCAGGGTTTTGCACAGAATACTCAGTTTGGGAGTACTTCTTTTACTGCAGGATATTTCAGCCTACACCACAAAAAAACACCAGCTAATGAGCTACAAGGGTCTGGCACACTACGTTTTCATCTGAAAGAGATAAACACAGTGGGAACAAAGCTGTGTCAACTAAATTCCACTCAGTTTAGTTTATTCTTAAATGTCACACTAACTCCCATTTATAAGCTTAGCTCCATATACACTATTATAAATAGATTAATCCATCATCTAGCCTGTTCACTCAGTTTAGAGTTCTGGGGAGCCACTGTTTGTCTGCATAGTATAGGGAGGAAGTAATGATGTAAACAGCAGCAGTCCATCAGGTAGCAAACTAACAAATACCCACCAATTAACCCAACACATGTAGGCACACATAAGGAAAACCTATGGAAAATGGGGGAAACAAGCAAACTTCACATAGGCAATGACCAGGTATGGGATTTTAACCCACTGTTGCTTGATTTGTGGACAACAATAGCTACTGTGCCAATGTACTGCTATAATTGGAGAAATTTAAAAATGTTATGTAGCTTGCTTGTTTACTCTAATTAGGTTCTCAGAGCATAAAAATTACAGAGAGAAAAAAAAAAATTACCAACAATACCAACTATATCTGATCAGCCAGCTGCCCAGTTCCACTACAGGAGCTCCACAATGCATCATAGTATAGTCAAGCATTGGCAAAATACAATGATGATCAATCATTAATAACATCACATTCACTTTAAGATCCCATTCCAAGATCTGGAGAGAAGTTTGTTCCAAGTAAAGCAACAAGAACTGGAAAAGACCTAGTAAAAGCCAAGCAAGAAAATTACTACTCTTCTTACAAAGCAATGTAAACAGTCTTAGAAAACATTCAAAAAAGGGTATTCTACAGGTGTCTTTAGCATTAACCTAAATTCTTACAATGAAGTGGCCTTTCTAATACTGGTTTTTAGAACAGTAATGTATCTTTATTTTATAAAGTTCTTTTAATTGTAAGCACTCTTTATATTGTAACAAATCAGTCTTTATTTTTAAAGTGTTCCTTATACCTCTCAATGTTACCCCACTCTTGTTCGGAACAGGATGAGTAATGCTGTGTCTGTACTTCTGGAAACAAGGGACTAAATCTTCTTTAAGGCTTTATTAAAGTAAGTGTCTGTGTTCTGAACAGACACCTCATGTCATGATTGCTTTTTTCCCTTTTTGTGTCTCAATACATTTTTTTACTGGCTCTAATTACTGACTCATCATTATTAAAGAACATTCTGGGATGGTTGTTGTCAGTATTGTCAGTATGATGTTCATTCTGAATTTAGTATAACATTTTGTTTCAGTAAATAGCATGACAGCATTTTGTTTTAGTGTGTAGACTGCTATTTTCGGCACCTGTTACCGAAACCCAGCAGCAAGTGGCCAGGGTGTATCCTGGGGTTGCACAAAGTTATGTCATACGTGTTATGCTTTATATTTTGGCACTGCAAGTGTGACTACATCCAAGACTGTGGAGAGTCATTCAGGAAGAAAAAAAACTTGGTTTTGTTGCTACTTTGCTTAACGGTTTAAGAATCTTGCTGTCCACTTATTGACACTGACCTTGGTTCATTTTTCATGTTCTGGAATTCGTGCTCAGTTTTGAATTTTTGGCTTTGGCCCTTGTGTATTTACTGACTATAACTGCTTTGCCCATTTTCTGAGATGCTCATCCAGTAGTCCTAACATTATGAGCAAGAGAAGCAATTTCTACTTTTAACCATGGCTCTTGCAACCACGTCAATTTTGAGTCCTGTAACTCTGATGATTTAAGTACTTTTTATTTCTTTATTTTGATTATTATTGATTATTATTACATGTTATTGGTGCACTTTTCAGAACAGCTCTTTATGTAAATACATGCTTCTATGGCATATTTATGGTGACATGGTATGTATTGTTACAGTGGTCATGTTATATAAGACACAGGTCCTGGTTTATTTAGCATCTGCACTTTGTTCATGTTCAGAATTAAAATGGTAGCACATACTAATCAATGCAACTCCATTGTCTGGTAAATCTTACCTTGCCTGTTGTGACTACTCTTTTGTATGTACTTAAAAAACAAGAAAATATTTAAAAAAGAATTCACCTCTACTCTTACACTGTCACTCTTCTCCAAATGATTTTATGAATGCATTAGAGTAATAATTTACATTCAGACATTACAAACCCAGCCTACTGAGTGAGGTGAAAATTGAACTCTGCCAAAAAACAATTTTCTTCCCTACTAGAACTCCCAGAATACCTTACATCCAGGATGCAAAGTGTCCAACCAACCACTCTAGGCATCTGAGCCAGCTATTACCAATGGTCAATTGACATTTTAGTGCATCTCTTTTTTTGAGTGCCTCAGATCAAACTACACTACTACAAAGCCAAACATTGAACTTTGGTCTTAAATGCTTGGACACTCTGTGCTTAAATATAATATTTGTAAAGGGCAACGTAAACTTAGAAAATAAATTCAATAAGAATTCACCACCCAGATCACATTAGATGGTCAATTCCTCCCATTCAGCCCCCTGTTTTCTATGCCACTGCCACATGTAAGCATTTAAGACTTGAAGTATGAGGAAACAGCCAGTGACAGGTACATTTTTGAGTCCTAAATCTAATGTCTGTAAGAAGGACAAATACTTGGAATTGTTGCTGAGAACACAAAGAACTTTTCTGTCACAGGACAGAAGAGCCAACATACCAACTTCAGCAACCCAGTGTAACTTCAATGAAGCCAGATATTGTATATTTATTAAAATATTTTCAGATAGGGGAAGGAAAAGCAGAGCAAAAACTAAAGTAAACAGCAAACCAGTAGCCTCTCTTGGACTACATTTCCAGCTGCTAATTCCTGCCTTCCCCACAGCGCCATAACACACTCTCTTCCTCCATCTTTTTCTGTCTCTCTCAAGTTTCAGATGATACCTTCTTCATTACATGATATATTATCTGCTAGATATATTAAATTGAAAAAGAGTAGACTTTGGGGATGCACAGGATACGCAATAATGCTAAGGTGCCGTATGGCATTCAATTGAGGCACTATAGGTATTGTATATACCAAGAAAATATTTCACTACACCATTATATTACCTCCTGGCCTTAGGCAACAGGTGTGAAACCTGGTATGTTTCTGTGCTGCTTCAGGGTTTGATACATTCAGAAATTCTGCTCTATTGTAAAGAGATATCCATCCATCCATTATCCAACCTGCTGAATCCGAACACAGGGTCACGGGGGTCTGCTGGAGCCAATCCCAGCCAACACAGGGCACAAGGCAGGAGCTAATCCCGGGCAGGGTGCCAACCCACCGCAGGTAAAGAGATATTATTTGAGTAATTGTGCCCTGCTTTTCTGTTAACTTGAATTAGTCTGGCCATTCTTCTCTGACCTTTTTCAATGCTCAGAAGTTCTCAAGAGATAACTACTGTGTTAAAACCGGTCAGGAGAAATGTCAAGTCAAACTATATTTTTAGTGTGACAGAGATGAGTAAATGTCTTAAGACAGTAAACAAAAGGGTAGGCCAAAATTAAAGCTAAGATTCCTTACACAGGTTTTCAGTTCTAAGATTGTTATCAAAACCAAAACATTAGCCAAAAACAAACACATAGTCTATACCACAAGATATTAACAGATATTCTTTATTTACTTAGGCACAGGTCTCTATCATGGCCACCATGAGGTCACAGGTCATATAGTGTGTGCATCTTCTGCCTTGCAACCCATACAGTATCAGTGATCAGACACACAATGTGGTTTCACACATGAAATCTAGAAACACAAAATAGCAGCGCCTATAAGAAAACAATTGCACAAAATGGTGATGTGATGTCACCACTGAAATAATGAAAAAAAATTTAAACAAAAACAAAAATATTCTGAAAAATTGTCCAAAATTTTAAAACAAATGAAAAATTGAATATTTTAACAAATTCTTAAAAATAAAACTGAGTTATGCTGCTACGCACAGAAACACTGATCAGAGAAGGTACAGCTTGAATCAGAAAAATTAATGATTCCATGTTTATGTAAACAATAATAACAATGATTCTTTACATTTATATAGTGCTTTTCTCACTATTTAAAGCACTTCTGTGAGTGGGGAGCCACTTCAACCACCACTAACATGTTGCATTCACCTGGATGATGCGACAGCAGCCATTTTTAAGCTAGTATGCTCACCACATATTAGCTGTTAGATGGTGAAGTGGTGAGAGAGACAGCTAATTAGAGACAGGGGATGATTATTGGGCCAAAATGATCTAGTCAGCCTGGATATCGGGATACACCCTACTGTTTATGAAGGATGCCCAGGGATTTTCCATGACCACAGAGAGTCAGGACCTTGGTTTTACGTCTTGTATGAAGGACGGCACCATTTTCATAACACAGTATCCCCATCACTGCACTAGGGCATTGGGATCCACATTCAGACAACAGGGTAAGTGCCCCCTGCTGGCCACACCAAAACCCTTCCATGCAGCAACCCAAGCTTTTCCTAGATAGTCTCTCATCTAAGTACTGGCTGGACCCGAACATGCCTTAGTTTCAGGTGGATGACCCGTTCTGATGTGTATGTGGTACGGCTGCTGAAAGAAACCAAATATATTAAAAGCTGATAAAAGGTCAAGAGGCATAAGGACAAAAGAGTGAGAAGCAGAAGCGAAAGCACTGTGTGACTATAAGTTGAGCAGTCTCTGCAGAATAGCTTCTTTGAAAAACAGACCGGAGAAGATTTTACAGATCAATGTCCTCCTAGAGAACGTGGGGGATTATTTAAAATGTATCCAATCCTGTTTCTTGGATAGATACAAGGATGAGGAAGACAGAACTCTAACTCCTGACATCAGCCAAGGTTAGAGAGTGCTTCTTGAAAGTAAGGATCACTTAAGCTTTCTGGAGAATGTGCTAAAATGACATATGGAATATATAAGAAGAGACAGAATGAAGGAGATGCAAATGGGGTTCATTGCACAGATGGCGGGTGTGTGGTTACAGAAGAGTCAAGAAATGTCAGAACAGATTATAAGAGAGAAAAATGAAATAGACTAGCCAGTATTTAGTGAATCTGAGGTTATCTGAGGTTTGAACTGTTTCTAAATATCAGCAAAGTTAGAAGAGGGAGGAAAACACATCCAAGAAAAAAGACGGAGGGAGCAGGATCGCATGAAGCCTCAAAAGACAGTTGGAAGTCAGAGAACAAGCAAAATGGATTCCATTAGGAATACTGACTGATGAATAGAAGGAAGGAAGAATGAAGGGAACTATGGACACATAGCACATACTGTGCTAAGACAGGCAGAAAATGTAAACGAGTCAACATTATTTAACCTTTCTTGCTCCTCCAAGAAAACATAAAGCAAAAGATTTTTTTCTTTGCTGACAAAACAGCAAGGGGAAGTCATTAAATTACATCATTCAAGTATGTAGTATTATTGAATAACATCTTAAATAGAATTAAGAATAGCTTTTTCATGACTAAGTAATTTGCAAATTGTGAACCCAGTAATACTAAGTCAATTGTCATAAACCAACTAAATGCACAGTATGTTGGTTTAAAACAGCTCTAAAATGTGCAACTCTCAGCTTGAACAATGGAAGCCAATGAGTAAGCACAGACTACAAGGATGCGTTAAGCCGAGGGTTTTCAGCAGTTGTTAATCAGATCAGCCCATTTAATCCTTAGTTCATGTGAGTTTGCTGAAGTGGCATTAGCTGCAGAAAATTAACTATTCACTATGAAACAGCAGGTCTTTAGAAAATTACTCTTCTCAACTTCCACAGCCACCTTTGTTTTGCATAGTTCCTTTCCATACATTGTCTTTCAAATGTGTTCATATTATATTACAAACTGTTCGCATGGTAAATATATAGCAAGTGAAACCTTGTCTTCAAAATGGCATGAGACAAAGAAGAGCTTGATGGAGGCCATATAAAAAAGCAACCCACTTTGGGGACCATAGAACCTCTTTAAAATCTACAAGAACAGGGGCTGTTGCAGTAAATTTTGTAGGTATAGAGGGTTCCTCAGAACAATTCTAATTACATAGACTAGACAGTGGAATAGGCTACAGTGGGACTTGCAGGGCACAAACTTTACTCCCTCAAACTGCTAGATACCAGCAGGAAGTCTTAAAAATTGGCTGCAAGGTTCCCCCTAAACATAAAACCACAATGGTGCATAAATTGCTGCAACATCCCAATACACATCTGGTCTACAGGTTTTGTTGGTAAACCTTGGATAACACTCAGTAGCAGGGAACTAACACAGGTCTAGTTAAACAGAGAGCAATGTGGCCTAGTGAGTTGTAAGGTGGGTGAGCAAATGGACCACCTCACCACCTAATGAAGGAAACTGAGTATTATGAAGTTTTCTTTTTTAAATAATTGGTACTTAGTATTTTCCTCACTTTTCAAAGATTTCCCATGTTTTCTGCACTCAAATTGCCATAATTTTGTCCATCTTTATGTGAAGTTTAAATGCACAATTTGAGTTGTAGTTTAGGGTTATACTGGCATCACTGAGCAAAATGTACTGTATAAGCGAATACTGGAAAGAACATCAGTCAATTATAAAGTACACACATGGACACACACTTGCAAAGAGACCATTTAGACTCACCATTTAACCTAACATCTATGAGATGTAAGAATGCTGAAGAAGACAAAAGATAAACCAAATAAAAAGCCAACATACACACAAGAATGTGCAGCCTCACCAAAGACAGCAGTGTCAACCTAGTATTATCACATTTTAAAAATAAAAAAAATTCCCTGTAGAATATAATAAAATAATAAATGGGAACACTGATAGTCATTCAATAAATAATGATCCTACTGACTATATAATAGTGTTTAGGATGCAAAGTACACTTCTTTTTTATGTTGTGTACTCTTGATGAGGGACAGACAATAGGTACTATCAAAAGGTAGGGGATGGTGAGATCCATTCTTAACTTATTCTTCCTGGTAGAAAGATCAATTCATGTTTTTCCATCACCCTGCAAGACCTTTTTGTATATTTTCAAAAGGATGTAGTAATCTATCTGACACATGTGGTGCAACCTACTCTCTCCAATAATGGTATTTTAATATAAGAACCACTAATTAAATATTTATTGATAACTTTCCATATGTTGTTAAAGTGTTGTTGACAAGTGTATATATTGTAAGAGGAAGTTTACTTTCTAACTACTACAGACATATTTTTCACCCAGTATTTCAGTAAAAAGCTAACATAAGGAAGCTAATGTTTGCTTCTAAATAGTCTGCAGTGACTTTATTTCAATTTGCACAAATAACAAAACTAAAGTAAAAGGATAGTAGGATAAATCAGATATTTCTGAAAAAATTGCACTATGCAAAGTATATCTTATGTATACAACTTGATGAATAAAGTAAATGTAATTAGAATTTTATAGAAATTTGGAATGATTTTTAAAAATATTGTGATTGAAGAAGAAGCAGCTTTGCTGACATGAGATGATTTGCTACAAGAAAACACACTTTCTCATAAACTTAAATTAAGGTAATTCTAGATAAGATGCAGCAACATGCAAATCTCATATCTCACAGTAATCAAAGTCTTTAAAAGTGCCTGATTTTGTAATAAAAGAAGTAATTTCCTGGCTGGGATTCTTCATTCTTTCAGGTCCTTGAGGAGGACAGAATGCATCCCCAGTACAGTAAGCACCTCTGATGAAGACATGTATGAAATTTACTGAATTTAACAAGAAGGGAGCAAAGCCAACTCAACCCAGAAGATTTACCAAGCCCTTTTTTATGTTTCCTTGTTGCTTTGAAATACTATTCCATGAGCCCGAAATAAAGACTGGTTTGAAAAGAAACTGAGTCTCTAGTTTATTTATCCAATGCAGAGCAAAGTATGCAACAATATTTAAGTTACAATACTCCACCTGCAGAAAGAAGATTTCATAAACTTTAGTGTGAACTGTCTACATAATTACACAGTCAAAAATATATACATACTCCGCTAAAAACATTAAATGTTGTATTAAGATAATGGCTAATAGGACAGAAAAGGAGGACTGCTGTACATTTATCTTCCTACTTTTAATTGTTAACTTTATAAAGGACCTTCTGATGGCATATTCTGGGAAAAGCACCATATAAATGAAGACTGATATATTATTACTGATATTTAAATCCAAATTTTCAGTTATGAAAATGATTACACTCTGCAGTGACTTTTTTAGGTTATAACCATGTACCTTGACAACAAAGATAATGATGACTATTTTAATCACATTCTAAATTTTCCTAAATTTGTGGAGTACTGCAAGTCAATTTAAAATGAAATTGTACTAATAAAGAATGCTCCAGATCAGAACTTAGAAATCAAGGGCTACAAAGTAGGAGATGTAAATATGGACGGAAAGTAAAATCATAACATTAAAAAGCTAAAAATGATGCATCTGTTCTTACACATAGCCTAAACAGTCTAATGCTCAGTATTTTGTTTTTACTTTTTTATAAATAGTATTTGTCAAATGTTTGTGTGAAATACAGTGGATTAAGGAAGTATTCAGTACTCTACACTTTTTACACATTTTGCTATGGTGCAGCTTTGTGCTAAAATCATTTAAATGCATTTTTCCCACATCAAGCAACACTTAATACCCGAGAATGACAAAGTGAAAACAGGATTTTAGAAATCGTTGCAAATTTATTAAAAATAAAACACTGAAATATCACATTGACTCAAGTATTCAGACCCTTTATTATGATACTTGAATTACGGCTTAGGTGTATCCTAATCTATTGATCTTCACTGAGATTTTTCTACACCTTTTTTGGATTGCATCTTTGGTCAGTTCAATTAATTGGGCATGATTAGGAAAGGCACAAACCTATAGAAGGTCTCTCAGATGACAATATGAAAAAAATTGCCTGCACAGCTTAGAGGCAGGATTGTGTTGAGGCACAAATCTGGGGAAAGCTACAAAATATTCCTGCAGCATTGAAGGTTCCTAAAGGCACAGTTGCTTTTATAATTCCTAAATGGAAGAAGTGTCTAGAACACTCCACTGATCTGGCTTTTGACAGAGTGGCCGGATAGAAGAGTCTCCTCAGTCACATGGAGGCCTTCTTTGCACAAAGGCTCCAAAGGACTCTGTAATGTCTAGGAGAAAACCAAATAGTGCTCATCACTGGTGCAATATCATTCCAACAGTGAAGCATGGTGGTAGCAGCATCATGGTGAGGTTTTTTTTTTTTTTTTCAGTAGCAGGGACTGATAGACTAGTAGGGGTTGAGGAAAATCTGAATAGAATACAGAGTACTGGGATATACTTAACAAAAACCTACTCTAGAGCACTCAGGACCTCAGTCTCTACTAAAAGTTCACCTTCCAACAGGAAAATAACCCCAAGCACAAAACAAAGACAACACAGAAATGGTTTAGGCATAGCTCTGAAAATGTCCTTAATTTGTTTTGCCAGAGCACAGGCTTGAAACAAATAGAACATCTCTGAAGAGTGCCGAAAAGTACTGCCTACCAACGCTGCCCATCCAATCTGACAGAGCTTGAGATCTGCAAAGAAGAACGTCAGAAAATTTCCAAATCCAGGTGTATGAAGCTTGTCATATCATAACCAGGAAGATGCCAGGCTGCAATTACTGCCAGCAAAAGCTCTGAATACTTGTGTCAATGTGATACTTCAATTTATTTTCTTTTATTATTAATACATTTGCAAAAATTTCTAAAATCATGTTTTTGCTTTGTTATCCTGGTTTATTAAGTATTGCATAATGTAGATGAAAAATGAATTTAAATGATGTTAGCACAATGCTACAAGATGGCAAAATATGAAAAACTGAAGAGGTCTGAATTGCTTCTGAATCAACTGTGTTTGTCTGTGTGCGTGCATGTTTTATATATGTAAATCTACTCTATATATATAAAATCCTAAGCCTAAAAGTGCAACGATTTTATGTGATGTTTTTTATGTCACTTTTTTTCACACTTTAAATCTGGCTTATTTTAAAACCTACATATATATGTTTGGTATAATTCTTTTCAGAATGTATCGAACTTTAATGTGATGTTGTTAGATTTTCAGATTCTTATTCCGTTTTTAAATTATAAACTAAAAAATATCAAGAACTCATGTCCCTAGAAACGAGACTTTGTGCTATGAGGTTTAACCTTGCCCGAGGCAGGAAAAAAAAGATAAAGAGTAGATGACAAAGTAGAATGTCATAGATACAAGGCAGTGAGACAAAAGGACAGTTGCTGTACAGGCTTTTAAATGTTCGAAGTGCTGCACAAGATGCAGATCATGCGGCACGGCTGCAGTAGCAAGCAGCGACAGAGACTCAAAGTGGCTGTAGCATAGTGCAGGCTGGGGGGGTTGGGGAGTGAAGCGAGGAGGGGGCGAACCCCCTAGTATAAATATAAAAATATACTATCACACTACTGTTTTGCTGTAGTCTACAGTAAAATAAAGCCTCACTAATCACAGTAGTTAGTACTGCTGCCTCATAGCTCCAGGGATCAGATTTATAAATCTTGAATACTCACAAAAAGAGGCTTGAAATGTCTGTATGCAGCTATTGATGCTAATGTTGGGATCTTTAAAAAAAAAAAACTTAATGGGAGAACTTGCGTATATTTACGGCAACTCTGACCCATCCATGCACAACATTTCAGAGAAACCTGGAAATAATCACACCCTTGATCAAGCAGGGAAGTGCAGCCAAACCAGCCAAAGGATTACTCACTCATGTAAAAATTAATATCACTGATTACACTTTAATTAATATTACATATTACACCTCAATTGTGTTAAATATGATGTACAAACTGTATTTTAGTCTCCTTTTAAGAGGGTCAATGTTGCTTTTCTCTTTTAACTCCAGCATGTTTGCTGTGCTGGAAGCCATTATCCAACCAGCGAGGCACTACCTACAGCTTTTGTATAGTGTGGATGTACATACTGTGGAATTAGCGCTGTTGGCACTGACCCGACACAGACTGACAACGGAGGCACAAGTGAAAACGAAACAAAAATATTTATTTTTCTTCAGCCCTAACACAGTCCCCAAAAACTCCAAACAAAAAAACCCCAACACACTCTTCTTATCCTTTACTCCTCCCAAGCAGCGTTGTCCTCCCTCCTCCCTACTCTGGCGCCTGGAGTGGTTAATAGTCGGCTCCTTTTATAGCCCACCCGGAAGTGCTGCAGGTACTTGTTGACCTACTTCCAGTTGTACTTCTGGGTGTGGCTGCGCTCCCGCCCAGATGGGCTCATTAACCTGTGCAGCTCCCCCTGGCAGTGGCCACAGAGCCCAACAGGAATGAGCTCCGGTGTTCCAAAATTGTGGCCCCAATGCAACCCAGGGGGGCTGCCACCAAGTGTTCCGGGGGACGTAGCGTGAATCCCATGGCTGCTCCCCCGGACCTAGTGTCAAAGGGGCGTCCCAGCCGGGCATAGGTCCCAGCCGTCCGTCACAATACATAAATCATATTTTTGACAATAGTTGCTGGTTTTCCTAACATAATTGGAACACTTTACTGTGCTCAGATTGCAATGATAAGGGCATCTAGTGAGAATGAAACTGCTTCTGTTAACCATAAGCAGTGCCTTCCTATTAATGCACAAGCCATTTGTGATGCCAAGATGAGACTGACTATTGTCATGGCTTGGTGACCCATGATTCATTTATTTTCAGGCAAAGCAGTTTTGGCAGATGTTATGATGTTGTATGTGGTGGCTGGCTTGTTGTTAAGGTAACTGGATGAACCCTTGGTTTTTCATATGGTCTGCACTATTCATTGTAACAGTAATAATGTTATTGCATTTGCCAGGTAAAAGCGGTTATCTGCACAGAAACTTGTGCGCCGCGCAAGTGGCAGCCATTCCAGCAGCTCCGTGTATGACTTTATCTTTTTACCTTTTTTTTCTATTTTTCTCTATTTCACTGATCACTTCTACCACTTTCTCTTATGTGGAATAGCTCCCTGGACACTTTTTACTATTTTTACTACTTGACATGGATTTTTACACTCCGAGACTCGTCTATTCAAGTAGTCAACTTAAAGCACTGAGAAGAAATGCCCATGCTGGTGTGGTTCCCTATTTACCTGATGAGGTAAGAAGACGATATCAGGGCAGCCGTGCCGGTGCAAAGATAAAAGATAAGATAAAAGCCAAGCAGCTTGCGAGAAAATGGCGTTATAAACCGTCGGTGCCTTCTGTGATCCTTGGAAATGTGAACTCACTACCAAATAAGATCGACGAACTGGCTGTGCTGGTGAAAAATGTCAGAACCTACAGAGAATGCAGTTTGCTGTGTTTTAATGAAACGTGGCTAACAACTACCATCCCAGATGCTAACGTGGAGCTACCCGGGTTTAGCACAGTTAGAGCGGACAGAGACGCAGATACCTGTGGGAAGTGGAAAGGAGGAGGACTCACTCTCTATGTGAATACAAGGTGGTGCAACTCTGGACATATAAACGTTAAAATCTCCAATTGCTGCAGGGACATCGAACTGTTGGCCATAAGTCTGCGTCCCTATTACTTGCCCAGAGAGTTTGGACACGTGATTGTTGTCACTGTTTACATCCCTCCTCAAGCGAACGCGGAGATAGCGAGTGACATCATCCATTCCGCAGTTGCTAAGTTACAAACGCAGCACCCTGAGGCTCTTGTGCTAATTGCTGGAGACTTTAACCATGTAATGCTGGATAAAACATTACCTGCCTTCTTCCAGTATGTGGACTGTAACAACCGGGGAAATAGGACTATTGACCTATTGTATGCAAACGTTAAAGACGCATACAGCGCCACCCTGCTGCCTGCGCTTGGGAAAGCAGATCATAACCTGGTTCTGCTTCAGCCTCACTATAAACCAAGAGTGAAGGCGCTACCTACAACCACACGATCATTCAGGAAGTGGTCCCCTGAGGCAGAGCAGTCTCTGAGAGACTGCTTTGGAACTACAGACTGGGATAGACTGCTGGGGTCACATAGTGAGAACATTGAATAGGCTGTTGACTGCACAACTGATTACATCAACTTCTGTATGGACATTGTAGTTCCAGTAAGAACAGTACGCTGCTATGCTAACAACAAGCCATGGATTACAAGTGTCATCAAGGGCCTTTTGAACCAGAAGAAAAGGGCTTTTAAAGGCGGTGATCAGCATGAGCTCAAGGGTGTGCAGAAGGAACTCCGAGTCCAGCTCAGGGTGGCAAAGGAGCAGTACAGGAGAAAGCTGGAGCTGAAATTGCAGAATAACAGCATGAAGGAAGTGTGGGATGGGATGAAGATCATCACTGGCTGTTGCTCGAAGCGGGATGCCACTATTGAGAGAGAAGTGGAGAGAGCAAACCAATTGAACAACTTCTTGAACAGGTTTGACCACCCTAACCCACTCTCACCTCGGAGAACTTCATCCTCCAACCATCCTTCTGCTGATACCAGCATAGGTGAGACATCCCCACCCACAATTACAGCAGCGCAGGTGAGCAGAGAGCTGAGGAGACTTTGTGCCAGCAAAGCAGCGGGTCCAGATGGTGTATCGCCATGACTGCTGAAGGCCTGTGCGTTGGAACTGGGGAGTCCTCTACAGCAGTGGTCCCCAACCTTTTTGACACGAAGGACCGCTCTAGTAGAAGCAAATTTTTCCAGGGACCGGTGGTGGTGGGGTATTTTTAGGGGCGGGTTTGTAGGGCAGTTGTATACACAATTTACATTACATTTCTATTATTATTAAGTTTAAATAACGTAATAGAAATTATACAGCTTACCATAATGCAGAATCAGTGGGAGCCCTGAGCTTGTTTTCCTGCAACCAGAAGATCCCATCTGGGTACAATGGTAGACAGTGACACGCGAAGTGTGTTGCTTATGTTCAGTCTACTCCGTAATCTCGTTTTGGTTGCTGTCACTGCAAAAAACTCTGCTTCACAAAGATAGGATGTTGGAAATGGAAGCAGCTTCAATAGTTTCTTTCGTGTTAATTTTAATCTCCTCTTGCCTACAAGTTATGCTGACGAGAATTTTTCTCAGCATTTCCTTGCGATAATACACTTTCAGGGTGCGAATGATGCCCAAATCAAATGGCTGAAGCACTGCTGTGCAATTGGGCGGGAGGAATTCAACGTGAACATTATTTGAATGTGGAAGCATGTTGTGGGCAGCACAGTTATCAATCTGTATCCGATTAATCCTCATCTTCTTCTTCATATTTTGAGGATTCTGAACTACGTATTTTGGGATCCTCCCACCCAACGGGAACATCACACTGAAGTGCATCCCGAAGCGCAATTGCAGCATCTGTGTAAGATTGTTTGTCCATTGCCGGGGCAGGAAAACAGCAGGCTCACAGCGTATTGTTCCGTTGACAGAGGTCCCAAGACAGTTTAAAAACCACATATTTTCTTGAATGAGTGCCGCATTAATAGGAATGTTTATTGAAGGAGCATCACTGAATCACATAAAAACGGCTTTTTCGCAGTCTCCAAATGCAGCAGTTCGCATAAGTTTGCAACCCGAGATTTTTCTTCTTTTTTACATATAACAAAGACATATGCATTGCATTTGTCATTCCAACAGATTGCACGTCACAAACATTAACACTGTTATTATTTTTTCGTGTCTGCCGTTTCTATAGAAGGATGACAATGAGTTAAATTCCAATGGATGTTTTTCAAATGTTGATGAGCAATAAGCAAATGGTATCACTGAAAACCACAGAAAACAAAAACAGCAAAAAAACAGCACGAGGAAAGTTCGAAGAAAGAAGATTTTTTTACAATGTTTCTGCTTGGGGATCGTTGTGCAAATTTGCACAACTAAACTGCGACCACAGAACTAACTGCTCTGTGGATGATTCATTCAAGCATTAAAGGTCACTTCGTTGTAATGAAAGTATCTGCTGCTGAATGTACTTCGTAGTAACGAGATTTCTATAGACTCGTCTCATATGGGGAAACTGTCAGAAACATAAAAATAGGCCTACTTTGTTGTAATACTCTCTCACCTCTGTCTCTCTCCTCTCTCTGCGCCGCTGCAAAGCCCTGCCCGCCTAGCTTTCTGAAAAGTGTCCTCAGTGAAGGGGGCAGCCTTTTTGCTGTAGCCCTTCACTGAGTGAGTATCGCGGCCCGGGGGTTGGGGACCCCTGCTCTACAGTGTATCTTCAACCTGAGCCTGGAACAGGGGAGAGTCCCGAGGCTTTGCAAAACATCTTGTATCACCCCAGTCCCAAAGGTATCACGTCCTAGTGAGCTGAATGACTTCCGGCCTGTTGCTCTGACATCACATGTGATGAAGACCATGAAGCGGCTGCTGCTTCACCACCTGAGGCCACAGGTCCGCCACGCCCTCGAACCTCTGCAGTTCGCATACCAGGAGAAGGTGGGAGCGGAGGATGCCATCATTTATATGCTACACTGATCGCTCTCCCACCTGGACAGAGGCAGTGGTGCTGTAAGAATTATGTTTTTGGACTTCTCTAGCGCCTTCAACATCATCCAACCTCTGCTCCTTAGGGACAAGCTGACTGAGATGGGAGTAGACTCACACCTGGTGGCATGGATCGTGGACTATCTTACAGACAGACCTCAGTATGTGCGTCTTGGGAACAGCAGGTCTGACATTGTGGTCAGCAACACAGGAGTGCCACAGGGGACTGTACTTTCTCCCGTCCTGTTCAGCCTATATACATCAGACTTCCAATATGATTCGGAGTCCTGTCACGTGCAAAAGTTCGCTGATGACACTGCTATTGTGGGCTGCATCAGGAGTGGGCAGGAGGAGGAGTATAGGAAACTAATCAAAGACTTTGTTAAATGGTGTGACTCAAACCACTTACACCTGAACACCAGCAAGATTAAGGAACTGGTGGTGGATTTTAGGAGGCCCAGGCCCCTCATGTACCCCGTGATCATCAGAGGAGACTGTATGCAGAGGGTACAGACCTATAAATACCTGGGAGTGCAGCTGGATGACAAATTGGACTGGACTGCCAATACTGATGCTCTGTGTAAGAAAGGTCAGAGCCGACTATACTTTCTTAGAAGGTTGGCGTCCTTCAACATCTGCAATAAGATGCTGCAGATGTTCTACCAGACTGTTGTGGCGAGTGCCCTCTTCTACGTGGTGGTGTGCTGGGGAGGCAGCATAAAGAAGAAGGACGTCTCACGCCTGGACAAACTTGTTAAGAAGGCAGGCTCTATTGTAGGAATAAAGCTGGACAGTTTAACATCTGTAGCAGAGCGACGGGCACTAAGCAAACTCCTGTCAATCATGGAGAATCCACTGCATCCACTTAACAGTGTCATCTCTAGGCAGAGGAGTAGCTTAAGTGACAGACTTTTGTCACTGTCCTGCTCCACTGACAGACTGAGGGGATCGTTCCTCCCCTACACTATTGAATTAAAGCTGAAAGTCTGCACTTCAACTGCATCTGAGTTGTTTCATTTAAAATTCATCGTGGTAATGTACAGAACCAAAATTAGAAAAAAGTTGCCTCTGTCCAAATATTTATGGACCTAACTGTATTTATTTTATAAGCAGCAGATTCATGATGATGATCTTTAAATGGACAATAAAGTTTAAAATGATAATTTCTCCACCCGTAACCAGAAGTGTCTAGTCCAGTTCAAGTTTATTTGTTTGTTCTTTTTGTTGTTTTTATATGTAATGTTTTAATATATGCATTAATGAATGTTGTATTTAATTGTTTTCTCATTATGTTTAATACTTTTTGGTAAGTATCTTCTGAAGTTAAATTATTTTGTAGTTATCTATTCTTTCTGCAATAATGTCCTTTCTCTTTGCAGTCCCTCATGTTCTCTGTATGTGGAACCTAAGGAGGACGGGAGCCCCCATTGCTATCTGGGACCACCCTCATCACTATTTAAGTGTGAGGAAATTCAAACATAATCACTGAGTTCCCCAGTTTTGCTGTTTGGCATTTTTTTGGATTTACTCTCAGTATTTTTGTAAGTTTAACTGTTTGATTTTCTGGTTTCAGGATTCATATGTTTATGATTTAATTGTTGGATTTTAGATTTGTTTACCTAGTGTTCCCACTTCAAGATAACATTTTTCTAATGTATTTTCTCTATTTTTTGAATAACTCTTTGTTCTGTTGTTTGAGAATTCTGTCTTTTTTTAAATAAACTTTATTATTAGTGTTATAAGAAGAACTGTTTTTGATAATGACATAACGATGGACTTGCCCACACCTGCCCATGAAATAGCCTTTGAGTCAATTGTCCAATTACTTTTGAGCCCCTAAAATAAAGGGATTGTGTTAAAAAATGCTTTAGTTGCCTCACATTTTTATGCAATCGTTTTGTTCACACCACTGAATTAAAGCAGAAAGTCTGCACTTCAACTGCATCTGAGTTGTTTCATTTAAAATTCATTGTGGTAATGCAGAGAACCAAAATTAGAAAACAGTTGTCTCTGTCCAAATATTTATGAACCTAACTGTATTACACCTTCTGTAGGAACACTTATGCACCCATTTAATTCTATATATAAATTCATATAACCTTCTCCCAGTACCTTCTTTGTAATTTTGAGGTACAGGGTCAATTCTAAAATTATGGAACACACTACCCATAGGAAGCAGTGCCCACTTACCTTGTAATACACAAAGCAAAGCATTGAACTGTTAATGATGGGTCATCATTAGTGGATACTTTTAGAGTACTTTAACTGATCTGCCACTTTAACTGGAAAAAGGAGACTACTAAAGAAAATGCCTCCAGGCACATTCAGTGTATTAAAACGTTTATGAACCTGCTTTATCAGTTTAAGGTGATGCAGTCAAAAATACAAACATACGGTCGTGATGGGCCCATTCCCGGAGGTGCATCAGTTTATGTTCTAATGTTAATTGCTTTAAAGATAAGCAATTCACTGTGACAGGTTCCTTTTTGTAGATAAGGTATCAAGTCCAATATTTATTATATAAATGATTTTTAATGTAATTAATACAACATAGTGTAAGCAGATATCTTTATGGTACTGAAATCATAGGGTGTGCTTTTTTTTTTTTTTTAATATGGCAGCTATGCTAGGACCATTAATCCGGGGTGTTTGGTAGCACAATACTCTTCTTCAGACTCTGAGATACCCTTTTGAGCAGATGTTGTGATAACAAAAAGAACAACAGAACGATTAACAATATTTGCTCCCTTTTTCAGGGTATATTTTGACTTGTGAAGCACAATTACACTGACTTGTAACACTTCAACAGCATACTGTCCACCAGCTCTCTTATTATAATCTCTGTGTCGTCACAGTGACCTTTTGCCCAGAATATTAAAAATTAAATATTATTTTTTTCTAAATTATGTCTTGCAATAAAAACCTTAGTGATCATCCATGCATTTTCTAAGAAGCAAATTGGCTCCAAGGTTACAAGATCCTGCGATATGAGTCTAACTGCAGCCCTTAATACCAGTTAGACTCTGTTGGGGATCCTGCATCTACCCCGACAGTACTGGACACAACTAGCCCTGGACGGGACGACAATTCATCGCTGCGTTAGTACTTTTTCAGTTCATATACAATGCTTTTTGTTAGCAAAGTGGATTGATGAGCGACCGTTCAGCAATATAACCGACCAAAACACATATACAAAAGATAATCCTTCTTATATTTTAACCATTCATTTTAATTAAAGGGCAAGACAGTTTATCCCGGTAAAGTACCAAGAAAGAAATTAGCACTAGATAGGGCGCCAGTCCATCAGTGGGTCCACTCACTCACACTGGTACAACTGAGAGTCGCCAGGTAACATAAAAGGTACGTCGCTGGGGTAAGTGATTGAAATCTCGCATAGCACACAATTACATGTAAAACAGCAGAAAGCGAGTTTTAATCGGGAACGCAGTTTATTTGTTAAGTGGCTCTGACAAGTGTCCCATGAAGGAAGTAATCCGAAGCCACTGGGGGTGATTGAAATCTCACATTGAAACTTAGTTGAAGAAGAGCTCCCCTAGATAGTCATATCAGCGTCTTCAAAAAAATGAGAAGGTAGGTTCATGCCTTTTTTATATTTCAAGTTTTTCGACATAATATGAAGCAACAAAGTCCCCCTCAAGACGAAGCATTTCTACCTGGGAGGGAGGAGTCCGAAGAAGAGGCACCCGCTAGCTTCCACAGCAGGGGGCCTTCTGGGAAAATCCGCTTTCCACTAGGTCGCTCATCGCAGGCCACGTTCGCGTCGGAGAATCCCAGGGGGGAATCGCACAGGCAATGCGAGATTCGCAGGTCGAGCACGACGAGTTCACCGGGAACGCCGCTGTGCACCTTGACGCCCTGCAGGCTCCTAGCCTCCTAAACCCATGGCTGGCGATGCAGAGTTCGTGCTTCGCAGAGTCTGTACCTTCCGAAAAGGTTTCGGGAAGCCCCCCGTCTCCCTGCTCCTATACCTTTCCTGGCCATTGTTACCTGTCGCCTGCCATCGGCTACACGGAGCTACGCGGCGGATTACCACCGGCTTTTGCTTGCCCGTGGCTGACCTGTGTGCCTGAAGAAGGCAACGGAGAGGACGCGACCTTCGCCATGGAAGTGCTGTACGACTGTGGGGAGCCTTGTGTACCGGTGGAGTGCGGAGAGAAGCGAGCGCTGCTGTACCCCTCTCGGCTGTGCCAGGGTAGCCGTGGTCTGTCAATCTTGTACGGAGGCATGTGGCTCACGCCAAACGAGTTTCAGAGCGCCAGCGGAAGAGAGAATGCCAAGGACTGGAAAAGAAGCATCAAGCACAAGGGTGAGAACTTGCATCTTACAGTCACCCTCTTCCGGCAGACCCTGCTGCATCATACAGTGACCCCCTCCCGCCAGACCCTGCGTCATAGCCGCACTGCCCAGGTCACACACCTGATTCTGTCTTTGCATACTACACATTTTGTAAAAGCTGTCGAACAGATGTGGTCTCCATTGGCATTCGAAATGTGTTGGAAACGTTCAACATATAATGCATCAGCTTGCTCTCCTGCTGTAAGGTTTGATCCATTTGTGACCAATAGTTAGAAGTGAAATGTATCACTTCAGTCACCTTTGTCATGTGGAACTGGAATTAGTGGGGTTGACGTTGAAGAATAACATTCTGTACCCCGGAGCTCCCTTTGCTGGCATAAAAAGGTGTGAGCTGGGGGTGCTGATTTGTACTGAATCTGCCTCAGTTTACAGTGTTCACTGTCAGGTTTGAATGTTAAATTAGTGTGTAGCACTGTTATCCATATTATCTTTGCTTTTAAAATAAAGGTCTGTAAAGTAAACCTGGTGTAAATAATAAAATGAAGCTGTTTTACCAGAAGACTTTTTTGACCTCTTTTTACTTCAGTTTTTTTACATCTCCAATAAATCAATTGGTTAAGTCCTTAGCTCTTCTGTGTGATAGTTGATGTGGTATTTCAATAGAAAATATGCAGACAAGATGAGTAAGAAATCAGTACAATAGATAGAAGAGCATGACTTCACCTTTGACTCTTTTTCTTGTTTTATTTTTAGGGAGGAATCTGAAATGGTTAATCTCTAGAGGGCTGCTGAGTACTCATCCCCCAGTTTGTGAACACACAGGATGTGATTTCCACCAGTTAACAGTGAGTATACTATTAAAGTAAGAAATCTCCAAACAGCATTACATAGTCAGAAAGACACAGGTTCACAAAAATACTATCACAAATAGGGCAGAGAGCATCTTCCTCTGTATAACAAACACAATTGTGTAGAGGATTTGAACCTACAACTTTGTGAATTTTATTTTTTAACTTTATTTTAACCCTATATGCACAAAGAGGTTTTTAGCATTATTACGGGTAAATTACATACCTGCAAATCAACAGCAATTACTCTGCTTATGTAATAAAGAAGCTGCATGTGGCTGAATACTAGTGAGTACAAAACTCCAGGTTTTTAAAAGAAAGTGTTTATATGTTTAAAAATCTTTGTTTATACCAATATCAACTAAATAAAACACAAAAATGCACTTTAGGGATTTCTTTAAAACATTGATTTTATAATCAATAACTAAGACAATTTGTGATGCACAACCCTGGGATCAATTTTCTTTTGTGCTTCAATCTGTTGGCTATCATTGTACCAAGTTTAGATGTCATATTCCATAGCATTGCAAAGTTACAGTGTTTGGCACAAGGTATCCCCCTTTTACAAATCTTTTAGTCTCTTACATCTAAACAGTCTCTCAAAACAAGTACAGTACAATCCCTCTTAACTGGCCTTGCATTAACCAGCCAACGGATTAACCGGCCTGTTAAAATAAAATAAAATAAAATATTTTTTTAAACCTAAAATTCTTCTTTATATGTATGCACTTCCTTCTTTCCTGGAAGGTGAGAGGTATTTTAAAACCAGCAAACAACAAAACAGTGTTCAAATTAAATAAAGTGCAGTGTATAAAAAGTCTTCTTTAAATAAATAATCCATTAAAACGAGTGAATTAGTGGAGGTTAAAATCCATTAGTAAAAAAACAAGTCCTTTAAAAACAACGCAAACTGGAAGCAGTCTCTTAAAATCCAACGCACGGTGCCTTCTTCTTTCTATCTGATGGCTCCCCTGCTTCTCCCATCGGGCTTCACAACAGGGGAGTTACCCTACCTACAGGTGCAGCTGCCTTACACACTGGTCCGGTAGCCCTCCGATCCCTGGCTACATCGGGCTTCATGTGGACCGATACTTGGGTTCTTTCCCCAGTGGCCAGGGCGCTCACGCTGGGGCTAAACCAGCCCAAAGCCTCCATGACTGCCTCTGCCTTTTGACGGCCAGTCGTCTTCAATACTGGTCACTCCTGGTCTGTGATTGCTGAACCGATTGGCCACACATAACACGCCCCCTCGCTAAGCTGCAAGTGTGGCGATTATTTATTTAAAAAGCCTTTTTGACTTGAGCTGTGAACCCGCTACGTCACACTGTCCAGTCGTTGTACGAGAAAAAAAACCTGTGTGCGAAATCGTGGATGAAGCCTTGTGGATATGGTTTCTTCAGGAACATCGACGAGGTACAGTACATACCTTAGAAATATTTCTGGTTAAGAGGGATTGTACTGTATTGTAGTTGCAGTTTTATTTTTTATGAAGGAGGTTAGAGGATGGGGATAATGCCTTTCCTGTATTTCTAAGGTACTTTTGGGTCGCAGGTGGCCTTTACTACATTGCGAGCACATGAGACTAGTTCATGGTATAATCTCCCCCACCCCAATCCCCTGCCCCCTCTCTAATTCTAATCAAATTCATTTCTGCCTTCTGGGGGAAGGAGATTCTACCTTCAACAAGACAGTAGCTGAAACAGTTTTTATTTCTGACACCTTAATATGTATGATGTGATACAATAACATTGAATTTTAGGGGGATGGGGTGCAGGACAGATTCCCCCCTGTGAAACTGAGTGGCGGTGTAGCATGGCATAGTGTAATTCAGTGACATTAGATTGAAGAGCGGTTCTCCGTGAAAATTTGCACTGTGTGATTTAGTGATATTTGATTGGGGGGGATGGGGGTCTCCACATGAAACTGTGAGCAGCAGCGTGATATCAGTCTTTGATCGAATGTATTTGTCCCCTGTGAAAGTTTGCATGGCCAGTGACATTTGATCAAAGTTGAAAAAGGAAGAGCACTGCTTAGCAAACTAACATAAAGAGAACATGTCGCTGACAGCATCCAGATGTGGTAACTGAACTGATTACGCTTAACTCTTTCAGGGTGGACATCAACTTTTGTTGAAATTCAGGGGTAGAGGACGGTAATCAGGTGTAAACGGCCACAAACTCACTGTTACATTTTAGTTTGACTTTCTTTGCTAGAAAGCTAGCAAAGCTTCGTTGATTTGACATTGATTTCTTGCATGTGCATGAGTAGCGAAGAGCAAACAACCTCTAAAATGGCATCAACATCTGGCAAAAGACGAAAGTGAAGATGCAAAACAAAATACTCCGTGGACGACGTTTTGTGTATTTACTAGTGATGAGCGAGCACCAAAGTGTTCGGGTGTTCGGTCCGAACACATCGCAATGTTTGTGTACTCTATCGAGCACCCGAGTATAATGTAAGTCAATGGGAGACAGCCAGGCACCCCCTGCTCTGAAGAGGGGAGGGTGCCTGGTCTATTGGAAAAGGTCAGAAAGTGACAGAAACACCACCCAAATGGACCGGGAACAGCATGGGGACGATGTCTGGATGCATCTTGGACTCCCAAGTCGCTGCTGGGAGCCAGTTTGTCCGAGTTGTACGCTACTTTTACAGAGTGACAAAAACACACCCAGAACCCCCCCCAAAAAATAAATTTTACAGGAAAAATGACGCTGTAAAACATTATATGCCAGTGCCTGCAGGTGAGCTGACGCTCTAAAACATTGTCGGGCAACTGGTGCGCCGTGGAATTTTCTTTAAAATATTTAAAATTGCTAGTGTTTTTGAACTTTTGGTTGATTAAAAAGATAATGTTTAAAAAAAAAATTATGTTGAAAAACAGATAACAGAACACTTACGGAAATGAAGTCTAAGAAATGCGAGAGACTTCAAATGATTGACAAGGAAATGCGCGTCTGTCTTTCAAAAATTGATCCTCGCATCAATCTCGTGCTGAAAAACAATCTCAACGTTCACATTAATTAAATTTAAGATTTATCCTTTGATTCCTTAATTAATAAAATGTCTTTCAAACTTGTAAAATTAACTGTTTTTATTGGCGATTGTCCATAGATTGTGTCGTCACAACTTTATTTATGGGGAGTCCCTCAGGTGCGCTGCGAAAGAAAATTTTTGGACTTTGTGAGCCGCAACTCGGAAAAGGTTGCCTTTCACTGCTCTAAAACATGATATGGGAGTGCCTGCAGGTGAGCTGATGCTCTAAAACATTATATGCGAGTGCATGCTGTTTAGCACCCCATGACGTGTTCCGGCCAGCCAATCACTGTAATGCCAGCACCTGACATGGCTACTGGCATTACAGTGAGGACAGTACTTACCTGCCCCTTGATTGGCTGTCTCCAACCCGCGAAACGTGTGGGGCGGAGACTCGAGCATGGCGCACAAGCACATGTGGTGCTCGTTCGAGTAGCGCCATGCTCCAAGCATAGCGATGCTCAAGCCGAACACATGTTCGGCCGAGCATGCTCACTCATCACTAGTATTTACACCTAATTGGACTCTGACTTGCCGGACTCCAATTTTAATGAAAGTGATCTGGAGATCAAGATCAAAAACGAAAGTGAGGTACTGGCATCAGCGGATCGGTCCCTAGTGGATCACGGTGCTGAATACCTTCTTGTAACTGATGCACCTACAGCAACATTTGCCTGAGAGTACCACCACTTCTGATGACAACAGCAACAAACTAGATTGCGTTGTATTGTGACTGCCACCACTGCCCACCTGCCAGGCAACAGACCCACTGTGCATTCCTGCTGGCCATCAAACTGCCCCCATATCAGAGATGGCGATTGTGCAGCGTCAGCAGCCACAGCATGCAACGACAGATGTTTTATGTTGATTTATGTGTGAAACCATCACTTTGTGTGCTTTTTAGAAAAAATATTCAGCCCTCAAAGTGTTAAACTTTTTTTACTTCATAGTTATACTAAGCAGTACTTAAAAATCAATCATAGCATCAATTTCTTCAGCAAACAAGTCGTTCTCGGTAGAGTCAAAGCTGTGACTCATGGCCTTCATATTTTATATCACTAGCCTTCTGTAACTTTTCTAGGACTTCCTCAACTGTATGTTTTCTTTCTTTTGTTTGAAGAAAACATTTCCCTAGTATAATCTTCAAGTCTTACTGCACATCAACCAAACAATCTGTCTGCAGTATTATAGAGATTTGTGTGTAACAATGCACAAAAATTAGTTGTCACATACACAATATATTTTATGTCTTTTATGCTTGGCACTGACATGTAGAACAAGGGACCAATCACAGGCACTATAAATTATTGAAAAGATCTTAAACTCAGCAGTCTAATGTTAACATGTCTTTCACTGTATGTGGCATGATGTAGGTGGGATCTTTGATAAAAGAAAATTCACTCAGCTGTAATGTGGTGCTCACCTCTGTATATACATGTGCAAGCCACATTCTATTAATGTAAGAGAGCAGACAACATGGACATTTATGATTTACTGTGTATGAAAGAAGACACTCTTGGATATATAAAAATGCCATTATTGCTTTTGATTGAGTTGTGTTTTTTTGCACTAGACACAAACAACTTTGAAATATGATGGTGCCATGACAGCATAAAATGACAACAGGAATATACAATGCCAAATATTTTTTTATATATTACTTATCCCATGTAGTTTGTAGTAAAGACAGAGAAAAACATTTATTCTCATATTTTTGTATAGAGCGAATATAATAGTGTTTCTAATAGAACAGGACTCTTGATCCATTAATGAGGGGTGGAGATGGGTCTTCATTTCAAAAGCACAAACCCATGTGAAGGGGCTTCCTGTTTGTAGACTGCTTTAACTTTTCAGAGCTATTTGACAATATTTTAACAAAAATATGTGTGTTGCACATTGTGAGCATACTGCTAGTTGACTTGATATGTGGGTTATGCAACATGAGTAATGTGCAATTTTTCTTTTTTTTTTCTTTTCATGGACGTTTTTATATTGTTTGGGTCCAGTGTTGGTAACAATTGATTCCTGTTCTATCAGAAAAATTCTGTTAGATCGCCATGAAAATTTGTGAATATTTTTTTTGTTAGCCATCACTACGAACTACATGGGGTAAGTAATAAATAAAGAAATATCATTTTGGGTTGGAGTATTCCTTCAGGTTTTTTTTTTTTTTTTTTGTAATGCTTGCTAAATTTTATGATTGCTTTGTTCTTCTTTTACCACCAAAACAAATGTGACCATTTTCTCAGTAATTTTTTTAACAGTTTAGAACATATATCTTTTCATTCCCTTTTGGAAAGTTCATGTTATTTGATCATAGGCAATTTACATTTTCTCTGTGTGTTATGTAGATGATTACAATATAAATGCCTACTCCTACTGGGAACCATATATAGGTGACAGAGCACTTTTTTAATAATCGGTTTGGGGTAGAGATTTTAATGTGAGGTTTAGCTGATACAAGTTTAATGGCCTACCTCATAGTTCATGAGCTGTCATTAAGAGGAGAGCACACAGACTGATTACAAGAGGTATTGCCAGATGGCTTTTATGTAACTTTGCTTCACTTCTCATGTACAGTTATGTAAGTTAATTATTTAAATTATAGTGATGATTGCTTCCACACTGTGTGCATTGCTGTTGCCTAATTATGCAAAGTAACCAGAATACCTAAGTCATGCATTGTTGCTCTCCTAATCTATTTATGTTATTAGTATGTATTTGGCAAATGTTTACTCCAGGTAACATGCAAGAAATGTTTGCAGTGGTTTATATATTTACTTTTTTTTATTTATCCTTCATAAATAATGGAGAAGTCTGACTTTATTGTACCTTGGTTCATGTGCGGAAATTGGCACTCAGGTGTGTAGTAAATGCTGATGTAATACGAATAAGGAATTGTGAAACATTATGTAGTCTTAACCACCATGTATTTCCTCCTTGCTTACAGCATCCTGCCTCTTCATGGAATATGAGTACTGCACACCAAAGTATAGCTAATATCATGTTGTTTAAAATGTTCTTAGGTGATACTGTTTTTTTGGTATTCAGTATTGTTACATAGTGTATTAAAGACAGGGTTGTAGTCTTCTGTAATCCTTTATCAGGTTCCTATACTATTGTTTACACTGCTTTATCTCATATGCTATATATAATTGGTTGGAGGCATCCAGTATGGCAGTGGCCACTCCAGTCTCTTGATTGTTATGTGTAATTTTCGTTAAATGTACTGTCTACTCCCAAGTAGTTAAATACGAGATGGGTCTACAATCGATGGCTTACTAGCCTTAAAACTCAAAACACTCTATAAACTAGGAATTTTACACCAGCAAGACCCAGATGTCTGTGCAGCAGCAGATTCTTCTGTCATCACTGACTGCAACTGGAAGCAACACAAGCAGTATGAGAGGCCACACAAATGTGGTATTAGAATGGGTATTGGTGCTAGCTTTAAAGAATAACCCCTATGAACCCTTGCTTCCATCTGTTCTGTTGTCAAACATCCACTTAACTGGAAAATAAAATGGACTATTTGAGACTGGATTTAACTACCCAGTGCAAGGGAGGACTAACAACATTCCGTGCAGATAGGAGCCATGCACTTAGCAGTAAGTCACGGGGAGGAGGTCTGTGTATTTACATTAACAACAATTGATGCACTAACAGTGAAATTGTCTTAAGCCACTATTTGGAAGATATAGAGTTCCTAATGCTAAATTGTCTACCATTCTACTTGCCAAGAGAATTCACAGCTATTAGCATTACAGCTGTATACATTCCCCTCAGTGCAAACACAAAAGACACACTATTAGCGCATAGCAATGCAAAATACTAATCCAGACTGTGTGCATATTATTGCTGGAGACTTTAACCAAGCCAACCTGAGGACAATTTTACCACATTATTACCAACATGTGGACTTCACAACCATGGGAGAAAACACATTAGACCAGGTTTACACAAACATCAAATAGGCATTTAGGGTAGCCCCCCACCCGCACGCTGGGAATTTGGACCATCTTTCTGTAATGCTTATATCAGCATGCAGGCCACTGCTATCTAGAAGAAAACAGTTTGTTAAGCAGATAAGGATTTGGCCAAAGGTGTTTCAACACCTCAGGTCTGTTCTGAATGCACAGATGTGTTGAGAAAGGGTGCCATTGTTAACCAACAAATCAGTTTGTGGGAGTATGCAGAGTCTGTGATGGGATTCATATCTAAGTGTATAGAAGATGTGTCCGTCATCAAGAATATTACCATATGTGCCAACTAGAAACGCTCGCTCACCAGAGAGGTGTGTGCACTTCTGAGAGCATGAAATGCTGCCTTCAAGTCTGGGGACAAAAATGCTCCTTAGATCTGCAAGAGCCAACCTGAACTGGGGCATGAAAGCAACAAAGCATGCTTATGGACAGAATCCAGGGTCACCTCACTGATTCAAATTATCCCAGGTGCTTGTGGCAAGGCATACAGTCGATCACAGTCTACAGACAATGACATTATTAATTCCTTTAATACACTTAACACTTCAGCTGGTTTGAAGAAAAAAAACAAAACGATAACAATGAAAGCCCCTCCCAGCCTGTCTGATGAAGTACTCTGTCTTGACCCAGCTCATATTCAGAGGACACTGCGCATGGTCAACACATGGAAAGCTGCAGGTCCTGACAGCATACCAGGGTGTGCACTCGCAGAATGTGCTGACCAACTGATGCACTTTCTTGGCAGACATTTGTAATACCTCCCTGAGTCAAGCCATTATATCCCCGTGCTTCAAGGCCAGTACTATCCCACCATTGCCAAAGAAGTCACCAACATCAATGCTCAATGACCATTATCCTATAGCACTCACTCGCATTGTGATGAAGTGCTTTGATAGGCTGGTCAAGGATCATATGACATCCAGACTTCCTGCAACGTTTGACCCACTTCAGTTTGCATACCACCATAACTGCTCTACTGATAATGCCATATCGGCAGCACCTGACCATGGCCCATCTGGAGAATAAGAACAGTTATGCAAGGCTGCTCTTCATTGACTTTAGTTCTGCTTTTAATGCAGTTTACCCCCAGCAATTAGTAAGAAAACTTGACCTACTAGGCATTAACACCCTATTACGCAACTGGGTATTGTACGTCTTCACTGACAGACTCCAGATGGTACGTGTTAGAAAAAACATGTTTGAGACCATCACATGAACATGGGGTTCCCCCAGGGCTGTGTTCTGAACTCTCTGTAGTTAACTTTGATGACTCTTGATTGTTGGGCTGGGCAAATCATATCATCAAATTTGCAGATGACACAACGGTGGTGAGCCTCATCAGCATCGATGTTGACTCGGCCTACAGATTGGAAGTGAAAGAACTCATCATCTGGTGTGATAACAGCAGCCTGTCCCTGAAAGTCAGCAAGATGAAGGAGATCATTGTTGATTTACAGAGGAAGTACATGGCACATACTCCATGTATATAATCCATGGCATCACTGTGCAGTCAGGAGGAAGTACCAAGTTCCTGGGGTGCACATCATGGATGACATGACATGGATTACCAACACCCCCTCCCTTGTCAAGAAGGCACTGCAGCACCTACACGTTCTGCGATGGATGAGGACACACAGCATTCTACAGAGGTGCTATAGAGAGCATCATGTCCAGTAGCCTCTCAGTCTGGTCCATACAAAGAGTGGTGAGGACAGCAGAGAAAATCATCAGAACCTCCTCCAGTCTATACAATATCACGCTGCCTTAGGAGAGCCTCCAAGATAGTCAGAGACTCCACTTATCCAGCCTGTTATTTCCATGCATTATTTTAATGTTTTTCATCATTTGAGTACTTACCATTGTTCACCAATGTCAAGTTTACGTTTGTTGTCACATTTGTATACCTTAGAATGTGAAATATTCTTAAATAATGTGCAATTTCTTTTTTTATCTCTTTGTCTATTGGACTGTACATATAGTTTTTCAGTTTATGCTATTATGTCTATCTGTTGCTGTGTAACTATGTGCTTTTCTTTATGTTTGCACACTGAGCCTAGAGAGAGTTTCATTCTGCTGTGAGCAGAAATTTACTTATTCATTCATATATCTTTCTTTTAACTGGTTTCATATGATGTTACCAGTGGTGATTAAATACCAATGTTCAGAATTCAAATTTAGGGATGCAAGTGATTAACCTTTGATTACCTTGTAGTAAGTATATAAACTGAACAATCTTTAAGTAATAAAAATTTTACACTTTCTTAACATGATCTTCAACTGATCCTTATAACACTTCCTCTGCCCCCAGCAGAGCGTCATCCATGATTTAACTAGCCATATACCATATAGCCAATTTAAGGGCATGCTTACCATAAAGTGCTCCAGAAGCTTAATCTGGTGGCTATAAATTACCCAAGCTTCACAGCTATAAAGGAGGGTAATAATGCAGATGGCTTGGTAGACGCAGACATTTGTGCGGAGATGCAAAGTCTTGTTTTGTAAGACCCAGGGCTGAAGTCTTCCAAAGGCAACTGCTGCTTACTGGATTAAGTTCTGGACCTCAGTGTCAATGCTGCTGTCTTCAGGGAGAATACTTCTCAGATGTCCGAAAAGTGAAAGTATTGACTGATATTCATCAGCAGTAGTAAAAACTGGTGGTATTGGGGTTGGGGAGGGTGTTGGCACTCCATTGATGAATTATTTCCATTTTGATGGTGTTAATGATCAGTCCTATCCTGCTGCCTGCTCTCACTGCTGCATCAAGGACAAACTGAGGGTCTTGTAGGATGTGAGAAACAAGACCGCAGTCGGACACATACTGCAGGTCAAGAACTCTCACTCTGAAACCAGTGCCATCAGATCAATTGTTCTCGGCTGTTAACCAGTTGGCTAACAGCTTACAGTATGTGGATGACTGACTCTTAAGGTTTTTGATGTGTTCTATTTCTAAACAAACTTTTATAAAACTCTTTCAGTAATGAAAAGAGGTTATAACACATTGTCATTTAAGGTTGAAACAAATCATAATGCATAAATGAAATAATATCTGGAAGTTTATCCTTGCATTATTTCCTGTTTTATTAAGGAGGGTGTCTCTTTTTAACTATAGACGGTATTATTTGATTAGGAGGTTGATTATCAGTTATGATATGTGATTAAAGTTTGCCTCCCTATTTAACAGCAAAATGATTAAGAGTAGATCTAGTCTCAACTGACTTACACTAGCTACAAAGCTGTGTTTCAGAAAACAAGGTGCAATGAGACAAATGTGTACTTGCTCTAGCATCATTGCTTTTTTGGCTTCTGCATCTTTCTCACGTTTTTAGTTAGGATATTGTGAAATTTGTGCACATTAGAACATAGTTACCATCTTCAGTTGTGTAGTTTTCTTTATTTGGGTTGGTTTCTTTGTTTTTATTTTCTTTTAAGTATGTAGATGTGATATTAGGACATCTTAGCTATTAGCTTACCAAACAAGCATGTTGGACTGAAAGGTCTCCACTCACTTGTCAAACCTCTTTGTTTGTGACTTGGAAGGTATGCCACGGATATAATTGCCAGCATATACGTACCCTTAACTATTTATAATATCAGTTATACCATGTCTTAAACAGTGGACTTCGAGTGCAGTACACTGATTAGTGTTTTTGTTTTCACTTTAGATACTGTGTTTCCCCGAAAATAAGATCAGGTCTTATATTCATTTTTGCTGCAAAAGAAGCACTAAGGTTTATTTTCAGGGGATATCTTATATTTATTCATGTGCAGCAATATACATTTATCCAAATACAATCATGTCATCTTCTTCTGGAATATCGTCATAACTCTCAACATTCAAACCTTGAATTCCAGCCTGAATTTCTTGCTACTCCAGCTGATTTTAGGATCCTCCAGGATCGATGTGCATGCTTCAATGTTTGATGGATAATTCGATGTAGTGAAGCAAAATACGGACATACAAATGTATTCATGTTGCCTATATATTCAAGAGTTGCATATTCCCTAAAGTAATCTATACTAATAAACGGCAAAGCCCTCACTCACTCACTCACTCACTGACTGACTGACTGACTGACTGACTCATCACTAATTCTCCATCTTCCCGTGTAGGTAGAAGGCTGAAATTTGGCAGGCTTATTCCTTACAGCTTCCTTACAAAAGTTGGGCAGGTTTCATTTCGAAATTCTACGCGTAATGGTCATAACTGGAAGCTGTTTTTCTCCATTTACTGTAATGGAGATGAGCTTGAAACCCGTGGGGGCGGAG